>JANRMT010062852.1:10980043-10995849 GCA_026402145.1 Polypterus bichir lapradei
CTATCTATCTATCTATCTATCTATCTATCTATCTATCTATCTATCTATCTATCTATCTATCTATCTATCTACGAGGGATATCCAGAAAAAAAGGTTACAAGTGCCCTGGAAGGTGCAGGGAATTTTTTTTTCGAAGGTTATAAATAAGCCCGGGACCGCGTCAGTCAGTTGTGAAATGTCATCACAGCAAGCGAGTTCGTCAACCTCTGCTGAGGCCGTTTGCTCCACCTACCGCCGATGCGAGATTCGTTTGGTCATCAAGTTCCTCACTTTGCGTCGCGAATCCGCGGCCGAAATCCATCGTCAGCTTGTGGAAGAATTGTGAAAGAATTCTTCGGTGGGAAACGTTTTTCCAACGATGAGGAGGTGAGGGAGACAGTGGAGAAGTGACTTTCGGAGGTGGAGCGGAGCGTATTCGACAAGGGTATGAAAAAGCTGTTGCCCAGGCTGAAGAAGTGCATCGAAGTTGACGGCGATTATGTTGAGAAATAAACACATATTTTGGAACATACCCTGTAAATTTGGTTGAAATATATTTATTTTTCGATTTTTAACAGCTGTTGTAACCTTTTTTTCTGGATATCCCTCGTATATATCTATCTATCTATCTATCTATCTACAGTGGATTCAGAAAATATCCCTTACACATTCTTTGGAAATTATCCAGACCCCTTACATATTAAATATGCCCTTTTTGTCCATTATACAAGGTATCCATCCAGCCCGAATGCCAACCAACCCACGTTGACTATGGCAACATACTGTCACGCATGTGCATCTGAGGATCACCTTCTGGACTCGGAAAAGGTATGCAATAACCCACGGGGATAAGAGGGGGGAACGCCAACATCAATTATATTATCTCTTTTCTCCTCCATAACTCTAAGACGCTGCCACAGGAGGGCACTCCAGTCACACCTCCGCATAATTAAGACACGCCCCTTCAGGTCAGGATGGTACAAATCTGTGGGCTTCTGGAAGACAGCGCCTTGGTCAGAGGAACTACATCCCACATAAACGAACTCCCATTCTCAGATCTGCTCAATAGAGTTGGGTGTTTTGAGAAGCTGTTGAGGGTTAACAGTCAGATTTTACACCTGTTTTCTGTTGCACCACTCATTTTTGTTCGATTTTCTACACTAAGGCAGTAAATGGTACGATCCAGTTGGCACCCCAGCTTTTCTTTTCTTCTCCACTTCCATATTTGCCTTCCATAATACACTCAAGATGTTTCAAGCTATATGTATTTGGTTTTTTTTTGTTTTTCAGGACAAAGTAGGGATGCTCTTTTAGGATGCCAAGCTGATGGGCCATTAGTGACCACACAGACATAAAGACATCACTTGTCACAGTACGTATGGTTATAGTATCCAAAAATACAAGGCAGTTCTAGTGTTAAAAGTCAACCTAAATGTCATTGCTTCCCTCAGCTTTGAGATTTTATGCCCCACTACCTGTTTAAATCCATATGTGACTGTATGTTTGAACAAGAGATATGCAGTTAGATAAAATATCCTATTTTTCAAGAAGAGCATGCAACTGCAAAATACAGTGCTGAATATGATGCACCATTTGGAAAAAAAATAACAGAGGTAATGGGGATCCTCTCTTCTAAATCAAGCTTTAGATGATCGATCCCACTTGGGGTTGAAGACAACTTGTCAACTTGTACAGAGTAACAAATGAGCCACATCATTAAGCTAAGGGAAACAAAACCCACCATGTCTATTCACTTAAGTGACATGGCTGCTGTTAACCAAGTTAAGTTTTATTTAAAAGTCCAAGGAGATTATGCTGAAGCCATCCAAGAATATGTATCAACTTTCTGTCGATTGACATTTGAGCTTGGGTTTCTAACTCAATGAGAGCAACATGTAAATTGAATGATTTTTTTTTCACTTCGGTTATATTCTTGAATAACAGAGTAATGGGGATTATGGAAGAGAGGTGAAAAAGAGAGTGCAGGCAGGGTGGAATGGGTGGAGAAGAGAGTCAGGAGTAATTTGTGACAGACGTGTGCCAGCAAGAGTGAAAGGGAAGATCTGCAGGATGGTAGTGAGACCAGCTATGTTATATGGGCTGGAGACGGTGGCACTGACAGACAGAGCTGGAGGTGGCAGAGTTAAAGATGTTAAGATTTGCATTGGGTGTGACGAGGATGGACAGGATTAGAAATGAGTACATTAAAGGGTCGGCTCAGGTTGGAGAAGAAGGTTATATTTGTGAATTAAAGCGCACATATTTATTTGATATTTGGACTAAAGTCTTCACACATTATACGCTTCATGTCATTGTTGGTATAACATGGAAAACGTTTCTGCTTTAGGTATGTGTTCAGCATTTCTTGCCTCGCATTTCCATTCATCCTACACTTACACAGATCGTTGTAGACACGGAACACACATGAAATGAATGTATTCCAAATAATGATATTTTATTTACCCTCCAGCCACCTCACTGCCACATAAGGAGACTCTGAGAATTTTGGGACTCACATTAGCTCTATTTGGGGTGATGGGAATGCAGGCTGCTTGCTGCTTGTGCTGATCAACACATTTGCAAAAAAAAAGACGCTAATAGAGAGGAATTTAAGGTGGCCTGGGGTTATGAGTTTTTTTGTAGGCTTCAGGGATTCTAGTGTTAAAACAGACTTGTGAGGCCTCATCTGGAGTACTGTGTGCAGTTTTGGTCTCTGGATTACAAAAAAAGACATAGCAGTCCTTGAAAAAGTCCAGGAAAGCCCGACTAGGCTAATTCCAAGGCTGCAGGGGATGAGTTATGAGGAAATGTCAAAGGATTTAGGAGTCATAGTGCACTCAACACTATCGACTGCCAGACAGTGTTCAGAAGTCATTAAGAAGGCTAACAGAATGTCAGGTTATATAGCGCCTTGACGTGTGGAGTACAAGTCACAGGAGGTTCTGCTCAAGCTTTATAACACACTGGTGAGGCCTCATCTGGAGTACTGAGTGCAGTTTTGGTCTTCAGGCTACAAAAAGGATATAGCAGTGCTAGAAAAGGTCCAGAGAAGAGCGGCTAGGCTGATTCAGGACTACAGGGGATGAGTTATGAGGAAAGATTAAGATTTTAGTTTAAGTAAAAGGAGATTAAGAGCAGACCTAGTGTTTAAAATCATGAAGAGAATTAGTATGGTGGCTCAAGACTATGACACAGTTGGAAACTTGTTAACCACAAACACATGGAATAAGTGAAGACGCAGTGTGGTAAGACTTTAGGGACTTTCAAAACTCGACTTGATGTTATTTTGGAAGAATTAAGTGGTTAGGACTGGTGAGTTTTGGTGGGCTCAACAAAGACTTGTTCTTGTCCAGATTGCTCTAATGTTCTTATGTTTTATTCCTGTCAGGGAGAAACAAATGCTAAAGACGATGAACATTTGAGGTTTGGAAAAAGATCTTGGTATGATGAATCCTGCTTAATGCAGATTCACTCTGATGGGAGATGTCAACAGTGTTGACTGGTCGGGGTGGTGTTAACATTGTCATACACGTCAGTATAGTGCGCCTCTTAAGGGGATTTCATTTGCTCGGCAGGTGCTTTTATCCACAGTAACTTACAAAAGAGGTCAACATAATCCAGTAGCATTAGGCTAGGGCCTGTTTGTTCAGCAAGTTGATTGCCTTAAGTGAAAAGATGTAATAACTAACAAGTTTACAGTCATAGCTTACAATCATGAAAGCAAATAGGCTTATTCTAAAAACAAATAAAATATCACAGAGCAAAGTTTTTTTTTGTTCTATCAATTAGACAGATATTCATTAACAAATGGGTTTTCGATTGCTTCTTTAATACATTGAGGGAGTCAGCAATACAGATAGAGGTGGGCCACTTGTTCCACCAACTAGGAACTACAAAGGAGAAAAGTCTGGATTGAAACTTGATACCATACAGTGGTGGCATCACCAGACATAACCAGGCCTGAGTGAGCAAGAAGGAGTATAGCACCTCACCAGTGTCTCCATATACACAGGCTCTGATGCACTGACTACTCTGTACTTGGCTTGTCTGCCCACAAGACCTTTTCCCAGAATTCTGCAGGCTCTTTGAAGTTCTTTTTCACAAACTGTAATCTGCCAATCCTGTTTTTGTGGTCGCAGTGTGTCCTCTGTATTTCTGTTCATGTAGTCTTCTGCTGATAGTCGTCTCTGACACATCCACATCGGCCCCCTGAAGACTGTTACTGGTCTGTCAGACAGGCGTTTGGGGCTTTTACTTGACCGTAGTGAGGATTCTTCTGTTGTAATCAGTGGTGGTCTTCCTTGGTCTACCAGTCCCTTTGTGGTTACTGAGCTCACCATTGTTTTTATTTCTTCTTCATGATATTCCAGAGAGTTGATTTAGATTAGTGGTCTCAAACTCTGGTCCTGGAGAGCCACAGTGGCTGCAGGTTTTCATTCTAACCCTTTTCTTCATTTGTGACCAGTTTTTGCTGCTAATTAACTCCTTTCCCTTTCATTTTAATTGACTTTTTTTTTTTATTTGTTACCCTGAATTTCCTCATCGTTCCTCTCAATTGCTTCATTTCTTTCCTTAAATGGCACCCAAACAGAACTGGAATGTGAAGTGAGCCGATAGGAGGCCAGCTAAGTCAGGGCCTCAAACTCCAACCAATTTCACTCCAATCAGTTGCTTAATTAGGCACCGAGTTTTGTTATTTAAACTCTGTTTTTAATTTCCATGGCTTGTTGGTGCTCTCATTGTGCAATAGCACACATTTCCGTAATTGTTGATTTTCTGTTTTCTAAGAGCACTGATAAAACGTTTTGTGGACCTGAGCAGACCAACATTCCTGAGACCTTCACCTTTCTTAATTTTCAGATATTGTATGATGGACACAGTTTGCTGGTCATGTTTTGGCTCATTTTGTATCTCATTATTGATTGACTGCTAATTAAGGAAAAAAAAACAATTAAGGGGTCTGGGGTCTTCAAGAGCAACTCAAATAAAATGAATTCAAAAGAAGTTAATTAGCAGCAAAAACAGGTCACTAATTAAGAAAAGGATTAGAATGAAAACCTGCAGCCACTGCAGCCCTTCAGGACTGGGGTTAGAGACCACTGATTTAGATCATTCTAACGTTTTACCGACGTCTTCAATTGGTTTATTCTCGTTTTTTCCACCTTTCATTTTCACAGTTCTTGTCCTCATAATGAACATTGGCAGCTACTGACTCCAAAGGGTAGAAGCAAGCCGAGGTGTCTTATGAAGCAATGAAAACCACCTGAGGAATCACAAACACCCGTGACGCCAATTGTCCCAAACATTATGGTGTCCTGAAATGGGGGGACCGTGTAGAAAAGGTGTTGTTATTTCTATATGGTGGGACTGAAATGTATGCAAATCCCCTTAAATGAAAGTTTGTACGTCTGAATTGTTTGATTTGTAATTTTAAATTGTGGGACAGAGAGGGAAATCAAAGAAAAGTGTCTTTGTCCCAAACATTATGGATGGCACTATAATTCTTTAATTAAATTATAAAAATAAAAATAATTACAATCAGTCATTAGAAGTGAGTTTTTGATTCATTTTGTTGCTATTGATGTATCCTAGGAAGTTTTGGGAACAATGCAATGGGAGGAAACGTTCATCTTAAGTTTACTTCCTCAAGTTTGAGAATTCCTAAATGCAAAGGGCGACCCAAAAATTCTTGGAAATGTTAAAAAAAAAAAAACTTTAATACACAACTTACAGTAATTTCATGTAAGCCACTATCCCCTTCAAATGCGATACACTTGTTCCAGCACTTGTTCCATTCCAAAAAAACTTTATCGTAATCATCTTCAATGCCTTTAATTACAAATCTCTTTTTGCTGAAACTGCAAAGGTTCAGAGCCTTCAATCTCCTTCAGTCTCTCCTCATACCTCTTAATCTCGGAAACAGCCTAGTCGCTAATCTCTCAAAGAAGCTAGACAAGCTAGCAAAATAAAGTGAATACGATAAGGAGAAAAGACGCAGACAAAATTCAAAATGAAAAGGTTCAAAACCAGGAGATCAAGCTGTGGTAGCATCAAAACCGTAAACAATGGCCAAACAAATTCAGACTTGAAAAATACAGGAAGAAGTAGCAGTCAGTACCAAAAAGTGCGTGAGGCAAAAAGTACGAGGTGGGAATCCCAAAATTTCATGAAACTAATCAATAGCACAGGAATAGGGTGTAGTTACTAAATATGGCACAAGGTGACATCTGGTTAATCAGTCTTCTGAGTGGCATTAGAACTTTAGGACAGTGGTTCTCAACCTGTGGGGGCGCGAAGTAACAAAAAGGGGGGCGTGAAGATGTGAAAAAAAGAAAACAAGAATCAAAAATATGAAAAAAAAATCTGTTGAAACCAAAACAAATTAACTTAAACTACATTCTGATACTAGAACAATAAATATAGAGTTAGATAAATGTCGATAAAAGTTAAGTAGGTATAATAAAATATGCATCTACATTTCAAAAAAATGTTAGGGGGGGGGCGCGATTAAAACTATTATGAAAATTTGGGTCGCAAATACTTAAAGGTTGAGAAACGCTGCATTAGAACACTCTAGACGAGAACAGGCCATTCAGCCCAACAAAGCTCACCAATCCTATCCACTTATTTCTTCCAAAAAGACATCAAGTTGAGTTTTGAAAGTCCCTAAAGTTTTGCTGTCTACCACAATACTTGGTAGCTTATTCCAAATGTCTATCATTCTTTGCATAAAACAATTGTGTGAAATTTACCCTTAACAAGTTTCCAACTGTGTCCCTTTGTTCCTGATGAACTCATTTTAAAGTCACCATCTCGATCCACTGGACTAATACCCTTCATAATTTTAAACACTTCAATCAGGTCTCCTCTTAATCTTCTTTTACTTAAACTGTAAAGACTCAGCTCTTTTAATCTTTCCTCATAACTCACCTCCTGTAGCCCTGGAATCAGCCTAGTTGCTCTTCTCTGGACCTTTTCTAGTGCTGCTATGTCCTTTTTGTAGCCTGGAGACCCAAACTGCACCCAGGACTCCAGATGAGGCCTCACCAGTGTGTTATAAAGCTTGAGCAGAACCTCCTGTGACTTGTACTCCACACGTCAAGGCGCTATATAACCTGACATTCTGTTAGACTTCTTAATGGCCTCTGAACACTGTCTGGAAGTCGATAGCTTAGAGTCCACTACGACTCCTAAATCCTTCTCATAAGGTGTACTCTCGATTTTCTGACCTCCCATTGTGTATTCAAACCTCACATTTTTACTTCCTATGTGTAATTCTTTACTTTACTAACATTAAATTTCATCTGCCACAAATCTGCCCAAGCCTGTCTGCTATCCAAGTCCTTCTGTGATGATATAACGGATTCCAAATTATCTGCTAATCCACCTATCTTGGTATCATCTGCAAACTTAACCAACTTGTTACTTATATTCCTATCTAAATCATTTATAGATGTTAAAAATAGCAGCCCCAACACTGCCTCCTGCTGGTTACCAGTCTTAACATTGGCCAATTCTGATGAGGTTCCTCACACAATCACCCTCTGCTTCCTGTGTCTCAGCCAATTCTGCACCCATTTAAAAACATCACCCTGAACTCCCACTTCTTTTAGTTTGATGCCCAACTTCTAATGTGGCACCTTATCAAATGCTTTAGCAGCGCTCCGAGGGGCATGGGTACAGGAGATATTTCCAGGAATGGAAGGAGCACTAATATTACTTCTCAAGTGGAGTATTTTGATGGTAACCAAGAGCAAATTGCTGGGTGTTGTATCCATATTTTAAATGATTCCGGGAATTTTTGGGTCTCCTCTCATATAGGCGGAGCAGGGGCTCTGAGGCTAGGAATCTTCACTGACAATTGGAAGGTTGCCTTCTTGAATCCTGTCAATACCAGAAGTGGCTCTACTCCATTGGGTCCTTGAGCAAGGCCCTTTTCCTGCAATTGCTCTGTCCTGAGTATGAGCAACTTGCAGGGAGAACTCAGGGGACAGTGGCAGGATTGGCACTCCAGCCATTGTAAAAAAAAAAAAAGAAAAAAAAACTTACACTCTTCCACTCTTTTCCAATGAGTGTGGTGCTGGGGTGTCACCCGTTGTAGGGCAGTACTTGGGTCCTAATTTGGGATCCTGAGGTGGTTTGTTGAGTGGTGGGTGCAGCAACGTGCCATATCAGTGTATGCTCCCAATCTCTCTCTCATGGAGATACTGTTTAAATGAACATCAAATGTTGATATGTCCACATGCAATTAAAAACAAAGAAATAATAACAAGAAAACATTTCAAGGGGGGTACTTACTTTTTCACATGACTGTAATTTGCTTTAATTTTGTCTGTACAGATAGTCTCTGTGTTACCAATGTGGTGTATGGCCTGCCATTTATCCAGGCCAATACCCCCATGGAGATGGAGCCCTCCCTGCAGTATGGAGGTCCCCCGAAGACCAGCAGGGCATCATGGACATTGCAGTTTTTATACGCAGCCCTGCTGGATGCCATGGGGGGCGCTAGGGGATGCTGCAGGGGGGAACAACGATTATTTATCCTACGCCCCGGAAGTACATGGACAAGGGGAATGACGTGCTTCCGGGGTGAAGAAAAGGACTTTTTACCTGACCCGGAGGTGATACAAGATCACATGGACTGGGGATTGGGAACACTTCCGGGTCAGGGAAGACGGGGAGCTGAGCTGGGTGGTAGGAGGGCAACGCGTCTGGGAGTCGGAGGATTGATTTATTGTTTGTATTATTATTGATTTGTATGAGTATAGTGGAGGAGAGGGTGCTTTGTGCACGGTGGCAATTTAATAAAGTCAACATTTGGACTTTTACTTGGAGTCTGGAGTCGTGGACAGGGGTTCAAGGGAGTGATAGCACCCCCTATCTGTCACACCAATATTTAATATTTTAGCTGGAAATTGTAAAAAAAAAACTAACTTGAATGGTAAGAAAGAGTTATGAGTTACCCAGGGGATGGTGTGGGGTCACCATTTACTGGGACCACTGGTCAAACACGGGAAGAGGTTTGCTGCCATATGAGCACAATTAGCCCCCCACCAAAGTTCAGTTAGAAACCCAATTTTGTTTGCCCATAATTTTTAAAGGACGTCGACCAGCTAATTTTATTTTTAATTGATGTATATTATATATTATGTATACTCTCTAACTGTGATGTGTATTATGAGAAATTTTACAGTAGATCTGCCCAGGAAGAGCTGGAATGGAAATGAAGCAAACTGTGAATATTAACAGGGTTTCATGGCAGGACTGCTGTTCTCTCTTAGGTTAAAGCTGCCATTTCTTTTATGGTTCTGATGACCTTACAGAAAAGCAGATAAACTAATGTACTGCAAATAAAAACATATGAAGTGAGACGCAATGTTGCATTTGTTTACCAAGAGGAGTTGTAGATCCACAGGACATCTTTTACATAAGCGAGCACCATCTGTTAGATTAGTGAACCATATTATACTGCACAGCCATCAGCTTATGGTTAACTGTGAAGCTTGTAGCTCTTTAACCTTAAGTCTTCTCACAGCATCCCACCACTTCCTCAGTAACAGAAACAACAGCCCAACAATTACTATTCAACCATCTGTCATTCTTAAAGAGGCCATCCCTGCGCCCTGCTCATTGTCCTCAGAAAGTCACAAAGAATATTTATATTATACACATACTGAATTACCAAACTTACCAGGAAGTAAATGCAGAACATGTAGCATATACATTCACTGAACAAATTATTAGGACCACTATACTAATTCTTGGTAAGGTTTCCTTTTGTTCTCAGAACAGCCTCATGGATTCCATACACCTCTGGTCTTCATTAGATGACTGCATCACACATTATCTGCAGATATGTCAGCTGTGATCCCTCCTTTTCTACCACATTCCAAAGGGGGAGACCCCCTTCGGCCACATTCATCTAAGCTCACAGTGGATTACCTGAAACCCACAAAACCCCTACTGAAAATGATGTAAAGCTGCTGACAATTTACAATAATTAGGTTTATTGCAAGATGAACATTTTGATGACAATGACAGTGAGTGAGATAGTGACAATGCATTGGATGATGTAGGCTCTGGCACTGATGCAGATTGGTGCCCTCAAAGACATTTCTTCGACACAAAGTGTCCAACTTGTCCCAACTGTCAGGACAGCACTACACAGACATTCTGCCACCCCACAGACATCAAGCCAAATGTGTCATGTGTGACAAGTGTGGACGGTGCAAAGAAACGCATTAAATTTATGGCATGCGTGGTTCCACAAGGTTCCATCCTTCAAGTTCTCTCGTTCAAATGCAGACTTTTAGTCATTTTGCTTGTAAAAATAAATACGTTTTTTACATTTTCGACAAAATGTTAACAATAAAACTATCAGTTTCTAATACATTTCTTTACATTTTTATGAATTTTGATAGAATTTATTGTTTATCATATCTGGTAATAAATGGTCTAGCAGACAATGTGTTAGACTTGGTATTAACCTTGTTCTGATATTCAGTGAGACACCAATTATCCCTGAGGAGCACCTCTTGAGCTACTGCTAGTACGGTACTATTCTGGGTACACGGCAACTGATCCTTTTTGATTTCGATGAGCCAGAAAATTCACAGCCCTAGAGAAAATAAGAAGTTTGACAGGCGAAAGGAGACTAACTCAGTCCATCAGGCAGAGGCATCCTTAGGGGTGTGTGGGGCCTAGGGCTGACCAATCCCACACGGGGCCGGTAACATCAAACGCTGTTACTGTTTTATTGCATAAACTTGCATGCGAATTTAATAAAAATAATGTCAACATACACCAGGTTTTCTCATTACAGTATTCAGCTACATTTTTGCAAGATAACACGAGGACATCATCAAAATATAACAATATAATCTATTAAGAATGTGCAATTCATAATTCATGACAATACCACGATAGTGAAAAATGCGATGCGGTGTCATGCCGAAATTTGCAGGGCCTCTTCTAGAAAACGTGCCCAAATTGCAAGTATACCCTGAGTCTCGATATGCAGGATGCCTTAGTCATAACTCACGTTGATGGCATGTCAGCCGGTTGTCATGTTTTTTGCATTAATATTCGGACATGTTTATGGCCTACAAATAAAATGTGAGTTTCAGTGTTTTGACAGGAAGTGTGAAATTAACGTAGAGGTATCATCATGAAATCTCTTACCTGTTTCCAGGTTCAGACACGAAAATCCACTTTTCTTGCCTTTCGATTGGAAAAGTCATTGATGACATCTTCGTAGTCTAATCTGGATGCAGTGTCTTTTTCTATAGATAGGAGAAGCCAACCCAGTGAATAATGGGCTTTACCTATTTTAGGAAGGGATTATACTGGCGACCCATTTCAGGTGATGAAGGTGGGCAATGAAAGGTATTCAAAGACGTACATGTACAGAATTTGACCTTGAAGAGGGATTTTAAAAGAAGTTCCTCTTAGAAGCATCTCAAATATATATATAGTGGAGAATATAACTTGACAGATCCGCTTGAACGGGACACACGGACCTCAAAAATAAGGTTGCCTTAGGCGTGGGGCCCGGGGAAGTCTCCCCACTTGCCACTCTCAAACGCCTGTTTGTTTAGCTAATAACTAAGCTCTTGCAATATCTTATCCAGCTTCTTCTTGAAGGTTGTCAAGATGTCTGCTTCATCTCCACATTGCAGTAGATGGATCCAGAGTCCCACAACTCTTCACATAAAGAAGTGCTTCCTGGCTTCAATCTTAAAGGCACTGCCCCTTGAGTGTCCTCGAATGCGTGATTCACCGTTAAGCTTAAAGAATGTTGCTGGATCTCCTTTATCAATGCCTTTGAGGATTTTGAAGACCTGGATGAGGTCCCCACGCAGTCTCCTCTGCTCGAGATTAAACAGGTTTAATTCTCTGAGTCCGCCACAGTATGACATGTTATTAAGTCCCATGATGCACTTGGTTGCTCTCCTCTGCGTGGTTTCAAATACTGCTATGTTTTTCTATGACTGTGGTGACCAGAACCGCACTCAATACTCCAGATGTGGTCTTACTTGCGCTTTATATAGTTTGAGCATAACGTCCCTTGACTTAAATTCAATGGCTTCTTTGATATAAACTGAGTTTAATTGCTTTTGTACATTGCTTAGTCAATTAAAATGTGGTGTCAACATATACGCTGTCACACACGCATGCCTGAGGATCACCATCCATGCTGTTCCTACGTGTACGATACCAACCAGGACGAGAGAGTGCACTGCCGATAACTGTCTTGTTTTCTTCATCCACAGTTTCGAGAAACCACTCAGTGAGGGCAACTGACTCCTCCCCTTCCAGTTCCTGAGCAACAAAAGGATGACCACCAGGAAGGAGGTGTAACTCAATAGGGAGATGACCTTAAAGAAGGAACTTGGTATCAGTCGACCCCATGGCAGAGCCAGATTAACAAGTATCCACCTTCTTTATGTGGCGACTCATTTCTGTTTGATTCTTTACACAAATGAGCATTGGTTTTCTCTGTAGCTGTACATAAAAAGGATGACTGCAAACCTTATATTCTGTAAAGAGGTTCCTTCCCGTATGTCAGTGTCTCAAATCTTGTCTTTATAATTGATGTTCCTTTTGCTCACGTGTAGGACTTTTTACATTTCTACATTCATCTCCATTTTCCAAGTGTTCACCCAGTTCTGAAGCTTGTCCAGGTCTTTTTGAATTTTTTTTTCTGCCTCCACAGTGTCTGCTATCACTCCCATTATAATATCATCTGTGAATTTCACAAGTTTACGAGCTATACCATCTAAATCAGGGATCTCAAACTCCAGTCCCGAAAGGCCACAGTGGCTGCAGGTTTTCTTTCTGACCCTTCTCTTAATTAGTGACCTGTTTTTGCTGCTAATTAACTTCTTTTAAATTAATTGTAATTCACTTGCTCTTGAAGACTCAGACTCCTTAATTGTTTCTTTTTCCTTAATTAGCAGCCAAGCAATAATGAGATACAAAATGAGCTAAAACATGACCCACAAAACTGTGACCATCATATAATATCTGAAAATAAAAAGGGTGGAGAGGTATCAGAAATGTTGATCTGCTCAGGTCCCCAAAACATGTGAGTGGCTCTTAGAAAAGTAAAGAAAAAAACAACAATTTTGAAAATGTCTGCTATTGCACAATGAGAGCAGCAACAAGCCATGGAATTAAAGGACGGGTTTAGTTAATGACAAGACTTTTGCGCCTATATAAGGAAATAGTTGGAGTTTGAGGCCTTGACTTAGTTAGTCTTCTGTTGGCTCACTCACTTCACGCTTCATTTCTGTTTAAGGAAAGAAATAAAGCAATTGAGGAGGAATGATGAAGAAATTCAGGAGAATAAATCTTAAAAAACAAGTCAATTAAAATGAATTCAAAAGAAGTGAATTAGCAGCAAAAACAGGTCACTAATTGAGAAAAGGGTTAGTAATGAAAACCTGCAGGTACTGGGGCCTTCCAGGACTGGAGTTTGAGATCCCTGATCTAAATATTCCAACATTACTTATCTCAAGAGAACAATAATAAATTGAACATCTTTACATATACAGTAATACGCTACCGTGGCTGTTCGTTTGTCTGTCCAGGATTTTAAGTCACCTGTAGCTCGCAAACCGTTTGACCGATTGACCTGAAATTTGGTGCACATATACTAAGTGACGTCTACTATCCACTTTCAGGGTGATGACTGACCTCCAAGGTTATTCCTCTTTTTATTTTTATTTTATTGTAGAGTCAACTCTACAGCAGTTGGGCAGCCGTGTGGCACATGCGTATGGGCGCCGTTCTCATTCCTACCACCTTCGCCGTCACTTCCCCTACCTCTTCAAATCTTAAATCATTCTTGAGACAGATTGAAGACTTAAGTTCCAGCTTAAGTGAAAAAATTAAGAAAAACGTACTAAGTAATTGCAGCACAAACAGCCTACAAACCGTATATACTCGCGGATAAGTTCTCTCACGGATAAGTCGGGATTTGATTTAATGAATATTGTAACTTTTTGAGCACATTTAGACTTGGCAGGCCCGCTGAAGGTATTATTTTGCATTTCCTTTTGTATTTTTTATTTTTTTAGAGCAAAACAATAACAGCAATATGTAAAGATCATATACATTATTTTAAATGCATCCATTATTGGATTATAAGCAGGATGTTGGACAGGTAAATATGTCCAGATATGCTGGTGCCCAAAAGAACATAATATTTTTGCAGGTTTATCATGCACCTCTATGATATTGTCATTATTTTTAGATCTCACATAAACATCAGCATGTAATGTTGAAAGGCCTATTTTTTAATATTTATTATTATTATTATGATTATTATTATTTTAATAATGTCAGCAATTTTTTTTTGAAAAACATAAGCGTGTGTGGCACTGTGTGAGGTATCAAAATAGCTGAGAGCTACTGATGTTTGCCATAACTATTAATAACATACCAGATTGAAATTGAAGACTTTACTTTGGGGTTACTGTAAAAACGGATAGCATTTTGTTTACATTTTTGGCTACATTTTGTCATTTAGAAGGCTTAAAGGCTGAATAATATGTAGAAGCTTAAATACAAGTGCTTGATGCACAGATGTCTTCTAAGAGAAGAAAAAAAAAAACTTCAGCGACCATACTGAAATAGCAAGAGAAGTGTTATATATAACAAAGCGTAGAGTATTTGAAACTCCCAGTGTCCCTTTATTTCAGCGTCCTTTAAAAGCCATTTGGCAAACTCAAAGCTGGACTGTCATATACTAAATAGTGGCTTCCATCTAGTCAATCGGCAGTAAACAACTGATTAATGGATGACCTACTGAGATGGTTGACCTTTCGAGTGGTTCTCTCATCTCAGCAGACTTCTGAACCTCCTTTAGAGTGACCACTAGTCCAGAAAGGCAACGTTACAGGCCCACAACAGCCACAGATATGGGAATCCGATTACATGTTTTC
Source organism: Polypterus bichir lapradei (assembly GCA_026402145.1). Lineage (NCBI taxonomy): Eukaryota > Metazoa > Chordata > Cladistia > Polypteriformes > Polypteridae > Polypterus > Polypterus bichir. The sequence goes on from JANRMT010062852.1 coordinate 10,994,971, forward strand.
TGTTCTTTTCACTTTAATTAGAAAGTATGTACTGTACTTTGTTTACCATATATACTCGCAGATAAGGTCTCCGGCGGTTAAGTCGGGACTTGATTTTGCCGTATAATTTCTGGTATTTTATAATGTCGGTCATATAAGTCAAATGTGGAAACCTCAGCGCTATTGGTCCATGAGATTATGATATGCTAATGGCCTCCTTTTTCTATGTGGGTGCGGCAATGCGCTGTATCAGCATGTGCTCCTAATATATCTCTGTCTCTATTGTGCCTACGTGACCACATGGTAATACCCAAACTATTCTGAAGCGACGTTTGCACTGTTTTGTGTTTTTTGTATCTCACACCCTTATACACCTTTATCGTAAGAGCATCTCTTATCTACGATGGAGCATTCGCTCAGAAGAAAATATGAAGCTGGTTTTAAATTAAACATCGTTGAAGTAGCGAAAGAAATTGTTAACTGCGCTGCTGCAACAAAATTCAAAGCGTCTGAGAAGCTGATGTGAGATTGGAGGAGGCAAGAAGATGTAAAAAAAAAATAAATTAAGTGACGCATTTTTGAACGGGCGTATAAGTCGGGGTCTGATTTTATGATTGATTAGAGTAGAGTAAGGTAGAGAAAAGAAGAGCTGCTCAGGAAGCAGCAAGCGCATCAACCTCTGAGCAAACGAATGCTAAATGTACAGAGAAAGAGGAGGAAAACTTGAAATGGTCAAGTCAAGTGTATTCACTGCTCGTTATCGTGCAGTCGGCCGTTACTGGCTTTAATATATTATCTGTAGTGCCTTTCACATCTGTCTTACATAGTTTCTTTAATTTCTGTTATACTGCTCTTCATATCTATCTATCTATCTATCTATCTATCTATCTATCTATCTAT
>JANRMT010062852.1:11010937-11025797 GCA_026402145.1 Polypterus bichir lapradei
TACTTTTTTGCAGCTAACATGCTAATAATAATTCAAATATAGCTTAGTTTAAACTTAACTGGAAGAAAATTGAACACCCACAATAACTATGTATAGTGTTATGATCCATCTGACTCAAGAACTCAGTCTTCAAAAAAGACCATAAGGGTCTATCCAGTGAGGCCTAGCAATAAGATAAGCCTTATTCCAGAGCATAAAAACAGCCTTTTGGTCTGCCCTGGCCCAACAAAAAAAGAGATCAGAGCTTCAATATTCAAAAATCTCAGAAAGGACAAAGGAGATGGTGTAAACCCCTTGTACTGTATCTGCTCGGCAACAGAAGACTGGCTTTTATTAAAAGAAATGTTCTGTGTTTTTCAAGTCAAAGTTATTTCTTCACTAACACAGAAGCATTTGTCATGTGAAATTGTGTTCTAAAGCTAAGTGTTTCCTATAAATTTTTAAAAATATCTTGCCCGCACTGGTGCTTTACAATGGAGGCAATTATTTTGATATCCTATCCTAGATCTGTTCCTTGACATAATCCTGTCTCTAATCTTTGCAGGAAATTCCTTCAACCTCATGGCTTGGTTTTTGTCAACTGTGGGAACTTTTATAGACAGGTATGTGCCTTTACTAATCAGTCCAATCGATAGAATTGACTTTCAAACAAGGTGTAGAAACACCTCAACAATGATCAATTGAATGAGATCCACCTAGGCCAAACTTCGAGTATCATAAGAAATGGTTAAAATACTTGTGAATACTTGTGTGTTTCATTTTTTTCTTATCTCTCTATATATAAAATCCAACGTCTATGTATCTGTATGTCTGTACGCTTTTCACGAGAGAGCTACTTAACTGTTTAGATCCGTTTTTTTTCTATAATGTGCTTGAACATTCCGGTTGGTTTTGAGACTTCTCTCATCAAGCTATGTACTTTATCATAGTTCGCTTGCGGTACCAATTTATTTGAGTGAATCAGAGACACACGAAGTGGGCCAATTGGAGACAGGTGGGGCCCTCCTCACTCACGCGCCAGACTCGGGACGTTTCTTACATCTGCTTAGCTAGCAAACGAGAGAACCACTTAACGGATTTAGATTGGGTTTTTTTCTAGAATTTGCTTGAACACTCTGGTTGATTTTCTCTCATTGCGCTAAGAATCATAGGTCGCTTGTAGAAGTGATATATTTGCGTTAATCCAAGACAAAGGCTGCGGGACGAGGGGAGGGAGAAGCATGACGTCAGGAGTGGGGAGCCGGGCAGGACCCTCCTCACTGTCCTGTTTCACTACTACGTGGGTGGAGCCACAGGGGACATCTAGTCTACATGTACTGTATATATAAAATCCAATGTCTGTCTGTATGTCTGTACGCTTTTCACGAGAGAATAACTTAATGGATTTAGATCGGATTGTTTTCTATAATTTGCTTGAACATTCCGGTTGATTTTGTGATTTCTCTCATTGCGCTATGTATCATAGTTTGCTTGCGGTATCAATTTATTTGCGCGAATCCGAGAGACATGAAGTGGGCTGAGTGGAGGGGGTGGGGCCCTCCTTACTCACGCATCTGTCTTGGGACATACCTTAACTCCGCTTAGCTAGCAAATGAGAGAACAACTTAATGGATTTAGATCGGGTTTTTTTATATAATTTGCTTGAACATTCCAGTTAATTTTGTGACTTCTCTCATCACGCTAAGAATCATAGTTTGCTTGCAGGAGCGATATACACTCACCTAAAGAATTATTAGGAACACCATACTAAATACGGTGTTTGACCCCCTTTCGCCTTCAGAACTGCCTTAATTCTACGTGGCATTGATTCAACAAGGTGCTGAAAGCATTCTTTAGAAATGTTGGCCCATATTGATAGGATAGCATCTTGCAGTTGATGGAGATTTGTGGGATGCACATCCAGGGCACGAAGCTCCCGTTCCACCACATCCCAAAGATGCTCTATTGGGTTGAGATCTGGTGACTGTGGGGGCCATTTTAGTACAGTAAACTCATTGTCATGTTCAAGAAACCAATTTGAAATGATTCGAGCTTTGTGACATGGTGCATTATCCTGCTGGAAGTAGCCATCAGAGGATGGGTACATGGTGGTCATGAAGGGATGGACATGGTCAGAAACAATGCTCAGGTAGCCCGTGGCATTTAAACGATGCCCAATTGGCACTAAGGGGCCTAAAGTGTGCCAAGAAAACATCCCCCACACCATTACACCACCACCACCAGCCTGCACGGTGGTAACAAGGCATGATGGATCCATGTTCTCATTCTGTTTACGCCAAATTCTGACTCTACCATTTGAATGTCTCAACAGAAATCGAGACTCATCAGACCAGGCAACATTTTTCCAGTCTTCAACTGTCCAATTTTGGTGAGCTCGTGCAAATTGTAGCCTCTTTTTCCTATTTGTAGTGGAGATGAGTGGTACCCGGTGGGGTCTTCTGCTGTTGTAGCCCATCCGCCTCAAGGTTGTGCGTGTTGTAGCTTCACAAATGCTTTGCTGCATACCTTGGTTGTAACAAGTGGTTATTTCAGTCAAAGTTGCTCTTCTATCAGCTTGAATCAGTCGGCCCATTCTCCTCTGACCTCTAGCATCAACAAGGCATTTTCGCCCACAGGACTGCCGCATACTGGATGTTTTTCCCTTTTCACACCATTCTTTGTAAACCCTAGAAATGGTTGTGCGTGAATATCCCAGTAACTGAGCAGATTGTGAAATACTCAGACCGGCCCGTCTGGCACCAACAACCATGCCACGCTCAAAATTGCTTAAATCACCTTTCTTTCCCATTCTGACATTCAGTTTGGAGTTCAGGAGATTGTCTTGACCAGGACCACACCCCTAAATGCATTGAAGCAACTGCCATGTGATTGGTTGATTAGATAATTGCATTAATGAGAAATTGAACAGGTGTTCCTAATAATCCTTTAGGTGAGTGTATTTGCTCTAATCCGAGACAGAGGCTGAGGGCAGAGGGGAGGGGGAAGCATGACGTCAGGAGTGGGGAGCCAAGCAGGGCCCTCCTCACTGTCCTGTTTCACCACTACTCAGGTGGAGCCGCTGGGGACGGCTAGTAGTTAATAAATTTGCAAACATTTCTAAAACCCTTTTTTTTATTTTGTCATTCTTCGGTACCAAGTATTGTTTGAGAAAATATAAAAATAAATGCAAACAGTTTCAGCAGATTAGATTAGATTAATTTTTACTAATCCCAAGAGAAAATTTAGAATGACTGCAATATGACCAAATATGAAAAGAAATTGAAGCTATCTGAATAGTCTCTGAAGGCACTGTATGGTGCATATTAAAAAATGGACAAGAAAGAAGCAAGTTAGATCAAGGATGCAATTCAAATGTGGGTTTCTGGAGTTGCAAGCAGCACTAACCACCCCACTAATAGGCTGCCTATAGAATTGCATTAATATGAAGGAATATATAAAGGAATTTAAAAGAAATGTGTGCCATTTTTTAATGCAGAATAGTAAGATTTTTTAATGCAGATGAATGAGAACTGGAATACGGAGTCATGTTTGATTTGGACATATGAACCCAGTAGTGTTATGACATCTGAAGAGTTTTTATTTTTCCCTTTTTATCTTTTATTGGTCTGGAAGTAAACAACATGGAGCAGATGTAACTAAGAGAGTTGCCTCTTATTCCAAATAAAGTTTTCAGATCAAGTTCAGTTCTGAACACAAAAGCTGCTCATCTTTTCAAATCCCTTGCTTTGAAGAAACAGTTGGTCTTTGTTTTAGAAGCACTGAACTATAAGTATGAAAGTGACATTGCATTCCTCTGTTTTCTGTAATTATATGTGTATCATTTTTTTCACTTGACTAACGCTATGTGTTAAAGTTTTTTTTTTTTTTTTGATCTTACTATTGTACTGTAAGAATAACAAGAAGACTTTAACTAAATTGTTTTGGGCAAAGACACAGGATGTTTTCTGCCAAGACTGTACGCTTAGCAATACTGCTAAAATTTATTACAATTCATGTGAAACTTCAAGTCAAATTGGGGAGCATGCACAGGTACAGCGCGTTGCCGCACCCACTACACGACGAAACAACTCGGGATTGCAACCCCCCAGGCAGACACGAGGTCCAGTCCCACCCTCTGGAAATGACCCTCTATCTGCCGCAGCCAGGTGTTATGTGGACGACCCCTTGGCCTGGTCCAGCCACTAAGGTCCTCAACAATGATGATCCTAAGAGGCGGATCACCCAAGGGGAATCATGATATATGGCCGTAGTGCCATAAGTGACGCTGCCTCACAATGCAGGTCATGTGCCTCATTCGGGACTCCATGAGTAACACAAAGTCAACCCAACGGTACATAAGGATTTTCTAGAGAAGCACAGTACCAAAGGAGTCCAGTCTTCATCTCAGGTCACTGGATAGTGTCCACGTCTCACAACCACATAGCAAGACAGGAAGCACCAGGACTCTAAAGACTTGGACCTTCATCCTTTTACAGAGATATTGGGAGCGCCACACACACCTTTCCAGCGACCTCATGACCCCCCATGCTCTCCCAATCTGTCTACTGACTTCATAGGAAGAGTCACCAGAGTCACTGCCAAGGTAAGTAAATCTCTGGACGAGGTCAACACACTCTCCGCAAACAGACACACTGCTGATGGCTGTGCCCTTGAGGTCAGTATAGGCCTGGATCTTGGTTTTTATCCAGGACACTCGCAAGCCCAGACACTCAGACTTTTCGCTCAGTCTCTCGAGCAGAACCTCCATTGACTCCATGAAGATCACAGCATCGTCAGCAAAGTCAAGATCTGTTGGTGGCTTGCCGTGAAACTTGATCTGTGCAAAATTGCAAAGCAAACCTTTCAGCTTTAGATAACACCTCTAGTTGTCACAGAAAGTAGAAACCTTATGTTTTGGTTTTTAAACCTGAAGACATTATTATGACAATTTACTTTGAAGTGTTCTTACAATATTTTCTTCAAAAAATTTTGAATCCTGAATAAATGATTATCTTGGTTTTTTTGTGATCAGTGGTCAAAGATTCAGTAACTCATTGTCTAAAATTTTCAAATATATCAACATTTGACAAATGACGAATGAGAGGAGACTCCATCTGAATTCTTTAGTTAGTAATTCACTAAAGCCCCCCTTTATATCTGCCATTAATTAACTTTTTGTAGTTGAACGGATATTATTTAGCCAGAATACACTTACACCTGGCATCAAAATATGACTTCAACATTTACATCATATCTGGATAGCAATCTGTGCCTGTATTTATCATACGTCCCAAAGTAACTCTTCAGAATCACACTAAAAGTTTGACTAGAATAAGAATTTGTCCTAACCCCTGAGCAGATCATGAGAATTAGGAAGCGTCCTACACCCACTCCCAGCAAGGAGTATGAGATCTCATTTAAGAGTGAATCTGAAAATGGCACCCATGAAGGCGTTTTGTTGGAAATCACGATGACACTCTGTAGTTTTCTTACACAAATATTAAGGCACCACCACAAAGATACAAATAATACTACTGCTATTACTAGTACTACTACTACTACTACTACACTATTATTGCTACTTCTACTAATAATACTGTAATATTAAAAGTGTAACGATACCGGTCCCTTACAGCCTACCTCTTCCCACATTGGAGTCTGCTGAACCAACACCGTCGATAGTTATGACCGAGATGAGCTGACAAATGAGGACAAATCTCTTTAACATGTAAAATACTCAGGTGCTTTTATTAAAAAACAGTCAAAAGTAAAACCAAAAGTGTCCATTGTGCAGTGTTCAAAAAACCAAATCCATAAAATCATTGAAATGTGGAGATAAAATCCATAATAAATAAATCCGTTAACATAGAGGTTAAAATGCAGTCTCTCTCTTCACACGATCTCAGCCCACCTCCTTCTGTCTCTCCGGCTCACCCATTACTCGTGTTGCCGGTGGAGACTCTGCAGCATGAACTCCTTTCTGCCGACCCCCACGTTGGCTGCCGCCACACTGCGCAGCCAGGCTGTCCGAGGTCAGCACACCTCTTATCTTCCTTCGCTCTCCCTCACTTGCTCCTCGGATCCATTAGGAGGTATTAAGTCTCGCTCGCCCCACTCTGTGTGCTTATTCAGTGGGGCAAACCAGCCCCTAGAGTGCCTCAACCTGTACTTAATGTGGAATTGAAAAATACGCTGAAGATTCTTACTTTAAATGAAGGCTCTAGGAGTCGAAAGATAGGCAAACAGAGTAATTAAGCCAAACTGAGCTGAGCCCCAAAAAAGCCAAAAATCACAGTTTATATAATCATTTCTTATCATCTTAACCTTGCTTGAAACAATGGCTTTGCTGTCTGTTCTGATTCACTTCTCCAGCTGGCTTCTCGCGGGCCTTTCATGGCCACCAATATTTTCTGCATTTCATCATTAGTATCATTCCTTGCTTAATGGCCTTCAAACAACAGGTGCTCTCCTTGTTCCCCCTTTTTTGTCCTCGGGGAGTTTCTGTACGTCATTCTCTTCCTGCTCTATCTTTCCAAGTTACCCAATATTGGTGATTCCGCTTTGAGCTTAACTAAAAATGAAATATAACTAATGCCTTTATTTAACTGTTTGCTTGATATATCTAATTTGCACTAAATTTAATGCTTATAGAAGCTGTTAATTACTTTTATGTCTATTTATGCTAATACATCAATTTTTATTTGCCATACACTCCCTCACGGAGCCGCAGCTCGAGCTGTCTTCTCCTTCCTGGTGTCTGGATCATCTCCCTTTACTGCCTTTTTCCATCCTTTAACCTCCTTCAATTCTTTTCTCTCTTCTCTCTCCTTTTCCTCTGTGCCAGCCCGTATATATACACCCGTCTCCGTGGGTGCAGCGCTTTAATCACACACCGCAGGAAGCCAATGAAGCAATTAAGAACGATCGCACCCCAACTCCCTGCGGTCTTGCAATCGCGCCCACGGAGAGGGACACGGCTTTATGAATTTAAAACCTGGCCATATTTTCTTGTAGCCGTGGACCTGCTATACCACAGAAAGTAGAATTTGGAAAAGTAGAAGAAGAAGTAGAAGAAGGTAGGATATTATGCTAAGCTGCACATAATAACATCAAGAACAGCAACATTTATTTCTAAAGCACATTTTCATATAAACAATGTAGCTCAAAGTCCTTCACAAAATGTCAAGGAGAAAGTTACAAAAAAGGAAAAAACAAAGAAGATTAGGCAATAATATTAAAGAATAAGTAACAAAGAAAAAACAAATCTATAAGATCTAAAAAAAAAGATAAATACTTGTATCAAGTAGAAGAGTAGAGTCCTTATATACAATATCATGATGTTATAGCGGTCAGGGGCCGCTAAAATTCACACCGTCAATGTGACGGTGATTTATTTATTTTAGTGAAGGTGATCCCAGGGACACCCCCAGCCTTGGATTAACCCACACACATTCACAACAGAGACCAAATAAAGCACACTGGGAACATTAAACAATTAAGAATATAATGAAATAAAATTAACTAAATGAAAACAATAATACCACCTCAGACCCCTTCGGCGATATTACATTTAACATATAAACACAAACTCCACACAGCAAAGTCCATGGAAAAACCAAACTGGATGAAATTAGAGGTGACGAGATTAAGTCCAGCGATCTGTATGTAGAAAGGGAAGGGAAAACACAGTCCTACCAGTAGTTGCTGAAAGGATGAAGATGGATGGATGGTTCAGGAGCACTCCTTTTCTTGTGGGAAAGCCACTGAATCCAAACACAGCACTCAGTACACAGGTAGACAGACGATCCAGACCCCAACAAAAGAATACAATCCAGGACACAATGATTAAATATGGCTGAATTAACAGCAGGCATTCCGACAGATAAATGCAACACACAACGTACAACAACAAAAACAACTTTTTTTTTTCTTTTGGCCACCTGCCCTCCTTTTAACCTCATTTGACCACCTTTGACCCCAACAGCCCCTGCATGGACTGCTGGTAGATGCAGTTCTTACTGATAGTAGCACTGCTACAATGTAAGTCTCTAAAGATGAGTCCAGTGATAAGGTCAAATGATGGTTAAGCTAAAGAAAAAAAACAAAATCTGCAGGGGATTCAAGGTCAAAAGACAACCCAGACCCCACTGGGCATTCTACCTAACATACATGTTCTTAATTCATTCCTCTTTCTTTCAAGGCTTCATATGAGAGGATTCAATGCAGTGGGTCTCGTAGACTTCTGGGACACCTGCCTTCATTCTATCATTTCAGGGGCTACATGGTGCCCTGATCAGGTGGTGGTGGCGCAAAATGCCACCACAGAAGAACTGTAAAATACAGCAGAAAAAAGTAGAGACTAATAAAGATTGCAGATAAAAAAGCCAGATTATAATAATGGGTTTGCAGCTGTTTTTTTAAATGTTCCACAGTAATAGTCTGGCATATTTCTATTGGTAAAGTAATCCAGATTTTAGGTGTATAACAGCAAAAGGCCGCCTCACCACTTCTTTTAATCTTGGGTCTAGGAACTATAGGCAGGCAGACCACCATTAGAAGATCTAAGATTACGACTTGGAGTGTAGGGGGACAGGCATTTCACAATTATAGGAAGGGGCAAAGGTTATTTAAGGCTTTATACATCAATAGTAGTATTTTAAGGTCAATTTGAAATGACGCTAAGACTGGGGATATGTGCTCAGATTTTCTTTGTCTGGTTAATCCTTAAACTGCTGGAACCGGCTGTAGTCAGTTCCCAGTGCAATTTTCCAGCACACTAGAGCTGATCAGTCCGTGCCATACATTTGTTGAACAGCCAGCTTATGACCACTGGCGCCCCATACCGAATCACCGTCACTGTCCCTGGGATTCAGCCGCTGCACTAGACTAGCCTGCTGGCATCAGTGTTCGCCTCTGTGTGCTTACCAGTTCAAGCACAGTTGGCACAGTCGGTGATTTACTGAATTTCATCAATGGGGTCAGTTGCACCTTGTACATATAATAATTGATTGTTGCAGTCGTTTTTTTTTTTTTTATATAGTTTTTACAGTTCATTGGCAGTGTGTAAAATGATCAGTGTTGTGATGCTCTTTGTATGAAAAAAATGTGTTCCATTAAAATTTCACTTGTTCTTGCTGAAATATGACGTTTCCTTAAAAAGTGCAGCAAAAAAGTATTTGGCATTCGGGGGTGCATTAACCCCCCAAGTATGTGGCAGTCTAAGGGTTAAGATTATTTCCACTGCATTCTGCACTAACTGTAACCGATTGATGTCTTAAATAGGTTGTCCTATAAGAAGAGCATTACAGTAATCTAGTCGACTAAAAACGAAAGAGTGTACTCATTTTTCAGCATCTTGTAATGTTATAAGAGGACTAACTTTTGCATCTCAATTCTACAAATGTGTGTAATGCACACTATGGTATAGCGGGTCCGCGGCTTCAACATTAAGGGCCAGGGTTTTTTTAGATCCGTATAGCCGTGCCGTTCTCCGTGGGCGTGATCGCACGACCACGGGGAGTTAGTGAGGTAATTGGAGAGAGTCGCACCTGCACGTGTGGGTGCGGTCGTTCTTGATTGCCTCATTGGCATTACTGCGGTGTGTGATTAAGGAGCTGCGCCCACGGAGGCACCCGCGGAGGTGTATATGTACGGGTTGAACCAGAGAGAGGGGGAAAAGAGATCAATGTATGGAGAGATCGATGGAGGTGAAGTAAATCGAGGTTAACGTTAGTGAATGAATGGCAGCTTGGCAGGACGATCTGGCCACATTGGATGAGGAGACACCATGAGCTGGGGCCCCACGTAGGAGTGTTAGTCAGTTGAGCTCTAGGGGCTAGTTCGCCCCACTGAAAACCAGTGAGTGGGGTGAGCAGAAGGGTGTCCTCCCGTGGGATCTGAGGAGCGACTGCGGGTGCGCGAAGGACCAAGGGAGGAGAGCTGACTTTGGTGGTCTGGCAGTGACGTCCGGAAGGGGACCTAGACGAAGTTTAGATGGCTGCGAGCAATTGGTGAGCCGGGGAGAAGGAGTGACGGAGGTAGGCCGGAGAGTAGTGAGAGAAACACTGCTTTTTAAGTTCTGCACATTTTAACCTCGGATTTTAATGGATTTATTTATTGGACGTTTTTAATCCCCACTGGGCACTTGTTGTATGAATTTATTGAAAACTGATGCACTGCACTATCGACTTTTGTTTGGACACTTTTTTTGTTTTGACGATTGTTTTAATAAAACTTTTTTGAGATTTGTCCCCATTTGTCTGCTCATCTCTGTGACATTATCGACGGTGTTGGGTTCAGGACCCCCATCAGGATGTTGGGAGCCTGAAGAGAACCCGCATCATCACACACACACCGTTGGAATACAATTACAATACAACACAATTTATTTTTGTATAGCCCAAAAATCATACAAGAAGTGCCGCAATGGGCTTTAACAGGCCCTGCCTCTTGACAGCCCCCCAGCCTTGACAGAGGAATGACAGAGACATAGCAGCTGCATGGACACACAAGACGTGTGTAAGCTTGCAGCTCTAAATTGGCTCCATGTAAGTGCGTGTGTCCGTTTGCCCTGCAATGGACTGATGTCCCATTCTAAAAGTAACTCTCGTTTTGACTAGAGTCTTGACTAGATAAGCAAGAGAGAAATAACCTTTAACTACTTCTATCTTATTTAAGATGCACACTGAAACAGTTCTTCATTAACTCTATATTATTTTTTTACTAATATTTTCCTTTATTTCTTAAGTGGTTTAAAGTAAAAACAATGGAGGGACTGTAAGCTCCAACAGCTGAGTTTATTTGTACCCACGAAATGTGCAACCATCAGCTGCATTTCAAGTCAGTCTGGAAATCAATATAAAGTCTGGCTTCTAAAGTCTCGATTCTGTGCCAGTGTTGTGTTAAAGTGCCACCTGGAGGGCATACCGAGGTTTAAAACGGGTGACACACAGGTTTATATTTTGAGATCAAAAGATGAATCATAGTGCTTGTCATTCTCTGATGTGATTCACTTATACAAAGGAGAGCTGCAATGGTGTGTGTGTATAAAAATAAATTAAATAAAGTTCAAACATTGGGGTTCTGTATACACACAGGAACGTGGAAACACGATGCCGAAAACATTTGTGATAATTACAACCCAGGCTGTATGGAACCTGAAATAAGCTGGTAAGTAATGTTAAAAACATAGACCTATAATTATAAATTCTTACCAGCCTTCTATTCATTCCTCCATTTCCACACCGTACCTGTTTTCAATTCCTTTTTTTTAAATCGTTTAACTGAATGAAGGGTTGTGGATTAGCCCTTAATGCCTGGCACAAGGCTCGAAAACAAAACTCTGATGAAGCACAAGCTCATTGCAGATGCAAATGATTCAATAGGGGGGATAAGAATTAGAAATGAGATCCAAATTGGCTCTCCGTCTATTTGGAATTAAAGAGAGGTGCATTCAGCACGCTGCCGGCAGCCATTCTGTTCTTTTTCTTCAGGCATTACTGACAAACTCGTATTGATTGCTAGTGGTGTCTTGCTTTCACAAAATGCTGTCTAAGGGTTATTAGCCTGATTTTAAGCATAGAGGGACTCCTCGGATTGGTGCGCTGCTTGGATGAGTCAGGTCTCGGGTTCAACTTTCATTTCTGGTCTCGGAGTACTGAAGCTGTGTGCCACGTTTTACAATTAAGAGACCACGACTCCCAGTGTCCCTTCATTTTAGTGTCTTTATAAACTCCCAGCATCCCTTTATATCAGTGTCCTTTAAAAGCCATTTGGCAAGCTCAAAGTCAGGCTGTCATATACTCAAGAGTGGCTTCCATCTAGTCACTTGGCAGTAAATGATTAATGGATGATCTACTGAGATGGTTCTCTCATCTCAGCAGAAGACTTCTGAAGCTCTTTCAGAGTGACCACTAGGTTCTTGGTTACCTCCCTGACCAAGGCCCTTCACGCCTGGTGTCATAGAAGATGGTTTCTTACCTGGCCAGGAGGCCATGATAAAGGAACGAGATAAATAGGATGGTTAGTGGTACCTTTCCTGGTCAGGAGGCCATTATGAGAGAAGAACAGACGAAGACTGTCTGCCGGGGCTAAGTGTTAATGTTGAATTCTGCTCTGTACTTGTAACATTTCTATTGCACTATTATACTGTATTGAGGATTACTTGCGTTCTGTTCTGTATATTGTATTGTATTGACACCCACTGCATGCCCAGCCTTCCTGGAAAGGGTCTCTCTTTGAACTGCCTTTCCCGCGGTTTCTTCCATTTTTTAGGGGAGTTTTTCCTTGTCTTCTTAGAGAGTGAAGCAAAATGACCCCTTTCATTGTCTAACTAAAAATATTACAATATGCAAGCTTTCGAGGCAACTCAGACCCCTTCTTCAGGCAAGATGTAATACTGACACTGGAGTCCCCTGTGTTTATATGGACACCAGGACAGATACAACATTGGAAAACCTTTAAGTGAGACATTTTAAATATAAAAAATTACAAGTTATTGATGCACTCAGAGCTTTAGAATTGCTTTTATCCACTTGCCCTAATCTTAGCCTTATTGTAACTGGTTTACAGAGAGTTCTTTGAACTTCATGGCTTGGTTTGTCTGCTAACTTGCTGTGTGAAATGGAGGACCTTCTCTACACAGGTACACGTGTGTCTTTCTAAATGACGTCCAATCAATTCTGCTGTCCACAGTTGACCTCCAATCAAGTTCTAGAAACATCTCAAGGAGAATTAAAGCAAACAGGAGACACCTGACCACAATGTGGAGTCCCACAGCTAAGCGTCTACATTTTTCTATGCATGAGAGACTTCAGTTTTTGATGTTTAATAAATTTGCCAAACTTTCTGGAAACATGGTTACACATGTTTCAGGTTTCACGCCGATCACAACAATATTTTGTGATCATTTAACATAGTTGGAATCACCATTAATTCTACTGAATCAGCCCGCAGTGTAGGAGTTCTCTTTGACTCTAGCATGTCATATAAAGCGCCTATTACAAAGTTGTCCAAATCATGTTTCTTCCATTCTAAAACTGTTGGGAAATTAAGGCGCCTTCTAAATAAACAGGATTCTGAGAAATTAATTCATGCATTTATTTCTGGTAGGATTGACTACTGTAATGCGGTGTTCACTGGATGTTCAAACTGTTCTTTATACAGCCTCCAGTTAATCCAAAATGCGGCTGCAAGAATTAATACAAGAACAAGAAAATATGAACACATAACTCCAGTTTTTAAATCCTTACACTGGCTCCCGGTTAAGTTTAGGGCAGATTTCAAAATCCTTCTTTGAACATATAAAGCATTAAATGGCCAAGGTCCGGCTTACTTGGCTGAACTTATCATGACTTACAAACCTGAGCGCACATTAAGATCTCAAGATGCCGGTCTGCTTAGGATTCCAAGGATTAATAAAATAACAGTGGGAGGTCAAGGGAGGTAAGATAAAGTCATCTGTGATGGAGGATCACAGGAATCATTGTGTAGAGGGGTCCTTTCATCGGATTGGCTGGCCTAGCGCTATTTCAGCTGTGGAATGGCCAAATGGGGGAGGCAGCTTGAGGGCCGAGGTCTCCAAGACTCTAAAGAAATCCAAATCATATTATATGATATCATCTACTGTTAAATTCTGCTCTGTACTTGTACATTTTTTATTTTTATACTGTATTGAGGATTTGTTCTGTTCTGTTAATTGTATTGTATTGTATTGTATTGTATTGTATTGACCCCCCTTCTTTTTGACACCCACTGCACGCCCAGCCTACCTGGAAAGGGGTCTCTTTTTGAACTGCCTTTCCCAAGGTTTCTTCCATTTTTCCCTACAAGGGTTTTTTTGGGAGTTTTTCTTTGTCTTCTTAGAGACTCAAGGCTAGGAGGCTGTCAAGAGGCCGGGCCTGTTAAAGCCCATTGCGGCACTTCTTGTGTGATTTTGGGCTATACAAAAATAAATTGTATCATATTCTATTTTGGCATTGTGAGTTATTGCGTGTAGATAGATTGTTGGGTAAAAATGGCAATTTTTTTTCCATTTACAATGAAGCGGTCTGAATACTTTCTTAATTCACTGTAACTTTAAAGCCTGCTCAGGTTGAGGGCGACTTAGAGGGTGAGATGAGGCAGGGGTTTCAATTTTTGGGGACATGAGCTAAAAGCTGGGGGAGGAGGTATGAAATAGTTAGAGATGTTTGGTCTAAAGAGGGGCATGTCCACCAGCCATTGCGCAAAACAGTCAGGTCATCTGAATTATATAGGACATTACGTTTGTTGGTTTCAATTTTGTTTGCACTTCTTTCATCTTTTGTGTGCATTTAATAAATTTAAAGGGACCTCTGTTCTCAAAACGTTGACTTGCTTGGATTTTTTATTTGGGGTTCATAGACAGCTCAAGAGCTCCCCCATACCATCCACAGCAGATTTAACTTATGGCTCAGCTGCTTTCTCTGTGGTGTTTGCATGTAGTCCTCATGTTCACATTGACATCTTCCTACAGGCCAAAGGCATGCTGCTAAGTTGATTAGCAAAATAGAATCAAGAAATTTAAAACTGATAAAACTGATGTAGATTTTAAGTGAAATGCAAATCAATTTGTCAGGCCATGTTTCAAAATAATCAAGTTAATGAGATTTGAAAAAAACAAGATAATTAAGCTTCATGCTTGGAGTTTGATGTATATACTCGGCTCACATTTCAGAAAAATGTGAAGGAATCCTGGATGAATTGTTCAAATCTAACGAAATTAAAGTTTACATTTCACCTGATTTCATTTGGTGTAATAGTGGAGCCTTCTGCCACCTGGTGATTAAATGATGGCTGGATGCTGCCAATATAAAAATCTACAAAAAAAAACAAAAATATATATATTTTGGCAGGTTCACAC
>JANRMT010062852.1:11058652-11073472 GCA_026402145.1 Polypterus bichir lapradei
AGCTAGGAGAAGTTTGTGCACTTTCTAAGTCGATGGGGGGATGGAATTGCCGGCTATTTGCAACTTTTCTTTATCAGCACATTTAGATTAACAAAAGACGCTGGCGGAGAGGTGAGAACGGTTTTAAGAAGCAATTTAAGGTGGGACGGATCTACGAGTTTTTTCGTAGGCTCTAGTAATTCTAGTGTTAAGCACAAGAATAACATACAATATTAAAAATGTTAAATGCAACAGTGTAAATAATAGAGAAATGATTTTCTTACAACAGTTTAACAATGTCTTCAAGATGAGTCTATATAAGAAACTATTTTGTGCCCATGTGCTAAGAACCTCCCATAAATGTTTGTCCCACCCTGTATTCTCAGTTTTGCGTTGGCATGTCACTTTCCATCAGTTTGTTACTTTGAAATATAACGATTCAAAAATCAGCTTCCTGTTCAAAATCTGTTAGAGGTCTAAAGATACTTATGACAGTTCCAAAGTTCAATTAGGCAGCAGACAGAAAAAGGTTGCGGGACAGCCACACCATATACTGAAAAATTAGCAACATAAAAAAACACGTCTTTACAGAAGCAGAGTTCACAACTGAACTGACTAACAGCTCTATAAATATGGTGGATAGGAGGAAGATGATGTGGCAGGAAGGTGGATTCTGGCTGCCAGAAATGAAGTCATCAGGGTTTGATGCAAGTGACGTTAACAGTGGGTGGACCGGTGGTAGTGTCACTGAGAGCTGAACTGCAGAGAAACAAGAGGAGAGAGGATCAGGTGAGAGCACCAACACCCGATTGGGCTGACGAATAGCACTATTTGAGCCTGTAAACTGTTCCCCATGTACACGTGTGTGACACAAGATAGATAGATAGTGTCACAAACTCGACACAGAGTCATACAAAAGTTTGGGGCATCCACCCTTATAATTGGTTTCCCGACTGCAAAGTTGCTTAAATGGATACAGCACTGATGTGCACAAAACCGAGTCCAAAACAGAACTGAGGGAATAGGAAAAAGGTGGAGGCTTTTAAAGGGGAAGACAGGAAGTGAAGTCAAAGGGGTCGGGCTCATGAAGGACTTCAGCCATTGGTTCAAGCACGGACGTGGCATCACAGGGGCCGGAGCCATCAAGGTCTCCTTCCATAGGCTCGGTCCCGGAAGTGACATCAAGATGACCGAGTGGAATCTCTCGTGAATGGTCTGCAGGCAAGGGAGAAAAAGAGTCAGTGCACTCTGCCACATGCCGGTATGTCTCGGAACTGCCCTTACTCAAGCCCTTTAGCTGCCTCCAATGCGCACATGTGTGACGATGCTCCCCCTCAGCCCAGACCTGTCGGGTTGGGCAACCCTGACCGAGAGGTCGTGAACCCAAGAAAGAGCATCACCGTTGGAGTGAAGAGCGCCCCAACGATGAACAAGTGAAAACTTGTATGGATGGAGGTCAAGAAACCACCGGGTGACCTGCGGATTCGACTCCTTGTGCAGGGCCATCCACTGTAAAGTTGCATGGTCCGTGACAAGGGTGAATTCCCGGCTCAACAGGTAGTACCTCAGCTGAGTAATCACCAAAGCCTCCTTCTCCACCGCTGCATACCTGGTCTCCCAGTCCAACAGTTTCTGGCTCAGGAACATGATTGGGTGTTCCGCACCATTGACATTTTGGCTCAGCACAGCTCCCAGGCTTGTGTCCGAAGCGTCCATCTGGAGGATGAAAGGCAAAGAAAAGTTAGGTGCCTTCAAAATAGATGTGGACGTAAGGGCCTGCTTCAAGTCACTAAATGCAGCGCCTGTCTTTTCAGTCCATACCACAATGTTTGGGGCCCTCTTCTTTGTCAAATCAGTCAAGGGCTCCGCTCTCTCCGAGAACCGGGGCACAAACCGTTGGTAGTACCCCGCTAACCCAAGAAAGGCTTGGACCTGCCGCTTGGTTCACAGACGGGGCCATTTCAAAATGACATCTACTTTGGAGCACTGTGGCTTCACGGTACCCCAACCTACCAGGTACCCCAAATACTTGGCTTCGCTCAATCCAAAGAAACATTTCTTGGGATTAATTCGAAGCCCGGCCTCATCCAGCATCCGCAATACCGCTTGGACATGCTGCAGGTGTTCCTTCCATGTGCTGGAATAGATGACCACGTCATCCAGGTAGGCAGCATTGTATGAGTTATGAGCACTTTGTCCACCAGACACTGGAAGGTTGCTGGAGCTCCGTGTAACCCAAATGGAAGGACACGATACTGCCAGTGTCCGCTAGGGGTGCTAAACACGGTTTTAACCTTCGCGGAGTCCGTTAAAGGAACCTGCCAGTACCCATTTGTCATGTCCAGTGTGGTCAAATATCGAGCCTGTCCAAGGCTCTTGAGGAGGTCTTCCACTCATGGCATTGGATAGGCATCAAATTGGGAGACTTGAATTCATTGCAAAACCTCCAACTCCCGTCAGGCTTAGCGACCAATACAATGGGGCTGGACCAGGGACTATGACTTTCCTCGATCACACTTAGTTCCAGCATGCGCTTGATCTCAAGCTCCACTTCAGCCTTTTTTGCCTCAGGAAGATGATACGGGCATTCTCGGACTATAACCCCGGGCTCTGTCACAATGTCGTTCTCAACCAGAGAGGTCCTTCTGGGGTTTTCACTCACTACCTCCAGGACAGACAGGATAACTGTTTCCAGCTCCCATTGCTGTCTGAGAATTAAATCTGTACCGAAGTTAAGACTAGCCATGTGAGCAAAGAGTGAGCGGGGCTGACTGGAGGAGGCATCGGGATCCCTGTCCTTCCACGGTTTAAGCAGGTTGGCATGATATACCCACTCCCTCAGCCAACGATTGGGTTGACTCATCAAATAGTCGACGAGTCCTTTCCTCTCCTTAACTTCGTAGGGGCCTTGCCAATGGACAAGCAACTTAGAGTGGGAGGTAGGTACCAGGACCATGACACGATCTCCCGGGCGGAACTCCCGGAGAGACGTGCCATGGTCGTAATACCAGACCTGTGCTGCTTGGGCCTTTTCCATGTGACTTTTAAGGAGGGGCCGAAACTTACCAAATCTATTGCATAATTGCGCGATGTGTCCCTTGGTCCGTCAGGACTTCCTTCGGAATGCCCACACGCGCAAAGACCCCCAGCAATTCCCATGCGATGGCTTTAGAAGTAGCTGAGCGCATTGGAACAGCTTCGGGGTATTTGGTAGCGTAATCCACGAGGACTAAAATGTACTTGTGGGCTCTAGAGGTCCGACTATAATCGACCCCAATTCTGTGGAAGGGAATATATATTAGGGGAATAGGAACGAGAGGAGCCTGGTCCTTCCTAGGAATTTGTCGGAATTGACACTCCGGGCAAGAAGTGCAAAAGCGACGAACCTCTTCATTGATTCTCGGCCAATAGAAACGGAGCTTGATCCGCTCCAGGGTTTTCTCGGTGCCCAAGTGGCCACCTAGGAGGTGGCCATGTGCTAACTCAAAGACCTGCCGCTGGAAGGTCCGCGGGATTAGCAGTAGCCGTTTCTCCTGCCCATCATGCACCGCTACATGATAGAGAAGGTCGTTGTCTAACACAAAGTAAGGGCCCTGTGGCATCGGCTGGTTAGTGCGCTGGCCATTAACTAGGACCACTGCATTTTTTGCAAACTTCAGGGAGTCGTCATTCCATTGCTCTCTTTTAAAAGAAGCCGGTGTCTCTCTAAATTGAAACCGCAGAAGAGAGAGAGGGTCTGGGACAACCTCAGGGGGCGTGGTTTCAAGGCGGCCGCTTTGTCTCTCCCTGCCGGCTGGTTACACGGCGTGAAGGCAGCTTCAGACGGCTTATCCCCGTCTATAATTAGGCCCAAGTTAACACCAGGAGTGGTATGTGTCTCACCACATTTAATTTTTGACCAGTCCTGCCCCAGTATCACCGGATGTGGTGGTTTCGGAAGGACGGCCATGGTTAGTTTTCGCACCGATCCTCTGCAACTGATGTGACACACGGCGGAGCTGTACCAACGGATTTCTCCGTGGACACAGGCTATACTGGTCTTTTAACCACTGTCACGGCAGCACAAACCGGCGGGCAACAATGGTAATTTTGCTACCAGAATCGAATAGGGCCGTGGTCTTGTACCCATTTACGATCACCACGCCTGTATGTGGGATTGCCAACTGGTTAGTCAGAGCACACCAACCCCTTCTCCCCCTCCACCTGCATCCCTCCTCGCTTCCAAGCAGTTTGCGTGCCCGGGGCTCCGGGAACGCCGGCACAAGCTCCAGGTTGTACAGGGGTTAGGCTTTGGGACGTACTCCGGCTGAGTTCGACAAAGGAACGGTTCTGCTCCCTCAGATTATGAGGCCGTCCTTTGAGTCTCCAGAAGCTCTATGAGTTCTGCCATGTTCATAAACTGCTTGCCCCAGACCGGCTGGGTGAAGCCATGGGGAAGCGCTTTCAGGAGCAGATAGCAAGCTACCTACTCTATTATGTGGTAGGGCTTGTTCTCAAATGGCCGTAGCCACTGCCCTAACATTGCCCAGAAGGACCAGGCTTGTTTGAGGGTTGGCCGCTCTGGGTCCAACCTCCATTTTTTTATTTTACTCACCTGCCAGTCTAGGGCACCCCTAGGTGGTAAATAGGGCTCTGGTTTCACAGGGAGGTGGGCACTCTCCTCCGAGAGAGCATAATGAGCCCCTTTTGCCTCCCCCCTCCGGAGCAGCCCAACTCTGTGAGCCCCATCTGCACACTTCCTGGCCTCTCTAGGTGGCCTAGTTATGCATGCCGGGAGCAGAGCTTGCCTCGGGTCTGCCGAACCACGGGACACCCTCCCTGCCTGAAAACTCGGCCCTGGTACGCTCCCACCTGGGTGCATTGCAGGTCCTGTCCCCTTCTTTTCCGGGACTTCTCCATCCTCCAACGATGTCAATGTCACCAACTCAAAACAAAGTCATACAAAGGTTTGGGGCAGCCACCTGTATAATTTGGTATCCTGGCTGTAAATCGTCTTTTAAATGATAGCACTGATGTGCACAACACCGAGTCCAAAACAGAACTGAGGGAATAGGAAAAAGGTGGAGGCTTTTAAAGGGGAAGACAGGAAGTGAAGTCAAAGGGGTCGGGCTCATGAAGGTCTTCAGCCATTGGTTCAAGCACGGATGTGGCATCACAGGGGCCGGAGCCATCAAGGTCTCCTTCCATAGGCTCGGTCCCGGAAGTGACATCAAGATGACCAGGTGGAATCTCTCATGAATGGTCTGCAGGCAAGGGAGAAAAAGAGTCAGTGCACTCTGCCACATGCCGGTATGTCTCGGAACTGCCCTTACTCAAGCCCTTTAGCTGCCTCCCATGCGCACGTGTGTGACAATAGATAGACAGATAGATAGATAGATAGATAGATAGATAGATAGATTTATGCTTTAAATTATGTTTATGTTTAATAATAGAAAATACCAACACATCAGTATATATACAGTTAATAAAAAAATCAACAAGTTCGCAAGAAAGAAACAATTACTTTATTCCACCACTACACCTCCAGTACACTCCTCCTACTCCACAAATAAATTCAAATAAATAGAACCAAAACCATTAGAATATCTGTCAGCAATTAGGGCCTAACCACTGCGAAGTTCAAATGGGAAACTGTGACATTTGATTGAAACAAAACATACAAGATGTAACTTGTTATACCCAGAAGAGTTATCGCACAGCAGGCTTGCACAGAATATTTTCTGTTCTATGCACCAACTATGTAAATAGATTTTTTTTCCCCAAAGAAAATAAAAATGCTTGTAAATTGTTCTCAATAAAAATGCATTAACTTAGTGTAATAAAATTACCCCCTGATTTCACATTGGGGTCAGAAATAAATCTACTGTACATACTTTCACCATGGCTGAAAACTAGAAAAAAAAAATACTCAAATAAGAGACACTGACTTACAGGAAGCAACCTCAGAAATTGATTTCGGAGTTTACATTGACACAATGTCAATGTCTATGACATATGCAGGGGTTATTAAAAAGGCAGATAAAATGCTCTGTTATATTGGACAAACTGCTCAGTATAAATTAGACTATATAATGCACAAACACCTCGATCCCTGACTTGTCAACCTTTACAGAAGAAAACCATATTCCAAAATAGCTGATATATTGGAGTTACTTTTCATGGTGCACATGGTGTTGTTCACCTGTATGCATCTAAATTCCATTTTATGCAGTTTGAATGTTACCAACATGCACAAAAGGCATATAATTTACTCATTGCTACAGTTTAACGATAAATCTCTTAGCCAGTGGTGCTTCTGTCCCATCAAGGATTTTTCTGCAGATCCGTGCAAAAAGAATTTTCCTAAAACGCAATCAATCCTATGATGAATAAGTTCAAATTTTAGATTCTATAAGTAAATCAGACAGAAGCAAAAATAAATCAGAAAACCAGTAAATCCAACTGAAACTTAATACTTACAAAATAAACTCCTACCATACTTAATGAACCACTGCTGAGTGTACTTGATGGGTGGGAATATAAATCTAGAGGGCAGACCAATCAACAGTAATGTCCTAGGGCTCCACTCATAAAGTACATGAAATAGATTGTACAAATAACAGATAACACACAAATCTAATAGGAACAACATCAAAAAATAAAAAATAATAATTCAGCTTTAACAATAACTGCAAGAGCCATTTTCCTAGTTCTATAAAATATATGAATATTTATTAAATGATAATGCATAAAATATGGGAGGTTCCTATAACCCCCGTGAATAGAATTGAGTTGGTATTTTCCTGTCATTTCTTAACAGTTTTTGAGTAAACAATATTCTTTAGTTAGAGTCTAGCCTTGCCTTGTGTAAGGTACAGAGACATAAAGTTTTTTAACCGTGTCCTTGTTTGTGCTCACGTTCGTGCTTGCGCACGTGAACGTGCCTCGGTGCATGTCAATGTGCCAACGGCCTACGGGCCTTTTAAGTGTGAAGTAACTCTTAAAATAAAAGATTTAAGTGTTGAACCGTATGTTTAAGGCATAAAGAAGAAGAAATTAAGAACTTTTAAGTACAGAAATAACCAAAGCTTCTTAAGAAAAACTAAGTCTATAGAAGATACATTTTTTCCCTTTTTTTTGCCTTTATTCTATGTGTGTAACTATTTTTCTTTTTATTCTTGTATGGATTATTTGCCTTTAACTTTCACTAAATATTTTTAAAACAAACTTTTGGACTGAGAGATTTCTTTGACACGCGTCTTACCCATGCCTGACTTCGCCTTATGCAACGGCGGCTACAATAACAATAATAAAATAATAATTGAATAAATACAAGCAGAGGTAAAAAACCCTGACCCTAACATAACACCTACAGCCTGTTGAACATTTTTAGATTAAACCAATATACAACATATATGCAGAAAAGGCAAATTTGATTTTTACATTTTGATTGTCATCCTGTTTACTGCCTTGTATAAAATTTAAATTCATCAACTCCACTGCCATCTCTCCTAAACACCTCCATGCTTTCACAAGTATGTCATCTGGACCAATGGCTTTTCCATTCTTCATCCTCTTCATAGCTGTCCTTACTTCCTCCTTGCTAATCTGTTGCATTGGGTGACAGATGGATATCAGCAAGAGTGAAAGGGAAGGTCTACAGGATGGTAGTGAGACCAGCTATGATATATGGGTTAGAGATGGTGGCACTGACCTGAAAGCAGGAGACAGAGCTGGAGGTAGCAGAGTTAAAGATGCTAAGATTTGCATTGGGTGTGACGAGGATGGACAGGATTAGAAATGAGTACATTAGAGGGTCAGCTCAAGTTGGGCGGTTGGGAGACAAAGTCAGAGAGGTGAGATTGCATTGATTTGAACATGTACAGAGGTCTTAGTTCTGGAATCAGCCTAGTTGATCTTCTGTGGAATTTCTTTAATGCTGCTACATCATGTAATATGGAGACCAAACCTGCGCACAGCACTCCAGATGAGGCCTCACTAGTGCATTTTATCATCTCTCGTGCACCACCACCACATGATCAGGGCACCATATTTTCCCTACATTGATGGACTGAAGGCAGTAGCCCAGATGTCCACATGACCATCATCATCAGGTTCTTTCACATGAAGCTGGAAAACCGTGAGGACTGATTTAAATCATTTATTTTAGGTAGAGTGGCCAGTGGGGGCTGGCCAGTCTCTTGGCCTTGGAACCCCTGCAGATTTTTTTTTTCTCCAGCCCATCTGGAGTTTTTTTTTTTGTTTTTTTATGTCCTCTTGGCCATCTGACCTTACTTTATTATTTGTTACTTATTATTGCCTAATTTTATTTTTGTTACATATAAAATTTTCTTTCTTCATCTTGTAAAGCAATTTGAGCTACACCATGTGTGTGAAAATTTGCTCCAGAAATAAATGTTCTTGTTGTGTCAACACATTGGGCTATATAATTTAACATTCTGTACACATCTGGAGGTGGAAATTGATGAATTCCACTGAGATTTCTAGGTCCTTCTCCTAAGGGGTGCCTTAAGTTTTGAACTTCTCTCTGAATTTTAATTCCTAATGCTTTACATTTACTTATATTACATTTCATCTGACACAAATCTGCCCATGTCCATGTTATGTCTCTGTAGTGATTCCATTGATTCTGTAGTATCTATCCTACCAGTGTGATACCAGGTGAACAGACCAGAGGATGCCAGAAGGAATGTTGGGGCACCAGCCTGGCAACCCATTTAATTGACATGCACAATAAAACAAAAATGGCGATCTTGGCAAGTAAATGTTGTTGGCTTTTAGCAACCTAACTACTGCAAATAAAGGTTACTTCAGTTGGAGCTCAGTCCTTATTCAGAGTCAGGTTTAACAGAACCCCATCTTCAGGGGACCACTTGCTTTTATGGTGTACAATGCGGAAGGGGTGGAGACATCTCTGGGTGCTGTGGGCGAGGCTACGCATACTCCTTGGGTATCTTATAGGAACTGCAGGGAAAAGATAAGTTACAGTTACCACCAGTACCCCCTGTCTTCCCTGAGAGGTACTGCTTACTTTGTCAGGGCCAGGAAGGTGGTCCTCAGGCATACATGCATGACAGAAGCTGGTTCTTTATATGCATATCTAGATTATTATTGATATTAAAAAGAGGACTAGCACTGATTCTTGAGGGAAACCACTTTTAAAATCATCTAATTCTAAAAAAGTTCCTCCCACTATACCCTTTACGCTTCCAGTATAGTGACGTGTTTTCTATCAGAAGAGCTCTGAGAATGCTAGGTAGTCTGTTTTTTTATAAATTTAACTCTATGAGGGAATATGGCAAAATCAACTTGATTCCACTTATTGGAAAATGATGGCACACACTCATTTTCCAAGACCCTGATTCAGCGGGTTCATCAATCCTTGGAAGAGATTGGTGGCTATATTGGTATTCAGTCTGGAGACCCAATGACTGGAAGGCACATTTAGTCAGTTCTATTTTGTGCATTGATAATTTACAGAAGCTGTGTAAATAAATAGAAAAATAAATAAATTACTCACACACAAACAATACTGTCTGAACACACACACCAGAATGACTAAAAAAGAAGAAAATTATAAAGAAGGAAACATTCTGACTTGGCAGAATAAACACCTTGTGTTTCTTGCCACACTTCTGCTGAATTTGTTGGCTGAAAGTTCTCAGTGTTAATGTAGCAGAAAGAGGATGTGCAGCATTGTTCATAATGACACTCAGCTTTATTTTAATTTTCTCCTTTTCTACGGTCTCCAGGGGGTCCATTGTTTGTTCCATAACTGAGCTTGCCCTTTTATTAGCTTGCTGACCGGCCATCACAGAGTTATAGAAGGATGTCACTTCTCACATTAAAGGAAGACAGTCCTAAGGGAGAAGAGTCTGCTCTACCATTTCTTATATAGTTCCTCTGTGTTCTGAGACCAGTCCAATCTGTCATTAATATGGGTCCCTAAGTACTTGTAGGTGTGGATCACCTCTACATCCACTCCCTGAATAGTGACTGAACATGGAGGCTCTTTGGTGTGGTGAAGGTCCATAAGCAGTTTTTTAGTTTTGCTGATGTTAAGATGCAGACAATTTTCTTTGTACCAAGAAACAAACAACTCCTCCTGACTCCTCTCCTCTGTCTCATCCCCTAATCAATACTCTCCACAAGTGCAGAATCATCTGAGAATTTCTGCAAGTGACCTGACCTGCTGTTATATTTACAGTCTTGGTGTGCAGAGTGAAGAGTAAAGCAGACAGGCCTGTTCCTTGTGGTGCTCCAGTGTTAGTCACACAACTTCTGAGCCTCTCCAAACTGTGGTGTGCCTGACAGTCCATTATCAGAACACCAGAGGCTCCTCCACCGGCATATCTCTGAGTTTACCCCTTAACAGGGATGGCTGGATGGTATTAAAGGCACTGGAGAAAGAAATAAATATCATCTTCACAGTGCTGCCAGCTTTGTCCAGGTAAGAATAAGCCTAGTGGAGCAGATGGATAACTACATCCTCCACTCCAATCTTTGTCCAGTGGGTCCAGGTGATCTATGACAGGAGGACTCATATATATTGCACAACAAACCTCTCAAAGGTTTTCATGATATGAAATTTAAGTGCCACTGGTCTGCAGTCATTATGCGAAGAGGTGCCTGCCTTCTTTGGAACAGGAACAATGCAGGATGTTTTCCACAGCAGTGGCACTTTCTGAAGCCCTCAGCAGGTGACAGAGGACACCACAAAGTTGGTCAGCACAGGCTTTAAGAAGTCAAAGACTGAGTCCTACTGGTCTCGGAGGTTTTCCTGTGTGTATTTTCTCCACTTGTCTAATTGTTTGGTCTTCAGTTATAGACAGCCCATACTGGTGGTGAGGGGTGGACTCATCACTGGCCAGCTTCCTAAAGTCTCAGGTCAGACTATCCAAGATGGTGACACCTCTGGACAAATGCCAACCAGGTAAGAAGAGGTAGGTACAGAGGGATGGACACTGTGAAGTGACATCAGAGGTAGTGAGGCTGTCAGACATCCAGTCTGTAGAGGGTGAAAGTCTGGCGAGGAATTACCATCACCAGAGCCTTTAACACTAGAATCCCTGAAGCCTATGAGAAAACATTTCATCCTACATTTACACAGATTGTTGTAGACACAGAACACACATGAAATGTATATATTCCAAATAATGATAGATTATTTACCCTCTACAATTCCAGGCACTTCACACCCAGATAAACAAACTTGAGCTGGGAGAACTTTTTGCCTGAGTTGAGCTCTGTCAGTGGAGGATGGGATTGCAGGCTGCTTGCTGCTTGTGCTGATCGACACATTTACAAAACAAAAGATGCTAATGGAGAGGTGCAAAGTAATTTAAGGTGTCCCGGGATTACAAGTTTTTTCGTAGGCTTCAGGGATTCTAGTGTTAAGCTGTCCCCAAGACAAATGTGTGTGACAAGATTAACCATCCTGGATTTGGATACCAGATAAATGGATACATGTATTGTTTGAAATCACTGCTCTATCCAAACTTTCCAGCTTTGAATGTCTGGGGGAAGGCTACCACAACAACAAATTAGAACGTTAGAACAATCTAGAGAAGAACAGGCCATTCAGCCCAACAAAGTGCACCAATCCTATCCACTTAATTTTTTTTTTAAATTAAAATCAACTCTTGTTTTGAAAGCCCCTAAAGGCCTAATGTGTACCACACTACTTGGTCACTTATTCCATGTGTCTGAGTTTCTCTATGTCAAGAAAAACTTCTTAATGTTTGTGTGAAATTTACTCTTAACAAGTTTCCAACTGTGTCACCATGTTCTTGATGAACTCAATTTAAAATAACATTCTCCATCCACTGGACTAATTCCTTTCATAATTCTTGTATACATAGTATAGAGAAAGTATAGGAATCGTGAAAAAATTCGACTTTGAGACTTTGAGATCTTGACATTTTAGACCTTCCTGAATGAGAAAATACCATGTATAGAGAAATTATTGGAATCATGGCAAAAAGTGAGCTATAAAAGACATTCCATGCCACAAATTAGTCATTCGCTACAATAAACACACAAGCAGGGTTAATCTTTCTGACACATGTATCAAGTATTACTCCAACCACCACATAATTCTAATGTAGTAGTACAAATGTAAATTATTTGCATATTTTGTTGACATTGCTAACACGTATTGCATTCTTCACAAGGAAATCTGCAAAGCAGAGGTCACAGAGCCAATAAAAGACAAGAACTGTGTGGAGGACTAGGCGGCTCAATGATGTGGTGGGTCTCTGCAGATTCCTACCATTCAGACTCTCTCTGTTCGTGTGTTTGTTGTAGTTTCTTTCATCACTGGCCCCAGTACAAAGAACACATCTGGCCATGCTGGCATGGAATTGCATGGCAATGCCATGAAGGTAATGTGCCACTTTGTCTCAGCAACAGATGTTGAGTGATTTTGAGAAACATGCTGAAGGTAGGCCTTTGCACTTTCATTTTTCAGAAACTGCTGGATCTGTCAATGTTTTGCATTCTTTTTCAATGGAGAACTGAAAATATGAAAGGTGTTTGACTAATTTTTGGCCATTTATACCACTTTTGTAGCTAAACTATAAAGCATAGGAAAATGTTACTGCTCATTTAATCTTTGATAGATCATTGCACTCATTTATGTTTCATTTAAGCGTCAACTTTGTCACGGATGTTTCTCCTAACGTTCCTTAGGAGAAACAGCTTTAGACAAAGAGGAGACAGGAAATACAACTGAGGTAAAAGGTGTCAACATTGAGAATTTGGTTGGAAAAGCGTTTCAAATTTTGTGAACTCTCCATCTAATGTTGTCATCTCTTTCAAGAGTTCATATTGTTTACTGATTATTTGGACTGATGCCTTTATTTACAATATCTGAGATATGATTGGTTACATTTCTTTGTTTATGCAACTGAAGCACATGCAGGTGGAGTGACTTGCTCATAGTTACATGGTGTCAGCGGTGGGATTTAAACACACAACCTCAGGTCTTGAAGTCCAAAGTCTAAACCACTTTGTCTTATATTCCAGAATGACTGTGATCTAATTGCAGCACGATAATATAAATTAGAGCATCTAATAGTATTATTCAGAAGCAAGGATTACAGTTTTGTAATCATAGTAAGGTGTTTTATAACCACAAACCGCTGTCTATGCATTTCACCGTATATTACTAAGCACTCAATTCAAATCCTTTCAAAGTATAAAATAGAACGTCAAGACTCTATCTGGAAAATCTGAGCCCCTTGTGTGACTTTGCTGAGATCTTGGCTAAAACCCAAGAGGAGACACTTGGGAGGCTACTGGGTTATTTTGTGTAAGAAGAAAAATCTAAAAAGCACAAGACAAAAGAACATGTCTCCATTTTATTTCTTTATCTCAATGTTATCTAGGAGAAGCCAAAAATATATTAAGGAGATGTCTTTTTTTATTTTTCATTCTCCACTAGTCATTTATCAGGAAAGCCTGCCCCATTACAGGGTGAACCCTGGACATGCTGGAAGCTGTTCTGAAAAAGCGGATGATGGCAAAATAGATGCCATTTTGAAGAATCCCCTCCAGCAGGTGCTGTCTTGGAGCACTTTTAACAAGAGGCTCATTCCACCATAGTGTGCTAATAAGCGCCTTTTTGGCCCACTGCTATCAGGCAATTCAATGCTTCCACCCAATGTACTTGATACCTTTATTTTTATTTCTTTATTTATTAATTGGTTGGCTGTATTATCTGTCCAGTAAGTCTGTATTCTTGTTTTTAATATTTCTGATGCCGTATGCATTTGAAATTCTCCATGGGATTAATAAAGTTTATCTAATTTAATCTAATCTGGTCTAATTTTTGAAAAGTACAGCTTCTGTTGAAAAAAAATAACACTTGGGCTACAATTCCAATGTAATGCAATAAACAGGTAGACTTAGACCTTAAAAAGACCATTTAACTTCACTCACTTGCTGAATGGAATCTCTATCATTAAAGAAGAGAAGTTACATAAGATAAGTAAGACACTTTGCTATAACCTAAACCAGACTTTTGTAAAGAAAGGCACGCAAGAGGTAGAAATTGAAAGGAATAAAAAGTATATGTTTTTATTTCATCTCCCTCTTCAGCAATAACACAAGTTTACAAAAGCTTAACTAAAAATCTCTCTCTGATTCCAGCAATCAGCTATTTTTGAAGCTGTGTTTGAAAGATAGGAGTCTCTAATCCCACAGATCTCTACTTTACACCTCTGAGAGATGAATAAAGCTAACAATATACAATATATTTTATCATGTTCTAAGCTTTCCCCCAAGTCCTCCGAGATTAGTCGTCACCTTCAGTGAAAGAAAGCCTCAGGTGTATTGGCAAGGGCAGTCGCTCATAGCTAAGGTAGGACATTTGTTTTATATATTGTTTTTCTTAATAGAGTGGACCTCTATTCTTTTAGTTTATCTTCTATCCTATATTGCTTACTACACAACTATCTTATACCAGTCATATGTCATAGTGACATTTGTTAATCAATTTGTGAATTTTTTGCTATAAGGGAAAGAAATTACTTCTTTACACTTTTCAGATCTGTCTAAAACTTTACATGAATGCACATGGTGAAGATTTTAGCTAAGATCTGCCCATGCTTTCTAAAAAGTACAAAATAGCTAGAACATCCATCACTCCAATGGCAAAAGAGAAAATCAAGCAACAAAACCTTATTAATTTGATATTTAAAACCTGACAGTAGCTGATGACATTGTGTTGCGTAGCACCAGAAATGAGGAAGTGGAGAAGAAGTGGGAAGAATGGAGAAGGGTGTTGGAAGATAGAAGATAAATAGTGTGACGGATGGAAGAATGGAGAAGGGTGTTGGA
>JANRMT010062852.1:11073482-11100830 GCA_026402145.1 Polypterus bichir lapradei
TGGAAGAATGGAGAAGGGTGTTGGAAGACAGAAGATAAATAGTGTGAAGGATGGCCAGGGTCCATGCCCGGCCGGGATGCCCCTGCAGCATATGTACCAGGGGAGCAAGCATGGGAAATGCAACATCTCCCCTTGGACGCTAGATAGCAGCCTCCCAGGGATGCAGCAGTGCCTCGGACTCCCCCAGGGCTTCATGGGGGTTAGGGTTTGGTGCAGCCCTGTTGGGTTCTGAAGGCTCTGCCAGGGGGTGCTGCAGCAGGAGCTACTAGCCCCTTGTGGGCACTGGTTTCGACACACCCAGGAAGTGCAGCCGGATGTCGGCAATCAAACACCTGGAGCATTTCCGGGTACCCAATAAAAGGAGCCAGTGACCACCACTCAGTGGCCAGAGTCGGTGGAGGAGGACAAGGTTGTCTGAGAGGAGTGGTGGTGGAAGAAAGAGAGGAGTGTAGTGTTTTGATGGTGCTTTTTGGACTGTGTTGTGGCTTGGGGACACGGGGAAGACATGCCCTCCAGCTGAAGAAAATAAACACTATTTTATACGTGTGCCTCCAGTGTGAATCTGTGTCGGGTCGGGCGCATATATAGCGCCTTGTTACAATAGGAAGAAGCACAGAGAATATCTGAGGTTTAACGATGATCATATTCAGAAGTTAGCCTGCATAGATGGCCTTGGAGTATCTTGGAATAGGACACAGGGAGCTGGAGATTGTTATTGAAGACAGGGTGGCCCAGTCAACCCTGTTTAGCATTTTCTCACTCTGATTTTTATCTCATGTGAATGTGAATGGAAATTAAGAAAAATCCCACACAATTTCTGAGATTAACCCTTAGAAATAAGCAGGCCTGCAGACGGGGTAAAAACATGAAAACTAGGAGGCACCCAGTATTTAAGACCTTATTTTCGGTTTCACAGTAAAGTGAGTCTGAAAGCGCACAACTGAAGCTCAGAAGATGACCCAGCAGTATCTCCGCAGAGCAATCGATGTGTCTCTGACGTCACTCCTAAGTCCTGAGACATGCATCTCTGTGCACTTGGAAACACACATTCCTCTCAGAGTAGGTTGGGGAATTTTCGGGTCTAGTTTCACAGTAGTAGAATGTTGTACTGTGTTAGCCATAGATTGATACAGGAGAAAGTGGGTGAAATGACAACTTTTATTGGCTAACTAAATAGATTACAAATGCAAGCTTTCGAGGGAGCTAAAGCCCCTTCATTAGGCAGGTGTAACAAAGAAACTGAAAAATACTCTCGCTTATATTGGGAAAGCAAGGTGATTCGTTTCTTTCATCTTAACAACTTTTTTGTTCAACTGTTAGCAAAATTAATAAACCTTAGATGAATTGACCCTGAAAGAAGAGAATAATGAACTAATAAAACGTAGAGATAAAATAACCATCACTAGAGAAAGTCCTGTAAGGTTTTTTTTGAAGTGCATTGTCTGTAAGATCGGCCTCTGATGTAGTCAGCTGGTCAATCAGCCTGTTAGTCCACATATCTGCTCATAAAACTCTTGTCTCTATTCAGACCATTTTGTAGAGTATCAAATTTTAGCATAAGTTTGTATTCCCATTCTCTCCGCTCCTGTTAGGTCTTGAAATTACCCATAAGCACAGTGACCCTCAGGTCCTTTATGCTGTGTCCATTACTGTTAAAGTGTGCTGCCACTGGAAGGTCAACACTGTTCTGACTGATATGAAATCTATTTGAGTTCATTCAGTTTCCCCTACATACAGTCCAGTTTTGGCGCACCTTATGAACATGACTAGGTAGACCACATTATCAGATATGCATGTGAACAAACCCTTTATTTTATGCTCCTGCTGGCAATGTGGTATAACTACCTGATCTGTCGTGTAGATATGTGCTCAGGTGCCACACCTGTTCTGTAGGCAGGGAGATGTGCCACTTGCTGCTGAGCCACACAGAGTTTCGGACAATCAGTTGTTAGAGGTTTGGTGGCTGTCTGTATGCAAGAGGGGAGGTTCTGGGAATATATCCTTCAGTTTATTGTCTTTCTGTACCATGGGTTGAAGCGCTTTCATAATTTTGTAAAGTGTTTCCAGATGTGGATGATGAGTTACAAATAGTGGGACCCGGTTCTTGGTTTCTGCACCTTTGTATTCCAGAAGGTTTTCCCCGGGGTATAGCCGTAGCTCTCCTGATTTGTAGGTCTGTTGATTCTGAAGTGTATCCTTGTTTGATGAAGCCTGTCCTGAGTTTCTGCAGTTGTGTCTCCCGATCATTGGGTCTGAGCAAATATGATTGTAATGTATTGCCTGGCTGTAGATGATGGAGTTCCGTATATGCTTTGGGTGGAAACTATCATTTCTTAGATATATCCGTCTGTCTGCTGGTTTATGAAAAATAGAAGTCATAAGGGTACCATCCTTCATGCGTAGTATCCAGAAAGCTGATTTCTGTTTGTGAATAATTTCATTTTTATGTTGGTGTAGAATGAATTGTAATTCCTATGGAAGCAAAGTTTCACAGTAGTTTCATAAATTGACTTTCTTTAAAAAAATATCGTAAGAATGGCACTTTAGGGAACCAATGAAGCCATGAATTGACTTCCTGGGACAATCAGAGGTAAGATATACAAGCGTAAATAAGAGGTGCTCCCCATCATGGAGTCATCAGGTAAAATCATTGTGTGTATAGCTCTGCCTCGACCTTCTGCTTCATCTGAATGTTTTACAGATCAAGAAGTGCCATTTGATAGTGATGATGGTGATGACTACATAGTTTGGCATTAAATGAATAACTGCCTTTTCAGAAGGGTTTGGATCTTTCTGAAGATAAGTAAACACCTAAAATATTTTGTTTGAATTTACTCACACATATACATCTGCATTTTTAGAAATACTGTACATCATTGCCATCCAGAACCAGAGAGAGCTACTGAAAAGAGTGGAGAAATTTAAATGTCTAGGATCAGTGGTAGCCCAAAATGGAGAATTAGATGCAGAGATAACCCATAGAGTGCAGAGTGGATGGAACAACTGGAAGAAGGTATCAGGAGTATTGTGTGATTGAAGAATTAGGGAGATGGATGAAGGTCAGGTTTTTAAGCCAGTGGTAAAGACCAGCAATGATATATGGAGCTGAGACATGGGCAGTGAAGGGAGCACTGGAAAAGAATGTTGGATGTGGCAAAAATGAGAATGTGGAGATGGATGTGTGGGGTTACAAAAAAGGACAGGATAAGAAAGGAGACCATCAAAGGTAAAACAAAAAGTGGGATAGATATTTAAGAAAAGACATGATTGAAGTGGTATGGACATGTGATGAGGAGAGACAATGACTATGTGGCCAAAAGAGTGTTAGGAGTACAGGGGAAGAGAAAGTGAGGGAGGCCAAAGTAGAGGTGGATGGATAAGGTGACAGAAGATCTGAAGGAAAAGGGCCTGACTGGGGAGGAGGTGCAGGACCAAGCTGTTTAGAGAAGGTTTATCAAGCACCTTGACCCAACATAGAGCTGGGAAAAGTTGAAGAGTAAGAAGAAGTAGCTCCGTCATTATCAATATTAATAATTCATACTTTAACACTCCCCATAGGACAACAGTGCCAAGAAAATGCATGCAAACCCTTTGGAAATAACCAAGTTTATGAATAAATTTGTCTTAAAATGGGATGCCGTCCAGCTTCTAAAATCATTGAGGCTGACAATCCCGAGCTTCATACCAATTACTCAACCAGATATCTGAGAAGATCTGAATCCATCATCTCTGATGACAGCCACCCAGCTCATCCCCTGTTTTCACTTCTGAAACACAACCTGAGCCTGGGGTAGTGGGCAGGGCCCCAGTGGGAGAGCAAATCATGCTCCTCACCTGCCAGGGCATCTGCGCAACAGATCGATCATAATGGCTTATCATTAATATTAGTTGAGCACGAAGTCGGCGACTCCCTCGATTATTCAGACTCAATCAAAAATGAAAGTATGCAAGGTGTTTTTACATTAAAGGCTTGGTTTATATGCTACGTTAGGCATAGTCAGTAGGTTCCTTTGACATGTTCCTCTCAAATTTGATATATATATATATATATATATGATCATAAAATGATAAGCTATACATCACTAATTATTACAAATTTATATGGATAAAATAATTAATATACAGATTATTCATATGGATAGAAACAGCAGGGCCCCAACAGGTACCTTTGCCTAGGGCCCCAAAACACCAAAGAATGGCCCTGCTTTACTTCAGTTGTATCTTATGTCACCTTTCTGTCAACAGCTATTTCTCCAAAGGAATTTTAGGAGAAACATCTGGGATAAAGTTATTTCTTAAATGAAACATAAATGATAATCTCTTTTACGTATTACCTTTGAAAAATAAAATTTTCCTATAAGTGGTGATAATGCACATTTACTTTAACCTGCCAACCACCAGACTAAGGCCAGGTTTATACTTCATACAACGCAACACACGCTCCAGCGGACACTCCTGCTACACAAGCGTTGTACTGTTTATACTTGCGTGTGTACTTTGCGTAAATCTGTAAGAATCCACCAGGTGGCAGTGCCAGATATTATCACGGTGAGAACAGGTTCGGCTTCGCTGTGTTGTGAATTGCCTGGAACACCCATTAAATTCCGATGACACCTTACCACAATATCTTTGAAAAGGATGTTTAATTATTAAATCCATCAATCCAGGGATGTGTCCATTCCAGCTAGCATTAGGCATGATGCAGAAACAATCCCTAGATGGGGCATCAGCTCATCGCAATGTGAATACAAGCACTCACATACACACTCTGGCGTCATTTTAGTGTCATCAAATCTGCATATCTTTGGAACGAAACTGGAGCCCACTGTGGAAACCCAGCAGGAAAACATGTAAACTCCAGGCAGGGAATACCAGCGACGTGACTCCCTGCGAGACAGCAGTGCTACCGCTCCGTGACTGTGTCATCCCCATGTGTGTAATAGTATTCATTATTTAAACGAAATTAACGACTGTAAAATGTAACATACATACTTTAATGCAATTCATCATGAAAGTGATATCAAGTTTAAATCTAAGGATTTTAAATGTGCAGAGAGCTGGAATATCATAAATGTAATGTGTTCTATGTGGTGATCTATTGCCATTTGCTGCTGCTATGAGATCAGGAGGAAGCCCCAGAAAAAAAGACAGCACAAAAGATGTTATATGAGACTTTTAAAATGTATCGTGTCATTACGATTGGGAATATGCAACTCTTGAATATAAAAGCACCATGAATGCATCTGTATGCCGGCATTTTGCTTCACCACATCAAACCATTATTAAACATCGAGGCGCGCACATCAATCCCGTAGGATTCACATAGCGGCTTTCGGTCACATGTAGATAGTAAACAGAGACTCTGACGTCACATTCTGACTTTTATCACACTGCGCCCCTGGACTTTTTGCAGGTGCTGCAACTCACGCGCGCATCACATTAATTTCTGAGGACCTGCTCAGAGGATGCGTCAAATGAACTCTGGCAACGCGTGGCAGCCATGATACATGCACGTCCATGTTCTGAGCGTGAAGTATAAACGAGCCCTTAGAAGAAGTCTGCAAGAAACTGCAATGCAATGAAATGTGAAAACATCCATGTGGCCTCCAAATCCTTTACGCCTTCATCAATTTGAACATCTGTGGGATGAGTTGGAATTGCAAGTCTGATCAGCAGCAGCAGCTTCTCCTCTTAAATTACAGGAGCTGGTGACAGATACCACCGGAAACCTTCAGAGGTCTTTCAGGGTCCTTGACTGAATGGGTAGAAGCTGTTATGGCATCACAATGAGGTAGCAAAAGTCTATTAGGCAGGTGGTCTTAAGTTTTTGGCTCATTATTTCAAATTACAGGTAAATTATGAGGGGTACAAGGAGAGGGACTCTTAGTACTGCAGAAGGCTGGGTAGACTAAGATGTCTAAATGGCAACTGGTTGGACAGGTCAAAATGTTTGAGAAGGTCTCTGACTTAGATGAGGGAAGGAGGCCAAGTTTCCATTTTGAAGGACTGCTTTACCCTATAATTGTATCTTTGCCTGAACCATGTTATTGTTTGTGCTTTCTTCTTATATGGTGCATAATTAACAAAAAAAGTAGATTTTTATTTCAATTTCATATAAAATTGAGGAAAAGGCTCATTTGACAATAATATAACCCATAATTATTCTTTGAGTTTTGGAATATTTTCAAGATAACATTTTGCCTGCCCACATATTAAAGATGAAATGAACGTACAAGAAGAAAGACACTTCCAATTGCCTGAAATTGTTGATCACATTCAGAGAAGTGAACGTCTTGGAGCAGAACTCAATGATGTGCTGTTTTCCTTTTTTTCCACTGTCATATTTTGATTTATGAAAGAAAACCTCTAACTTGACAGCAATTCAGTGTTTGATATTTTTTGCCTATATTATGTTTACATGTTCAAGCCCTCTTCAGCAATTTATAAAGTTGTAAATCTGTTGGGCAATCACAGATTAAGCTTAGTGAGCCATTTGTCTCATGTGGCATTTCACACATTGGCATTCTGCAGCCTGTTTGGGCGTAAGAGGTACACTGGGAGAAAATCACAACCTGATAAACTTTCTGGGGTTTTGTAAGGGCTGACATAGTTGGGATGCAGTGGTAAAGGGTCTAGTTTGTCAAGATGATACAGGACATGGGACAGAGAATCACACCAGTAGTAATAGGATCAGAAACACCACTTGGAGGAAGTTGATTATACAGTACCAGTTATTTGATTGAGGTAATTTCTAGAGTGGTCTGTTTTGCCATGCTGAGGACATGGATGACATAAATCTTAATCTGTTGTGTCAACGTACTTGCACCACTTTTCCCAGCAGGTGGCACCTAGGAGCATAAGCAAAATAAACACACTTTAAGCAAATTATGTTATTTTGGAAGTGTTCACACAAAGGTGGGCACTCTAAATGCAGATTCTGTAGAATTTGACATTTCCTTCTATAGTACATTTTCATAGAAAATGTAGCTCAAAGAACTTTACAAGATGTCAAAGTAATAGTTACAAAAAAGAAAAAATTTGGGTTAGGGGTAGGGTAGGGGATAATGCTTATGGGGTACACTGACCAAAGGTTTTACAAATAAAATATAATAGAGTTAATCCTCTTGTCCCAGAATCTTAAGGGGCCTACCTCTCATTTAAACCATTAGGGACATATGTGTCTAACTGCTCAATCCATTATCTTTCCCTTTTCATCCTATATGTTTTGTTCCAATAGGTTTCAGTAGATAGCCCAAACATAATTGGATTACGGTTTTATTGTGCTATATGTATATACAGGGGTGTTCATTTTTCCTGAGTTTCTATCAGGCTTAGGTGTTGGATAAACCTTGCCCTCAGAGAACTTTTGGTTTCCCCAATGTATAACATCGGACACTCAACACATTGGATGGCATGAATACAATTTTGTGATTGGAAGGTAAAATTTTGAAAAATAGGAAACTCCGTTTGTTGGGAAGCATTCCCCACTATTTTTTTATTAATGAAGGGATCCTTCCAGGCAAACTTATTCCGCTTATTGCAGGTGCAAGAGGCATGTACCAATAAGTCCTTTAAGGTTTTATTCCTTCTATAGGCCGTAATGAGTCTGAACTCCTTAAATGAATCCACGGCTTCCTGCAATTTAATAAAGTTGTCAAACAAGCCCCTTAACATTTTTGTGCGCTGGGTTAGACTAGGTAGGTCACCACTATTGGAATCACCTCTCTTGGGTGCTTATTTTCCCTTATCTATTTCTCCAGCCCTTCCAATTGTTCTATCCTATCTGCTATCTCCTCGACTCCACAGCCCCCATTGTTCTCCTGAGCATCCACTCCTCCCCCATCCCCCTCACCCTGCAAATATTTAAACATATCTATCTCTTCCGGCTCCCACTGTATTATACTATTACCATCAGCAGCCCCCACCACTATTCCTGGAATAACATCAGGGACCCCTTTCTTTTGGTCAGGGTTAAGGGACTCAAAATGTTTTACCTTAGAAGTAACATGCAGCGATGTAGAGAGACCTTTTGGTGGTTAGTTTACCATTGCACCATTGAGAGTATCCTGACCAGATGCATCACTGTGCAGTTTAGTAGTCTGACTTGCCAGGATCACAAACTCCTCCAAAGGACACTCCCTACTGCTTCAAAAATCATTGGGGCAGATCTTCCACAGCTTCATCTATTCCATCAGATATATGAGAAGAGCTGAACCCATCATCTCAGATAACAACCAAACAGCTCACCCCCTGTTTTCACTTCTGCCTTTTGGTAAGTGCTACCCCTCACCAGTTGCTCCATTCACTTCAGGAGTAACTTCTGCCCCCAGACTATAAGGTCACTGACCTCCCAGTAA
Organism: Polypterus bichir lapradei; assembly: GCA_026402145.1. NCBI lineage: Eukaryota > Metazoa > Chordata > Cladistia > Polypteriformes > Polypteridae > Polypterus > Polypterus bichir. The sequence continues at coordinate 11,081,840 of JANRMT010062852.1, forward strand.
TCTGATCCTACTGTGTACTGTACCCACCAGCTGGTTTATATATAACTGTACTGTACATTATTTTTAACTTTTTAAATTCTTTTCCTATTGTACTGAATTTATTTGTAGATCAGTGCAACGGTGGCACAAGAATTTCACTATGATATTGCAGTGTGTGTGACAATATGGATCTACAAACATCTGTTTATAGAAATGACTAGCTGTCCCCCATGGCTCCACCTGCATAGTAGTGAAACAAGACAGTGAGGAGGGCCCTGCCTGGCTCCCTACTCCTGACATCACACTTCCTCCTCCTTTCGGCCTGCAGCCTCTATTTCAGTTTAGTGCGAATAAATCGCTCATGCAAGCGAACTACGATTCTTAGCACGATGACAGAAGTCACAAAATCAACTGGAATGTTCAAGCAAAATTATACCAAAAACCCAATCTAAATCCGTTAAGTAGTTCTCTCGTTCGCTAACTAAGTGGATGTAAGGTATGCCCTGAGGGTGGCTCGTGAGTGAGGAAGGCCCCTCCCCTCAGATCACTGTGTGTCTATCAGATTCGTGCAAATAAATCAATACCGCCAGCAAACTATGATACTGCACGATGAGAGAAGTCGCAAAATCAACTGGAATATTCAAGCAAATTATAGGAAAAAACCTGATCTAAATCCATTAAGTAGTTCTCTCGTTGAAAGCGGACAGACATATATACAAACAGACAGACGTTGGATTACAGTATATATACATATAGAGATGTGGGCAATTTTAGGATATGTTTCTTTTATTACATCTTTCAACAGAGGTGTCTCTGCCGAATCCTACCAGTCCAATATTTTGACCATATCATCAATGAAGAGGTGCTTTAAAGGAGTGTCTCATGCAAACTCCATAACATCATCACACGCCAAAGACTCTAACTAGCCGCCCACATCCTTCACCTGAAGAACAATCGGATCCCTAAGGTGGCAAAGAGGTGGACACCTCCTGGTGCTGAACGACCACAAGGACGCCCCCAAATTACATGAAGAACTTTTGTGTAAGACCTGAAGGTGTCTGGACTAACCTTAGAGATAAGATGACGAGCAGGGACATTCAGAAGGATCCAGTTGAGGTAGTTTGGGTATCTGATGAAGATGCCTATCTGGGAAGGTGATTTGGGGATGTCCAATTGGCAAGAGCCTTCAAGGGCAGACCCTGGACATGCTGGAGAGATATGTCTCAGAAGACCAAGGGACACCTCAATATCCCCCCCCGGAGGAGTTAAAGGAGGTGGCAGGGAAAAGAGACATCTGGGCATCTTTGCTTATACTACTTGCCCCCATGACCCTGAGAAATGGCAGAAATTGTATGGATGAAAGAATGTTGCCTGACAGAATAACACAATGTACAGTATTCATATTCCAAAAGTTCATAATTCAGTATAAAGGTATGAGGAGATGAAGTCTATTTCTGAGGGAGCAACTGCATGGAAAGCTCTTAGAGCTCAGGGAATAATTACAACAGTACAGTTTAAAGATGCCAGTTAACATAACACACCTGTATTTTTGTAATATGAGGAAAAGATAAACATAAACGGAGTACAAATGTCTTCTGGGTCACCATCACCTTGGTAACTGAATGTAGGGATTCAAAAAAACGGTTGCTCAATTTATGCTTAAAGCAATTAAAGCTGCAGTGGATTTTTCCTTCTAGCACTTAATACGTTTTTGTAAAAATAAAAAAATATGCAGAAAGTGAACAAAAATTTCATTTATTAATAATACACTATGTGTCAAAATACAAATTTAATGCTTGCTTCAAACTGGTCTACTGCTACTGAAGAATGGTGATTGACAGTGTTGTGATTCTGTGCCCCTACTATTACGATTTGGCAAATGTTACTAATTTCTTCCTGATCTTTGTACATTTTTAATGTACTTTTAATGTGCTAATTTTTTGAGTCAAATTGTGAAATATGTGCAAAAAGGCAAAACCAATCAAATGAAACATTAACAAAGTGACCGAAACCCAGTCGAGAGGCAAGAATCACAGTTGAAAATCAGGCAACAAGTCAAAACACTAATATAATTACAAAGAGTGAGTTTCTTTTGAAATGTTAAAGATGTGAAGATTAAACAGAACACAAAAGACAGAAAAAGAGTTGGGGTAGCCGGCCAATATACTATAATAAGTAATTGGCAAAAAACACGTCCTTACAGACTGGAGTCCAAAACTGTGAGACAAAATGAAAATGGCAGTTATATAGGTGAGCCGTAGAAAGTGACGTCAGAATAACTGGAACTAGAAGTGACATCCTTAGACCCAGGCCAAATTTCTGTTGGCTGGTCTGCAGAGGAAAGAGAGAAAGGATCCGTGAACACTGCCATCCCCTGGTCTGGCATGTAATGACACCCATTCAAGCCCTTTAGCTGCCTCCTACGTGTATGTGAGTGACAGAGGATTAATCCTCAGATAGGATAAAGCTTGGTGCGAACACTGACCTTTTATCCAGTTGTATGATGAACTCAGGGTCACGACCCTGGAGACCACGCCCTTAGAAACGTGAGATGCAACCTAAATGACAGTATGCAAAATGGCATCTAATAGAGAAACGAAAAGTCATAAGATCCAGAAATTCAGCCCTGATCATTGCAGTGTGAAACTTTGTAAAATTTTATTATTGTAATGTTTTGGATTTTACCACATTGTCATTTTGTTTTTATGCTGTTGACAGCTTTTAGTTAGGTTGTTGGGGTCACAGTCAAAGAAAACGTTCACCGCAATAGCAGTTTAGAAGTCAGCATTAGGTACTGGTATTTTAACATCTGGCTAATTTATTTTGACTTTGAATGTTTATTAACAAGTTGATGATTATTCAGCCTTCCTGTTTTCGACCTTTGAATCTTTTCTTGATTAACATTCATCTGATGGTCCATTTCGTAGAAGACCTCGTGATCTGGTTAGTGTAATTGCTCATAGTGCCCCCTGCACTAGCCACTTTGCGGATTTGCTGCTTACGTATGGGGATGCGGAAGTACAATTTATTGTTATTTTCATGGGAATTGTTACATATGCATAATAGAACTAATTATTTTACATTACAGCGAGTAATTAACCATATTAAAAAATAGTAAAATATAATAATTTGAAAGTAAATTATATTTCATGTTGCGTTCGAGTTTTTCATGGCGTTAAATGATTTTGTTCTGTTTGGATTTGAAATTAACATGCAAATATTTTTTAAACTTACACTTTTACTATAAAACTTAAGTAAAAACAATTTTTTGAATTAAATTTTTGTCAATATCACATTGAATTTTGATTCTGTGCTTGGACTTACATCATGACAAGGCAACATATAACTGCCCGTGGGATTTAATTTAATTCTCTCTAATAAATAAACTGACTTTTTCAAATGTTTGTCTCTGAAATTTGTTAATTGTCTTTGCAAAAGCTATTCTAACAGAAAACTGTTAATGTTTTAATACAAATGACATATCAAGATCACCTTTGTTGTCTAATGTTATACCCTGAAGACGTACTACATTACCTTTCTTGGATACATCCTTCTTTCTACAGTAATTCAGCTGGCGGAAGACCGGATGGTGTTAACGGTTTTAGTTATTCTTCAGAATATTGTAAGCTGGTGTTTTCATCTTCCGCACCATCACCACCAACTGTTTCAGCACAGTCTATTGATAGGCATTTAATCAGTTTGCCGTGTAACTGGTCAACAGTTTTCATGTTAATTCGTTTGACTTCTTCGTTTCTTGGTGCTAGGATTGCCCGTGTACTCATTTTGTATCACTGTTGATAACGCTTTGGGATGAAATTCATCAATAAGATTTGCACATAATAAGTCTTCTTTAATTGGGAACTTAAAGTGAGGAAAACATAAAAATTGAAAAGAGCGGAGAGAGCAGGAACTGTGTTTGTCAAAAGCATTCACACAAATGAGAGGTGAGAGGACCATGTGTGTGTTTGAATATGGTTGAGAGGAGGGTGGTTCTTGAGAAAATCTCATGTCAAAAGTCTCACCTCGCGGGACTTGAAAAAATCTTTCAAAAAGGTCTTGTATCGCCACAGGATTTTTTTATATAATAGAGAGATTTACATTTTAAAGTATTTTTACAATGTTTAATTTTGTTTTCATTCCTCCTGTTCTTTGTTCACATTACATGGGAGACAAGTCACGTGAACATGATTGTTGTTCTCCTTACAGGTATAAAGAATTTAACATTTCTGTGTTTTTGTGCCCTTTGGTTAGACAAACAAGTAAAGATTTTAGCTGAGTAATTTACTAAACAAGTACAACTCTGTTTCCAAAATATTTGGAATGAGGTGTAAAATGTAAATAAAAACAGAATTTGATGATTTGCAAATCATTTAAACACATACTTAATTGAAAATAAAATATTGAAACTCATAAATGGTATTGTTTAATGAAAAAAATATATGTTCATTTTGAATTTGAGGGAACCAACACATTTCAAAAATGTTGGGTCAGGGCAACAGAAGGCTGGAAAAAAATAGCATAATGCTAAAAAAACACCTGGTGGAACTTCTGACAACTAATTAGTTTAATTGGCAGCAGGTCAGTAATGTGATTGAGTCTCTCAGAAATAAAGATGGGGAGGGGTTCACAACTCTGTGAAAGACCACTCAGGCATAAAGTGCAACAGTTCAAGAATAACGTTCTTCAATGTAAAACTGCAAAGGATTAGACAATTTCATCATCTACAACACATAATTTCATTAAAACATTCAGAGAATATGGAGAAGTCTGTGTACGTGTAATGCGCTAGAATTCAGTGTTTTAAAGAAAATTATATTTCTGTGTGTTGCTTAGCGTAATAGGCCATAAACCAGTGTTTTAAAGAAAAGGCAGAATTTCTGGAAGATTCTGCTACAGGTTATTGTTGATGGCTATCTACAGGACATAAATATTTATCTGTCTTGCAAAAGAGTCGCCTACTTTGAATAGTCAGACTGCTTTGATTAGTATTTCATCCACACACAATGTGGTGATACAGAACTGCCTGCTTCCTTAGAAAATGAACGAGTTCTGGGGACGTTGGTTTCTACTCAGGTACTTCTTGATAGCTGACAACATTACTATTGTTGAATCAAAGTACCGTATATACCCGTGTATAAGTCGGGTCTTGAAACCCGAAAAATCGACCATAAAATCAGAACCCAACTTCTACACCCATTCAAAAATGTGACACTTCATTTTATTTTTTTTTTTTACATCTTCTTGCCTCCTCCAATCTCTCACCAGTTGCTCAGACGCATCGAATATTGTTGCAGCAGCGCAGTTATCAATGTCTTTCGGCACTTCAATGACTTTTAATTTAAAACTGCTTCATATTTTCTTTTGATCGAACGCTCCATCGTAGATAAGAGATGCTTCTATGATAAAGGTGTATAAGGGTGTGAGATACAAAAAACACAAAACAGTACAAACTTCGCTTCGGAATAGTTTGGGTATTACCATGTGGTCACGTAGGCACAATACATAGAAAAAAAAGGCAGTGTGTGCTCTGTGGTTATTTTCTCAGGTGGGCGTTAGCATATCATAATCTCTTGGACCAATAGCAGAGTTTTCCACATTCGACTTATATGACCGACATTATAAAATACCAGAAATTATACGGTGTTAGCGTGTTACCGTGTTAATGTAGTGAGAAGTCAAGCAAAATGACCCCTTTTATTGGCTAACTAAAAAAGATTAAAATATGCAAGCTTTTGAGGCAACTCAGGCCCCTTCTTCAGGCAGGATCTAATACAGAAACTGGAGTTCCCTGTGTTTATATACACACTAGGACAAGTGTTAGCCATTAATGTAATGAGAAGTCAAGCAAAATGACACCTTTTAAATCAAGCCCTAAGACTTATCTGTGAGAGAACTTAAACACGAGTATATACGATAAATGTGTTTACACTATTTGTTCTGCAGAGGAAACTGGCATGCACCATTGTTTAACTGATCATCATGTTGATCTATGCAGAGATTGAAGCATTTATATACTTTATTCTCATTTACCCAGAAATACAGTAAAACAGAGAAGTCTGGTCTTAGACTCATGACTGCTGCCTACTTCTTTTATGCTTTATCACCATATCACTGTGGCTACACCCTGTAGCAACAGTGGCTTGTACCTGTCCCTGGTTCCCCTAGGCCTGAGGCTAGTAACATACACATGGTTCAAAGTCGAAAATGAATATTGGATGGTTGCAATTTTCAGACCCTCACTTGCTAGATGTGAAAATGACAAAATGTCTAATGGAGAGGTGAGTGGGGTCATCCATGATGCTGGAGGACTTCCACACATAGCATATTTGGAGAATGTCTTAGAGAGAAGGAAGAAATGATCACCCTAGTCATCCTCTCTGCTGTCTTTGCTATCTGTTGCAGGATTTTCTGATCTGAGGCCCTATAATTTTAATACCAGGTAATAGTGGAAATGGTCAGGACACTCTCTATAGTGTCCATGTAGAACATGAAGAGAATGGTCCTCGAGAGGCCTGCTCGCATTGTGGAAAGAGGAGACATTGTGTCACTTTTTTTGATGTTGGCAGAGTTAAGGGTCCAGGTGAAGTTCTCCACAATGCGTACTACCAGAAACTTTTCACTCTTAACAACCTCAGCAAAGGAGCCATTGATGGACTGGGGTGTGTGTACAGCACAGTGTTGTGAATTTGGGGTTCCTCGGAAAACACATTCCCCAAATGCCCCCTGGGGGCTGAGAACAAAAGGGCAAACACAGACAGGATCTTTATAAATAAAAGATTTATTTTCACGACAAAATGCTTTTCTTAACAAAACATTCCAAAGAACAAAAAAAAGGCATAGCAAGAGTTGCCTGAAATAGGCAGTCCCATAGCGAATAATGTCCCAATACAAAATCCAAAAGAAGAGTCAAAAGAATTAAGCAAAAGGTTGAAATCCAGAACAATAAATCACAATCAAAGCAACAAATACTAGAACTCACCAACACCACAAACTCATTTTCAATGAACTACAAGGCTTCCTTCGGCCTTTATATGGCTGAGGGCAGTCAGTTGACAGGTGGCCTCAACTCTACAGGTGGACCATCCACAAAATAAATGGCTCATAGAAAACAATACTGTAGTGTCGGAACTGAACACTGCAATTCATGGATTCTCTGTTTTTACATGGCTCTTTGAGGTGGCTCACTTTTTTTAAAAGGACTGCTCACTTTTTGCTGCACTAGTTGGAAAAGCATGTGACTTTGCGGGCTTTTTTTTTATAAAGGCGACCCTGCCACTGGTGATGTAATGCCAGCTTGTCCATGGCGGATGTAACTTGTCAGGGCCGTTACAATACATAGATATATTGAAACTAAACAATCAAGTCAAGTCAAGTTGGCGAGCATGCACTGGGACAGTGCATTGCCGCACCCACTACACAGCGAAACAACTCAGGATCTCGGTTGGCAACCCCCCAGGCAGACACACGGTCCAGTCCTACCCTCCGGAAAAGACCCTCTATTTGCCGCAGCCAGGTATTACATGGGCGACCCTTTGGCCTGGTCCAGCCACTCGGGTCCCCAACAATGAGTATCTTCTGAGCCAGATCACCCTCAGGGAAATGCGCCACATGGCTGTAGTGCTGTAACTGACGATTCCTCACAATGCAGGTAATGTGCCTCATTCGGGACTCCATGAGCAACTGCTCATTCGATAGGAAGTCAAATCAATGGTACCCAAGGATTTTCCAGAGAGACACAGTACCAAAGGAGTCCAGTCTTCATCTCAAGTCACTAGATAGCGTCCATGTTTCACAACCATATAGCAAGACAGGAAGCACCAGGACTCTAAACACTTGGACCTTCGTCCTTTTGTATAGATATCGCGAGTGCCACACACCCCTTTCCAGCGACCTCATGACCCCCCATGCGCTCCCAATCCATCTACTGACTTCACAGGAAGAGTCACCAGAGACATGAATGTCACTGCCAAGATAAGTAAACCTCTCAACAAGGTCGACACTCTCCGCAAACAGACACACTGCTGATGGCTGTGCCCAAGAGGTCATTAAAGGCCTGGCTCTTTGTTTTTTTTCCAGGTCACTTGCAAGCCCAGACACTCAGACTCCTCACTCAGTCTCTCGAGCGCCCCGATCAGAATTTCCTCTTGGGATTAATAAAGTATCTATCTATCTATCTATCTATAAGAGCCTCCATTGACTCCGCGAAGATCACAGCATCGTCAGCAAAGTCAAGATCAGTGAATCTCTCTTCATCAACAGATGCCCCACAGCCGCTGGACCCCATGACCTTGTCCAACACTCAGTCCATACAAGCATTGAACAGAGTAGGAGCAGAACACACCCATGACGAACCCCAGAATCAACTGGGAAAAATGCAGAGGTCCTGCCTCCACTCTGCCCAGCACTCACAGTACCAGTGTACAGGCCAGCCATGATATCCAGCAACCTCGAGGGGATCCCACAAACCCTCTGGATGTCCCACAGGGCAGCTCGATCAACTGAGTCAAAAGCTCTGCGAAAATCGACAAAGGCTGCAAAGAAACTCTGCCGATATTCCTGTTTGCGCTCCATGAGGTAGACTTCTTAGACTGTTCCGGTCGCTGGTAGGTGAGCAAGTGATCACAGATCCTATTGAGGACGACCCTAGCAAGAACCTTACCCGGCACTGAGAGCAGTGCTATCCCCCTGTAGTTACTACAGTCCAGGCGATCACCCTTCCCTTTCCAGATAGGGATGACAAGTCCCATTTTCCAGCCAGTTGGGATGATGCCAGTCTCCCAAATGGAAGCAAAGACAGCCTTACCACCAGCCTGGAGAAGTTCACCCCGGATACCATAGATCCCTGCAGCCCTTCCTCCCCTCAGCGGGTTCACCACCTGTGCAATCTCAGTGAGACTGGGGGGTTCACAGCTAATTGGAGGATCAGCCTCAAGAACCATGGACCCAGAGATATCCAACAAACAAACAATACTCAAAACTAATAAAATATACAGCATAATGAGAATAATAAACACCTGTAACACTATTAAAATAAAACAAAGGAATCAAAAAGGACATAAAAAAGGAATTTGAACACCAGCCAGGCTGGACTATAACAGGACAAACTTTTCTGAAGTCCATGATTATTTCCTTAATGTTAAGAGATAGATTGCCAGCTGTCCAACCTTGTCCGTGTATGCTGATTCTCCCTTGTTGCTGATCAGGCCTACAACTGTAAACAAGGAAAAGAAAAATGAAAAAAAAAAAAAAAAACCCTTACAAATTCAACTTAATCTCATATATTAAACTGCAAACAAACCAAAAAGGACCAAAGGCAATCCAAATTTACAAAAGCAAATATTAAATATCAAAATGACAAAGGTAAAATAGCTTAAAAATAATTACTAAATAAGGAGAGGATCCAAAGATTAAAGGTAAACCAACAGTGACAAACCCAAATCTGCTAACCAAAGCAACAAAACTAGAAAACAAGACACAAATTTGTATAGAGCCAATAAACACAAAAAAGAAAAAAATCCTCAAAAGTGAAAAGTCCAAAAGTGGCCATACCAATAAAAACAATGAAAAGCTAACAACTGAAAAATGAATCTATAGGGCTCTTATGGAAGATAAGAATCATGTCTTAATGTGTATTAGCATAAATTTATATGAACGTAGGCAATAATCCAGTAAAATGAAGGCTTAAGCAATTGATTAATAAAGGCATATGCCCATATTTCTTTTAAAAATGTAAAGTTAGGAAAAACTACCGATATTTAAATCAAGGGGCCAGGGGATTGGAAAGAGATGGTCTGGAGAAGAGAAACACAGATAAGGGTAGCAGGAAAACAGTGCTGATGGCGAGTTTCCAAGAAATATTGGTGGTTACGGGGAATCCTGGAAAATGACAGCTGCAGTTAGGGAGTCAGGGTAAGCAGCGAATAAGCTGCTTTTAGCGAGATCAGGAAGATAAATGATTATGTATACTGTACCTTTTGAATTGTTCAGAACTCAACTAAATTGGGTTGGGTCTATATTATTATTTATTGCAATAAAACTAATTTCTCTGTTTGCCTATTCTATGACTCCTAGAGCCTTCTTTCAAGGTGAGAATCTCTGGCACGCCTTGCGCCACGACACTCTTCATAGTGTCCTTATTGTAAGCTAGTGGGAAAAGAAAAATCAGGGCAAAACTGCAAACATTACGATAAATGAATTCCGAGTGTGAGAAAACAACACAATTTACATTAAAGGAAAACCACTGATGAACAACAACACAATTGTAACACACTTGCTCTGCATATTAAAAACTCCAGCTGTGTGTGTCACATCCTCAACACGCAAAGAACTACATAGATAAAATCTTATCATTTTTTATTGCAAACACAAACCCAGCGTGCACTCGACCACATTTCTTGAACCTCCCGTTCCTGTTAATGCATACCATATATTCGACTCTGTTTGAACGAAAGGAAGGCCTGCAGCTTTCATTAAACCGTTTTGTTGACAGCCTGTTAGCGTGGAGTTTGAACAGATTTCACAGCCAAGTTTTAATCCCTCTCCACCCCGTCTTATTCTCAAAGGGCACGCTCCTGATAACAACTTTGCAAACATTAATTTCAGATGACAGGGAGAGTCGTCATGAGCAGCTCTTAAAAACCAGATTAACATCTGCGCTCACAGTACTGATGACAAGGGGACCTTAAGGGATATCATTTTCTATTAAAAAATGTAAGAGTCTAATTACAGATAAATGTCACATTAGTTGAGTAAGAATGAAAGACCTTAAGTGATTTTCATTCATGCAAGAACTTAGAAGTCAAGTCTGCTAGGAACAATATTTTTTTTCTCTATAATGAAAACATTTCTTCAAACCGAAGAGCATGTTTTACTAGAAGGGTGCATCTGTTTCTGAATCAGAATTAATTGTTATTTTATAAGGATTAGGTAAGGAAATCCTCTTTTTTGGTAGTAGGCCTTTGTCAAAATTTGTAGTGCCTCCTTGTAGGTCAAATCTGTGCAGTTCGCATGTTCTTCTGATGTGTGGCAAGTTATTCCATGTCTCCTCCTACCCCCTAATGTGTTAGGTGAAGGATTCTTGTTTTTGAGCAGAGACAGAGCATACATGGAGAGACACAGAGAGACAGAAGACAAATCAGAAAATACATTAGGTGTAATCGTGACAAGTCAGTTCATTCTGAAAAGTGCCCATCGCCAAATACCCTACGGTTATTAAATACTGTTAATGGAAGAGGTGATTGTGTAATTTCTGTGTGATGGTCTCTGTAATGGAGGCTCCAATTCATCACACAAGTCCAAGAGGACAGCTCCAGATCATCTAGATTGGCTTATAAGCCAGTCATCACCATGAGCCAGAATATAATGAAAACTTCACTCATACTTCAGTCTGCTATTGCCTGCTATGTCGTACAATACACAACATGTCATTTTCATAGACAAGCTCATTTGGAGCCCTAGATGGGGTGGACAGACATCACCGCTCATTGCCGATAGTGGGTAGTCGATATTTTTAGATTTTGATGACTGGGGGAGGTGGGGTTCCCCCTCGGTGTCCTTTCAGTAACTCAAGTGACGTCCCTTTATGTATATTCCATGAGCTTTAAGGACCATGTGTCCCTTGGTGTACAGAACGTGCACACTTTTACTTTCATAAACAGCGCCCAGCGAGTAACGATGGCCACTAGGTACAGGGTGACACAGGGAAATGGGAAATTTGCAATTGACGTTCAATGCACGAATAAACACAATACAAAATACATTTAATGATGAAATGTATTGTACAGAATATGTAATTAATGATGGTAATTAATATTCATTTTATTTTTTGAAGAAAACATCATGAAGGTGATGTCCATTTCTCCATACACATTCTGACAACTCCTTGTGGAAATTCTGCTGTGGTCGACATAATGTGTCAAGAGGAATGACAACGATTTCCTCTTCAATTCTCATTTTTAGTTCTGCAATGGTTGCAGGACTTGTACGGTACAGTTGGGTTTTAAGATGTCCCCACAGAAAAAAAAATAACACAAACATTGAGATCTGGGGATCTCAGAGGCCATGGAATGTCCCTGTTGCATGAAATGACACGCTTTGCAAACAATCGTCAAATAGCTGCCATCGATTGTCGAGCAGTTTGCAAAATGGCTCCACCTGGGGACTTCTTTTTTAAGGCTTTGAAATTACACACCCATGCTGTAATCGCATGGACTCAATCATGATGTCCTACTTGGTAATGATGCTGAAATTTCCTTTGCACAGCAGTCACACTATCACCATTCTTATAAAAGGCTTTCCTGGTAAACGCTCGTTGTGCACCACGCCACTGCTTGGCAAGGGGTTCTAAATGAGGTCACATTAGTCCCAAACAACTGTGGATGCCCCAGTGTTGCCAACACCTAGTTCCAAAAATTTTTCATTTCCCTGCGCCACTGTGTATCATCAGAGTCTGACGACCTTATGTTTCCAGTGGTATCTGGGCTGCACCCCTCTGAAGATGACGTCCACGACGAATGTCTATGTCACCTTATGGATTGGTCGGCTTCGTAGTCAGGCTTAACACTAAGGTGATTAACATTAAACATATGCCTTACGTGTTATTACCAGCACTGAAGACAGCTGAATTGAGAAAGCATGTCAGATAACTGCAATATAATCAGTTCAAGAACGTTAGAATGTGAATGATGTCTCATTGAAATGCACAATGAAATGAGATTTCTTGCTCATTTTATCGTCCTTCCGCCTGGAGTTGCTAAAATAGCAACACCAAAAAAAAATCTTCGTAGAATGTGGACCCTTACAGCTCACTGAAAAAATGCTGTCTATCTCATGAAAAGTGAACAAATGGATTAGCAGTTGTCCCCTGTGTACCAACATACTGTTGATACGGTATGTCTTCGAGGAAAGCAAAGCAAAAGATATTCTAAAATGGGCTGCACACATTTGGTGTTAAATAACTGGATTCGACTGATTTTAGAGCTGCTTTTCTTGATTTCACATCAAACACATCTCCAATAGTGCAATCAGTCATACAGCCGATTTAAATGGAGAAAAGTCGACACTCTGCTGTTTGGGGTCATTGTGTGTCCCACACTGACCATGGACCAGGGAAAGAAAAGAAGCTTAATGTTCCTGTGACAACAGTTGCAAATATTATTAAGAAGTTTAAAGTCCATGGGACTGTAGCCAACCTCCTTGGACGCAGCCACAACAGGAATATCGACCGCAGGATGAGCAGAAGAATAATGAGAATGGCAGACAAAAAGCCAAGGACAACTCCAAAGAGATACCAGCTGAACTCCAAGGTCAAGATCCATCAGTGTCTGATCGCACCATCTGTCACCTTTTGAGTGACATTGGGCTCAGTGGAATAAGACCCAGGAAGACTGCACTGTTGTAAGAAAAATGCAAAAAAAAAGCCAGACTGGAAGTTGCAAACGATGCCACAATGTCTCATCTGTACAAAGGACATTCCCCAGAGGCAAAACTGGAGCTTTTTGGTAAGTCATATCAGCTCAATATCCACAAACAAAATGAAGCTTTCAAAAAAAGGACCTCAGACCTACTGTGAAACATGGAGGAGGCTCACTAATGTTTATGGGCTGCTTTACTACATCTGACATGGGGTGCATTGAGTGTGCAGAGAAAAATGCAATCTGAAGACATTCTGGAGCGAAACATACTGCCCAGTGTTAGAAAGCTTTCTCTCAGTCGCAGGGCAGACAAAACACACAGCTAAAAGCACCAAAGAATTGCCAAGAACAAAGCATTGGCCTATAGTGAGATGGCCTTCTATGAGCCCTGATTTGAATGCCATCAAACATCTATGGGAAGAACTTAAGCTTAACCATCTGGAGAAGACCCCTTCAAACCTGACAGAGCTGGAGCAGTCTGCACAGGATGAGTGGGCCAAATGACCTGTGGATAGGAGCTGAAGTCTCATGGAGAGCTCCAGGAATTGCTTATATGCACTGATTGCCTCTGAAGGCTATGCAGTACAATATTAGGTTAAGGGTCCCATCATTTTTGTCCTTGCCCTTTTGTTTTGTGTTATTATTTGAAATATTCCATTGAATCCAAACTCTAAAGCCAAGTCTGATTTGTGTTGATTATGGAATAAAACAATGATGGGTGCCTATGACTTTTGTCAATTTCAAGTTAATCAGACACAATTGTGAATTCTTCTTTTGTTCATGGTGGGGTACCAACACATTTGTTCCCATCTGGTATTGGTAATGGTCAAAATTTGCTAACGACAAGTTTGCATTTTACAGAACCCCAGCTTCTACATAAGAAATGGCTAAGACACGTTTCCGATCGTTCGAAGTGCACATTTACGGATGTAAGAATGTTTTATACGTGAGACCCCCAAGTGCAGGATTCAAACCTAAAATACAGTGAGAATAACAAGTGTGCAACCATGTAACCCTAAATGAAAGAAAATAAATTCACACAACAGTGTAATAATGAAACTGTTTAGTAAGCAAGACAAGCCCACACAGGCATGGTGGGACTATGCTAAGGCCATGCTGGCAGTGCCCAGCAGGAGGTCTGAATGCAGGACTCTGGAGCTGAGAGACAGCAGTGCTGACCACTGAACCACCTGGTCCTTCTGTTGAGATGTTTAAATGTGTTATTTGATACTTCTTGTTTTATGTGACTAGGGGGCTCTGCCCCCTGCTTGCTTCGCTCACCAACCCCTGGGCAGGTACTACGTGCTAGCCACTTTATGGCTCTGCTGCTGGCGTATGGTGAAGTGGATGTACAATTTAAACAGACTGTTATTTTCATGGAAATTGTTACATATGGATAAAAGAATGAACTATTTTACATTACAGCGAGTATTTAACCATAGTAAAAAAATAGTAAAAACTTAATAAATTGAAAGAAAATTATGTATAATTTTGTGTTAGAGTTATTCATTGCGTTATACGTTTTCGTTCTGTTTGGCTTTGAAATTAACAGGCAAATACTTTTAAAACTTACACTTTTACTATAAAACTTCAGTAAAAACAATATTTGGAAATTAACGTTCCGTCAATATCACATTGAATTTTGATTCCGTGTTTGGACTTGCATCGTGTCAACACATCGTATAAACTGCCCGTGAGTGAATATCATTTCTTTCTCTCTAATAAATAAACCAACTTTTTTGCATGTTTGTCCCTTTGATTTGTTAATTGTCATAGCAAAAACTATTGTAACGGAAACTTTAAATGTTTTAATACAAATGACATATCAAGATCTCCTTTGGTGTCTAATGTTACCCACGGAAGATGTACTACATTACCTTTCTCGTCGTCTGTTAAAATTTTACATGTCAGAATTGTTTGGCCAATTTTGAATACAACTAATCTTGTCCTATTGTATAGCACATCACTCAGATATAAATTACGTAATAACGTTACGATACATCCTTCTTTCTACAGTAATTCATGCGGTGGAAGACCGGACGGTGTTAATGGTTGTAGATATTCTTTGGGATATTGCAAGTTGATGTTCTCATCTTCTGCACCATCACCACCAACTGTTTCAGCATAGTCTATTGATACGCATTTTACCACTTTGCTGTGTAACCGATCAACAATTTTCACGTTAATTCATTTGACTTCATCCTTTCTCGGTGCTAGGATTGCCCCTGTACTCATTGCTTCAGTTGATAACCCTTCAGGATGAAGTTCTTCAATAAGATTTGGACATAATAAGTCTTTTTTTATTGGGAACTCAAAGTGAGGAAAACGTAAAAATTTATAAGAGCTGAGAGTGCAGGAAGCTGTGTCTGACAAAAGCATTCACACCAATGAGAGGTGAGAGGACCGTGTGCGTGGGCCGTTACCTGGAAATGGTTGAAAGGAGGGAGGGACTTGAAAAAATCTCTTGGCAATAGTCTTGTCTCAAGATTTTCTTTTATAATAGAGAGATATGTAAAGCCACTCTGTGAACTAAATGTTTTTTTAAATATTTTAGACCCCTGTATTTTCAGCAGTTGTCCACATAATGACATTGCAGGTGCTCGATTTTACTCACTCATAAGTTCATATCTGCAATGGGGTTTCCATTTTTATGTGAACATGGCAAATTGATGTCAGTTGCTTGAGGAAGTCCATGTACATGCTAATGACATTTCAAGCTTTTAGATGCCACTCATGAGTTAGGACCACCATCATCAAGATGGAAGGGATACTGTTTTTTGTACAACTAACATGCTGTGACTGAGGTAAAGGTGGTGTGGAAAATGGATACAAATTTGTCAGTAGTTTAAATGCATAGTAAATATATAGTTACAAGGTCTCTCTTCGCCTTTGGGTTTGTTTCATTTGTAAGAAAGGGAATGAACTGTAAAATGGAGGAGCAAAAAGAAATAAGAAACAAAGAAAGAAGAATTGAATTGTATTTTTTTTATGTTTTTTAATGTAATGGAAAAATGGTGAGCATCCCAATTTTTTCATACCGTATTTTAAATTGCAAACTTTTTGCACAGTCTGTTAGAATCTTGCTAATAAAAAAAAATCAGAATTGATTGATGCATATTTTGATATGAGTGGAAGTGTGCTGTGTCGACTTTCATTACCCTGTTCCCTCAATATATACAGTATATATATATTTATATTCCAAGCCAGAATGAATTAAACTGTCAACTGCAGCTGCCTCCAACAAACTGTGATTGAAATGAGGAGTCCAGGCATAAAATAGCAAACGGAACAATAAAGTAAAGCAGTTCATCCATGTGAAGAAGGAATGGTACAAGGCAGGAGCAGGCGGATACACTAGGAAACCCGCCGAGACTCCGAGGAAAGCTGGGGAACAAAGCATTTTCTCAATTTTCATTTTTAAACTCAGCTATTCTTAGAGGACTGCAATGAAAGATGCAGCAGATTCAGAAAGTATTCAGAATTTTCCATGTTTTTCACATTTTGTTATGTTGCAGCCCTGTGCTAAAATCATTTACATTCATTTTTCCCCTCATCAAGCAACACTCAAAACCCCTGAATGATAAAGTGAAGACAGGATTTTAGACATTTTTGAAAATGAATTACAAATTAAAAAAATTAAATACCCCAATGACAAAAGTATTCAGACCCTTTAGCTAGACACAGTAGATAAATAGATAGATAATGTGGTTGTCTGAGGAATAATAGGCTGATATAACTCAGCACTTTGGGATGGCAAGCCAGCTGTCCCCAATTACTTGTCATAACATACAAATAAAGAGCAATGGCATTTAAAAATAATATAAACAATTAAGGTCGTCCCTCAGCAACTGGGTAATGAAATCTCTGATGTATATGGCTTTATTGGTCAGCATGTAGAGTTTCTTTCATTTTTCCTCAGTAAGGTCTGACGGCAGGCTTGACAATATATTGAAAGATATGGAAGAAACTGTATACTTAAATATATATACTTACATAGACAGAAGTAGACTGTGGTAGAATGGACAACCAGAACAACCACAAGACATGGCTGATGGCTCAACAAAATATCTTCAAATGACAAAAACTAATAAGATAGATAGATAGATAGATAGATAGATAGATAGATAGATGTGGCTACTCCCAAAGTCCAAAATCATCCTTATTATCTTGCTGACATTGGGGAGAAGGTTGTTTGCATGTCATGAATGTGATAGACTCTTCACTTCGTCCAGGTGGGCCTGATCATTGTTGTTAGACATCAGCAAACTTGACAATGATGTTAGAGACATGTACAGCCATGCAGTCACATGTGTAGAGTGTGGACAGCAGAGGATTCAGAACATAGCCCTGTGGAGGCCATGTGTTAATAGTGAGGAATAATGTATTACAGCCACCCACTCAAACAACCTGGGGGTCTGCCTGTCAAGGGAAAGCTCAGCTGCATAGTGAAGGCATTTGCAAACAACTCCTGTTGACAAGGTGGGCCACTACTGTATGAAGGATCAAGGTGATGGCATCTGTCGTGAATCTACTGAAGCGATATGCAAATTGTAATGGATCCAGTTCTTTGGGCAGTAAAGAGCATATATAATTCTTGACTAGGCTAGATAGATCATTTTAAACATACCTTTATTAACAATTGAAACATAATTATAGTCATATTATCAGACAGTTCTACAGGTTATCAGGCATCTCTTTCAATTGAATGAAATGTGACACTTTCAGACAACAGTTATACAAGTCTTTCTGTGTCAAATCTTGGATCAAAATACCATTAATATGACTAATTTTTAAAATTAAGTTTTTAAGACTGATAAAATCTTTTACATTTGGTTTGATTATAATGTCACATTCAGGGGATTCTGACTCTTTTATTAGATTTCCAGAAAAAAAAATCCTCTCGCAGGAGACCCAACTGCATTAAAGAGACTTTATATTCGTACCAATTGAAAAAAGCGGACAGATCTAATTCCAAACTCATGTGCTACAGACATCCAGTGATCACTGACCCGATTAATAAAATCGACTACTTCAGTAAAACCTTCATTGATAAGCAGGAAATTTAAACTGACGGAGTCAAACTTCATTAATGGGTTCCACACCACTGGTTCTTCAAGCAACCAGAAGACCAGAGTTCAGATTAATTCTTACTGTGCTTGTTTTAGTGTGCAAAATTGTTAACATATTGCGGTAAAAGTGGGCAACACAGATAAAGCCAGTTGCTTGATATCAAAATTCCGATAACACGGTACAATACCCTAGTGCTACAACCCCATGAAAAAAAGCAAAAGCTAAACTCCTCTACATACAAGAGACTCTGCAAATTGGTCACCCAAAACGTTTCGATTCTACAAAGTATATCCAACAACATTGTGTTTAACCCAATGAATTTTCTCCCAAAAAAGTCCAGCAATATCCTTTGAATTTCTTTTTTAAAGCCAAAGCAGAGGATCAGCACACCTTAACTTATGCCAAAGTTTTGAAGTGATTAAATTGTGAACAATCAACACTCCACCCTGAATTTGATCAATTAAACCCACCCAGTTATCATCTGTAGCTCCAGAATTCCCAATGTAAATTCCAAGATGTTTAAACGCATA
>JANRMT010062852.1:11100930-11162706 GCA_026402145.1 Polypterus bichir lapradei
CCAGTTATCATCTGTAGCTCCAGAATTTCCAATGTAAATTCCAAGATGTTTAAACGCAAAAGACTTCCATTTTAAACCACTTGGTAGACTTGGTGGAGAACAATCTCAGTTGCCCATTAAAAATACATTGCATTTGGACCAGTGAACCCTGGTAAATGACACACTTTGAAAAACCTGTAAACAGTTTTGCATCAGGACAACATCATGAGGTTCAGTGATGATAACCGTCACATTGTTAGCATATGCCACCTTTTCAAAGGATGAGGTAGGACACGTAGGCAATGACAGGCCATGAAGCAAATGCCAAAGTCTCATGAGCAGAGGCTGTATGGACAGTGAGTACAGCACACCCCTGATGAAATCGCCTCATAACAAATAATGGAGCACCTAAACCTTCATTCATTTTTAAATCACTGAACACATAAGTATACATTACCTTAATATATCCTAGAAAAACCTGACCAAATCCAAATGTCTCTAAAAATTTAAATAAACACTGGTGGTCTACATGGTCCAAGGCCTTCTCCTGACCTAACGAAATGAGACCAGCTTTAAACCCAAGAATCTCGGAGGCAGGTTCTAAATCCCACAGAAACAAAATGTTATCAAAAATGGATCATTCAAGGATACAGTATGATTGATCAAAGGGCACTAAGCAGTCCATTGCAGTCCTTAGACAAAGTGTCAAAGCATTAGAAAAGATTTTATAATCTGAGTTGACTAGGCTGACCGGTCGCCAGTTCTTAATGTTGCAAAGATCCCATTTTTTGGTAAAAGACTCAAAACAGCTCTCAGACAACTTAAAGGTGTGACAATGCAGGTCCACTCCAGACTCCCTCTTCACATATGGGAGCTTCTTTAACCCAACACCATTGACTGTTATGACCGAACTGAGCTGACTAATGAGGACAAATCTCACATGGAGCAAAGGGATGGTGGAAAAGTGCAAAGGTGCTTTTATTAAAAAGTCCACAGTGCAGTGTTCCAAATGTCTATAAATAATCCATAAAAACCAAGTAAAAAGTGGGGGATAAAACCCATAATATATAAATCCAAAAAAACCACAGGTTAAAATGCAGTCACTGGCTCCTCCCAATCTCAGCCCACCTCCTTCTTCGTCTCCCCAGCTCACTCATCACTCGCACAGCCTGCAGAGACTCAGCAGCCACAAACTTCTTTCTTCTGACCCCCGTCTTGGCTGCCTTCTAACCGCGCAGCAGAACGTCAGAGGTAGACTCTCCTCCCATCTTGCTTCACGCACCCGCAGTTGTACCTCGGATCCATAGGGAGGTCACCCATCATTCTCGTCCCATTTGACACCATTATTCAGTGGGGCAAACCAGCTCCTAGAACGCCACAGCTCATTTGTGGGGCCATAGCTTGTTCTGCCTTTATTCCCTCTAGATGGCCAGATCGTCCTCCCGAGACTGCTCTTTAATCGTCTTTTTCCCTCAATTCTCTTTCTTTCTCTTTTTTCTTGATCTCCCCTTTCACACTTGACTTGAGCATCCCTACTTTTTATCCTCTTTCTCTGTATGTTTATCATTCATTTGCTCAGATGTTGATGCGCTTGGTGCTTCCTGAGCAGCTCTTCTTTTCTTCACCCTAGCAGCCTGCTTCTTCTCTTCTTCCGTCAGCATCTTTTTGCGTTAAAACTGATTAAGTCAGTGTTTGTGTTGTAATTACTTAGTATGTTTTTCTTAATTTTTCACTTAAGCTGGCACTTAAGTGTTCAATCTGCCTCAAGAATGAGTTAAGATATGAAGAGGTAGGGGAAGTGATGGCAAAGGTGGTAGGAATGAGAATGGCGCCCGTACGCATGCGCCGCATGGCCATCCTGCGTCCTGCTGCCGAGAGTTGATTCTACAATAAAATACAATAAAACTAAAAAAAGGAATAACCTTGGATGTCAATCATCACCCTGAAAGCGGATAGTAGACGTCACGTGGTATATGTGTACCAAATTTCAGGTCAATAGTTCAAACGGTTTGCGAGCTACTGATGATTTAAAATCCTGGACAGACAAACGAACAGTCACGGTAGCGTATTATATATAAAGATTGTCACTGGACATTGTCACACATGTGCACATGGGAGGCAGCTAAAAGGACCAAATGAAGGTAATTCCATGACAGGCCAGGGGGTGGCTCTTTCTCTGTTATCCCTGCAGACCAAACACGGAAAATTCTGCCTGGTTCCAGTCACGACTTTGTCGCTTCCGGGTCCGGCTGTGATGACGTCACTTCCTAGGTTTCCTCATTTCTATGATGGACTCAATTCTGTACACATCTGTGCAACCTATTTTGCCTTTTGCAGCCAGGGCTCAAGTATACGGGTGGCTGCCCTAATCCTTATTTCTGTGTCAATGCTATTTATTTCACAACATATATGAGGTGCTATCCTCACCACCCTGAAGCCCCTCACAACCTGGGCTAATTGCCACCACACTCCGTCAGACTCATTTTGTTAGTTAATTTTGGTGTCTATTTCCCCATCTGTTTTTTTTCCTCCTTTCTGGGGTGGTTTGTCCATTTTTCATCAACCTTCATTTCCTCAGCTACTCCAGCTTTTACTCCTTTAAACTCATCCCCTCTTATATTGCTAAGTTCATTCTCTAAAATTGAGTTGCTATTTAAAAGCGGGAGATCAGCCTCACTTTGGACTGTGGACTCAGCACTAGCCTAAGGCAGCTCATCCATCTCATATCATTCAGACTTTGAAGTTTATCCATCTCAGTTGGTGTTTTTTCTTTGACAAGTTGTGTTACCTCAACCACATCCTCATCTAAGCCTTCTTCTTTAGCCTGATTTGTACTCAGACTTAAGGGCTTCAACTCAGCTTTAGCTGATCCACCCATCTCTGGCATTTTTGTCTCCTGTTTCTCTTTTTCAGTTCCATCAACTGTAGATATGTGTGTCTGATGTCCAGTATTTCCTGCAGCAGAGTTACGAGTATCTGTAAATATCTTACAAATAACAGTCCTCAGACTCATCGTCTACATCTGATTCCATCAGTTTGTTTTTTCTTACTTTCTCTAGGATAACTAACAACAGTTCTTTTACAATTAACTGCCCTTGTCCTGCCACATTTAAAAAATTTCATTGATTCAGAGGATTTAAAAACAATATAATCACATCCATCTACTTTAAACTTTAAAGCTATATCTAACTCATTGTTACGACCATTGAGTAGCATAAAAACCCACTCCCTAAATGAAAGTATGTGCTTTAATTCTGGCTGTTTACGCCCCAAAGGTATCATAATTATATCTGAAATAATCTCACCATACCTGCTATGTTTGTTACGTAGAAGTTCATTCTTCAAAAATATGAGGAACTTTGGAAATTATAATCCTCTTTGCGGGAGTCGAAAACGTTAAACCAGAACTGAGGGTGCCATTAATAACTAGGCATTCCTAAACCAGTTGGTGAACTAAGGCCCTCTCATTTAGAAATACCACAAAAGCCTTATTCATCCGTGAAACAGAAATAATGTTTTTACATCCAATTACTTTTCCTATTTCAGTAACACATTGCTTAACTGAAACTATAGGATCAACAATCAACTTGATACCATTTTTTCTGCTAAGGTTTTCAAACCCATGTGACAAAAGGTCTGGCTGCATCCCTCGGGACACAACCATTCTAGCCAATCAAGAAACTCCATATAAATTTAAAATACTGACTATGTTTTCATAACTCAACCTAACTTTTATTGTCATTCATCTCCCTATATAGCATAAGGTCCAACGAAATTTAGTTATTACAGTCCCCAGTGTAAATGAAGGTACAGTGCATCCGGAATGTATTCACAGCGCATCACATTTTCCACATTTTGTTATGTTACAGCCTTATTCCAAAATGGATTAAATTCATTTTTCTCCTCAGAATTCTACACACAACACCTCATAATGACAATGTGAAAAAAGTTTACTTGAGGTTTTTGCAAATTTATTAAAAATAAAAAAAAACTGAGAAAGCACATGTACATAAGTATTCACAGCCTTTGCCATGAAGCTCAAAATTGAGCTCAGGTGCATCCTGTTTCCTCTGATCATCCTTGAGATGTTTCTGCAGCTTAATTGGAGTCCACCTGTGGTAAATTCAGTGGATTGGACATGATTTGGAAAGGCACACACCTGTCTATATTAAGGTCCCACAGTTGACAGTTCATGTCAGAGCACAAACCAATGAGCACAGTGGCCTCCATCATCCGTAAGTGGAAGAAGTTCGAAACCACCAGGACTCTTCCTAGAGCTGGCCAGCCATCTAAACTGAGCGATCGGGGGAGAAGGGCCTTGGTCAGGGAGGTGACCAAGAACCTGATGGTCACTCTGTCAGAGCTCCAGAGGTCCTCTGTGGAGAGAGAAGAACCTTCCAGAAGGACAACCATCTCTGTAGCAATCCACCAATCAGGCCTGTATGGTAGAGTGGCCAGACGGAAGCCACTCCTTAGTAAAAGGCACATGGCAGCCCACCTGGAGTTTGCCAAAAGGCACCTGAAGGACTCTCAGACCATGAGAAACAAAATTCTCTGGTCTGGTGAGACAAAGATTGAACTTGAATTGGTGTGAATGCCAGGCGTCACGTTTGGAGGAAACCAGGCACCGCTCATCACCAGGCCAATACCATCCCTACAGTGAAGCATGGTGGTGGCAGCATCATGCTGTGGGGATGTTTTTCAGCAGCAGGAACTGGGAGACTAGTCGGGATAAAGGGGAAGATGACTGCAGCAATGTACAGAGACATCCTGGAAGAAAACCTGCTCCAGAGCGCTCTTGACCTCAGACTGGGGCGACGGTTCATCTTTCAGCAGGACAACGACCCTAAGCACACAGCCAAGATATCAAAGGCGTGGCTTCAGGACAACTCTGTGAATGTCCTTGAGTGGCCCAGCCAGAGCCCAAACTTGAATCTGATTAAACATCTCTGGAGAGATCTTAAAATGGCTGTGCACCGACACTTCCCATCCAACCTGATGGAGCTTGAGAGGTGCTGCAAAGAGGATTGGGCGAAACTGGCAAAGGATAGGTGTGCCAAGCTTGTGGCATCATATTCAAAAAGACTTGAGGCTGTAATTGCTGCCAAAGGTGCATCAACAAAGTATTGAGCAAAGGCTGTGAATACTTATGTACATGTGATTTTTTCAGTTTTTTTATTTTGAATAAATTTGCAAAAACCTCAAGTAAACTTTTTTCACGTTGTCATTATGGGGTGTTGTGTGTAGAATTCTGAGAAAAAAAATGAATTTAATCCATTTTGGAATAAGGCTGTAACAAAATGTGGAAAAAGTGATGCACTGTGAATTCT
The DNA here is from genome assembly GCA_026402145.1 of Polypterus bichir lapradei. Classification (NCBI taxonomy): domain Eukaryota; kingdom Metazoa; phylum Chordata; class Cladistia; order Polypteriformes; family Polypteridae; genus Polypterus; species Polypterus bichir. The sequence continues at coordinate 11,106,240 of JANRMT010062852.1, forward strand.
TTCCGGATGCACTGTATGTGCTTTAATTCTGGCTGTTTAATCCCCAATGGTATCATAGTTATATCAGAAATAATCTCTCCATACCTTCTCAATTCGTTACGTAGCAGTTAATTCTTCAAAAATAGGAAGTCCTAATGCTGTGGTTATCTTCTAACTGTCAGCTTCTAATAGTATGGGTGATGGGTGAGAGATATCTTCCACAATGACTGAGGCTCTATGCAGACTAAGAGTCTGAAAAATGTTCTGGATCAAGGAGAAGGAGACCCTCACTATGCACTGCAGAGTCTTGCGCTCATGGACTTTGCTGTTCCCAAACCACACAGTGATACAGTTTGTCAAGACGCTCTCCAAAGCTCCTCTGTAAAAGGTGGTAAGAATGGGTTGTGGTAAACAGATTCACTTCAGTCTCTGCAGAAAACATTTACGGACAGATTATTTTCACTACACCAACTCACCAGATGGTCCACCTCCTCTATTGTAGCATGGGTTATTGTCGTTGCTGATGAGGCCACTATAGTTGTATCAGTCACAGACTGACAGTGACGTTGGACTCAGGCTTGGCAGTGCAGTTGTGGGTGAAGAGCGTGAAGAATAGAGGGCTCAGCACTCAGCCTTAGGCTCAGCCTGACAGTGTTTGATGTTCTGCTGCCAATGCGCACTGACTGTGGTCTCACTATCAAAAAGACTAGAATCCAATTACACAGAGGAATGTCACGGCCCAGCAGAGTGAATAGTAAGAGAAAAAAAGAAATAAAATGGGAAAAAAGAAAAAGCTACACTCAGTCTCCTGCTAGGAAAGAAATCGACACATAAAGTAAAAGTAAGACATGATAGATAGATAGATAGATAGATTTTTAGGGGGAAATGTGACTTTTTACAGAATCTCTTTAAATACATAAATACATGGTTAGATAAATAAATATACAGTACAATTGCACACACACTTTGTTCTGATCACATACCAGATTAAAAAAAATCTCATTCTCAACCGATTTTATTGATTTGTACACCTGGTTTGGTGTCCATGTGTGGTCAATTCAATTGTTTGGATGGATTTGGAAAGGCACACACCTGTCTAAAGGAGGTCCCACAGGTGAGTAAAACCAAGCCATAAGGTCAAAGGCTGGGATTACGATTGGTGTTAAAAACAAAAATAGCGCAATACGTGGGGTAGACAAAGTGACATATCAGAAAATGGGAGGGTGATGTTGAGAGTGAGAGATATAGGTATATACTGTACCATTGAAGCCCAGAGGTGGGGGCTATATTAGAGTAATAGAATAGATATATAACATCACATAACGGTGGTTGGGGGTGTCCCCTTGGAGATCTTACAATGATAAAGAACATATACAAGTGCTAATAACAAGAAGGGGTGCCAGATGGCACTTCTGTCTTTGTCAAATCTCAAACCTCTATCTTTGTCTTATTCTCTTTTACGATAGATAGACAGATAGATAGATATTATTTGTCAACCAGGGGAAAATTTGTCTTTTTATAGAAGCTCTTTAAATAAATAAATAGATGAAAAACAAGAAAAAAAACAGATGGATAGGGGTTGAAAAATATCCCAAAATATCATGTTGTTTTTAAGAAAGTAGCCAAAAAAACGTAACCCGCAAACGTAACACCAAACAAAAAGAGCCCAATTGGATGGGAAAACCTATGGACCTGGCCACACTGTTACCTGCCTTCACAACGTGTTCTTGTCGATTACCACACCACTTAAACAGGACTCACTGCATTTACTTGAGCACCGACTTGATATAAAACGGGTTGCACTAAAAAAAACACAAAAAGCACTAATAAGTTAAAACAGTTTAAACAGCACCTTGCACTCATTTCACCACACATGCCCTTAAATACTGACAAAAAGTTCATTGCCCAATTAAAGGAACATTCTATATGTGTTTAATATACGTATTGGTATTAGTAAATCCTTCCCCTCGGCCATATGGGCTTCAAGGGCATTAACCATTTGTCATCTTGCACGGTCACAGATTGTTCCAGTGTCATCATGGTCCTTAACTACAGTTTCACCTCTTGGTCGTTTAAAGAGAATACTCCTTTTCCACAAAAAAAAAAAAAAAATAGGAAAAACTATACAAAATCAAATCTTGTTTTAAAACTACATTAAACATTTTAATAAGCAGTTACAGTATATTCCATTTACAGCATCAGCTTTATGTTTTTTTCTAATACTCATGTTGCAAAATGTCTTTTAGTCAGGGCACAATACAAAAATATTTCCATGGCAACATGAAAGAACAAAGGTGAGTTATCTGCGCTTCAACAGCTCCTTACCACTGAGGCACCGAATTAGGTGTGCTCCTTACCTCTTCACCTATTGAACTCTCCAAAATATCATGCCGTGCTCTCTTTTTTGCGGAGGACTCAAAATATCAACATTGATATTGATAGTGAGTCTGTGTTGGATGATGCGTGGGCTGAGGATGGATCTGGGAAAAAAAAAATTCTCAAAATGAAGTCATGTCATCATATCATGCTACAGAAAAAATAGGCAAAACGTTAACATAAAGAATAATCTAAGCAGTTTATTGGTCAGGTAGCAAATCATTTATAATATACCAGCCATTATACTTGTTGAAAACAGGTAAAAGAATAATTTAAAAATGTTTGGTATCTCTTGTCCTACATGCACTTTCAGCACCTTTTCTTCAGTATTCACGTGTGAGTGTGTGAATGTCTCAGATTTCTGTAAAACCTGTTTCTCACACTCAGACATTACTTTCAAGGTGCCTCTGTCTCCTCCTATCCATTTGTATAAGTTCAGTCTTTGAAGCCGACTCTGTCAGACCTCTTGATGTGGCACTCTATCATAAACTTTCTCCAAATCAATTAACACCACACGCAAACTTTTCTGTTTTCCTTGATACTTCTTTCCCAGCTGTCTGAATGTAAAGACTGCATCAATTATTCCTCTCCCTGGCATAAAACCAAACTGCTCCTCTGCTGTGATGGTCTCTACCCTAAGCCTTCTCTCTGTATAACCCTTTCCAAAATTTTCATTGTGACAGACATCAGATTTATCCCTCTATAGTTTCCACAATCCAGAATATCACCCATCTCCTTATAAATGGTTACATTCACACTGCTTATCCACTACTCTGGTATTCTCTCCTGTTCATAGATCTTTTGCATTGGATCACACAACACATCTACTCCCTACTTTTCCATACTTCTGCTGGAATTTCACAGTCTTAATATTCATATTGGGCGAGTACTCTCCAACAGCTAGGCTTTGAACTAAATATAACACACATTTCATTAAGCTGCCTAGCCTCTGAGGTTTTATTCTGAAACTAAGAAATGGTGCTTAGCCAAGGTTGCATATGAAGTATTATTTATGTAACACACGCTAAGATAGCTACTTAGACCCTGAGGTTTTATCACAGAACACATGCTGGTTGAAAAGCATGAACTTCCGAAGTTAAACATAAAATGTGACTGCTAGGCTTAACTGTATTGCTTTCTAGGGATATATAAACCCCTAGAATGATTTTAAGTCACGCTAACTCAGTAACTTATAACTAAGTTATATTATCGTATACTCGCGGATAAGTTCTCCCATGGATAAGTTGGGGCTTGATTTGACCTTACAATTTCCGGTACTTTATAATGTCGTCACTCGTAAGTCAAATGCAGAAAACTCATGTTATTGGTCCAAGAGATTATGATATGCTAACACCCACCTGAGAGAGTAACCACAGAGCACACTGCCGTTTTTTTTCTGTGTATTGTGTCTACATAACCATACAGTAATATCCAAACTATTCCGAAGTGAAGTCTTTTTTGTATCTCACACCCTCATACACCTTTATCGTAAGAGCATCCCTTATCTACGATGGAACATTCGATCAGAAGAAAATATTAAGATGGTTTTAAATTAAGTCATTGAAGTGGTGAAAGAAATTGGTAACTGCACTGCTGCAACAAAATTCCATGTGTCTGAGAAACTGGTGCGAGATTGGAGGAGGCAAGAAGATGTTAAAAAAAAAAAAAGTGTTGTATTTTTGAACAGGCGTATAAGTCAGGGCTTGATTTTATGATCGATTTTTCGTGTTTCAAGACCCGACTTATATGCGAGTATATACAGTATATAAAATTGTTCTTTTAGATCAAAAGAAAGTAGTTGGAGTCAGATAACTGGTTCACAGTACTAATGCAGTAGAAACACTGCATCTGGAGTGTTGTTTGCAGTTCTGAGCGCCACAGTAAAAAAAAAGACAGAACAGCACTTGAAACTGTGCAGATATAGCAACCAAGTGCATCATGGGACTTAAGGATATGTCCTACTGTGACACACTCGGAGAATTAAACCTGTTTAGTCTCAAGCACAGATGACTGCATGGGGACCTCATCCAGACCTTCAAAATCCCCAAAGGCATTGATACAGTAGATACAACAGCATTCTTTCAATGTTAGGGTGAATCAAATACTTGAGAACTTCAATGGAAATGAAGAGGAAGTACATTTAAGACTCAGTTCAGGAAACACTTCTTTACACAAAGAGCTGTGGAACTCTGGAACAAACTACTGAGACATGGAGCTGAAGCAGAAACCTTGATGACCTTTAAGGAGAATCTGGATGAGATATAGGGGGCAGCTTTGCTATTAGCTAAACAAATGGACGTGATGGACTGAATGGTCTCCTCTCGTTTGTCCGATTTCTTATGTTCTTATTCCTTCATTGATTAGGAGACATGAGGCCGTAGCGAAACTGGGTGAGCTGAAACTTAACATCTGACTAAACTCAGGACCACAAGAGACTCAACAGGCTCCTGTGTTCGACAAAGTATAATGCTTCTTGTCATTCCATTTTGAATTTATGTATGCATTAAAACACTTTATTATGCATAATAAAGAAGCAACTACTTTAATTTTGAATGATCTGCAATCCTCAATTTGAAGGAATTCTTTTTATACTGCGAGATCACCAGTTGCCAAATGAATTAAAAAAGCAATATTCTTCCAACAATGAAACACTTTAAAAGTTTCCATTAATAATTATGATAGTTTTAGGATGAATTCATGCTAACAGTGCTGTTAATATTACCAATGATTTGTAGCTAGTTGCTTCTTTCTGAAAAAGACAATCAGTATAAAATACATTTAACTTAAATCAATGGTCCATGCTTTCACAGTGTGTTTTACTGATTATCCTAATTATTTTTGCAGGATATACAGTATAAAAGGAAAAAAAAAATAAATTGTCATTGTAATCAACTGTAAACTAATTCTTTTGATGAAATATTCAATTTTATCCCTTGTACTTTCAAAAAAATGTACTTAAAAGCTTTCTTCAAGCCGATTTTACTAGGATAACCAGACACAGCTTGATCTTTACAATAGGTTAATAGAAATAAATGCCCCTTTCCCCCTGTGTTTCTAGAAGCTGTAAATCTTAGTTATAGTGCTGTAAATCTGAGACAGCAGATGTCATTTGACAAAGGGTTTTAGTCATTTTTATGTGGTTAATAAATTTTATTTTTATTCGCATGCACTTTTGTGTAAGCATCTCAGTAGAAATGCAGGCTGATTATATTAAGAGGGAAATGGAGGAAGGCAGGGGTTCTCAAACTTTTTCTTTCATGGGGAAACTCACCTGACCGTGGGCTCCTCTCTTTTTTTGGTAGATTATGGGTTTTCTTGAATTTAGAAGAATTTAGAAGTTGTCCTTTGGGAACAAGATATTATTTCAGAGGAAAAGAAATCAAAATAAATATGACAAAAAGGTTAATTTTTGAAGCATATATAAATGTCTGTGTGTCCATCTTGCTATGTCGCTGTCAATCCAAAAGATGGCACATCAAACATTTTTAATAATAAACAGAGATCGGCACACACATTCTGGGAAAAAGCAGAATGTTTTGGAAACATTGGTGAACAATGAACTCATAAAACCATATCGCTCTGACAATAATAGCCATAAAAGTCTTGTACGTTTTGTAATTGATCCATCAACATATAGAAGTCAAAATGAAATTGCTGGTTATGTTATGCTTCTCAGCCACAGGTAGAATGTAACCTTGAAATAGCCATGATTTGGGTATTTCAAAACCGACCATTTCTCGAATTTTGCTCCAAACTTTGAACAACCTTGGAGCATGTGAGGTAATACGCAAATTCATAAATTTCCTTACCTCAACACGTGAGGCAATGTTAATGGAAGCTGCATTACTGCAAACCAGCATGCACCTCAAGTGTGAATGACCACACATATTCAAATTGCAAGCGGTATCACAGAACGAGTATATCTATACACAGGTCGGTCATGGATGCAAATTGTACTGTAGCAGCCAGTATATTACCTTGAAGAAAAGCTGGGCAGTATGGGTGATGGACAGTGAAATGTCGCACAGATACACCAAGCTGTGCATTCCACGACCCCCTGGAACATTCACTTTTACATCTTACAAGCCCAGTAAAGTTCAAAAAGGCAGAAAGACACTCCAAAGGCATACATAAAGCCTCACAGGGGATAAAAAAGAAATGATACATGACTCTTGAGGACAATCTGTAACACTGGAATAGTGAATGCAGCTTCAGAAACAGCACAAGAATAGCTCTGGCTAGCTGCAGTAACCATTACTTTATGAGGCATGGGAAGGTGATTCTTCTGAAAGTATGGCTGTGATACTCATTGATTTGTAAATAAATGTGACCGTTACCGGCTTTACTTTCATTCATTGTGTGTGTCTCAGTCTTTCCATCTCGCTGCTTGTTACAGTATTATTCTCGTTGTTCTTGCAATGTGGCAACAATTTCATGAAGCTTAGCGCAGTATCCTTCCTGGTTATGTTCTCCTTCCTCTTCGTCATCTCCAAATGTGAATATTATTATTATTATTATTATTATTATTATTATTATCTTAATTGTGAAGCCTTAGTATCCGTATTAGAAAACTACAAAACATCATCATGAGCATCAATTTGTGGCTTGGGTGCCGTAAAATCAAGAATATCATTCATTCTCAAATGTGGTCTCCTAGTCCTTGCTGGGAGTGGGAACAGGACACTTCAAACGGCTTCTCATGTCCTACATTGGGGCAGCACAGATTCCTTTCCTAGTCAGCCTTTTAGGGCAACTTAGTGTGTAATATTACCGACAATTTCCTTTAACACTAGAATTACCAGAGCCAGAGAAAAAACTCGTAAATCCGGCGCACCTTAAATCTCTTTGCACCTCTCCGTCAGCGTCTTTTGCCTTCTAAATGTGTTGATAAGCAGCAAGCAGCCTGCTATACCACCCCCCCTCCCCCCCACCGCCTCAGAATGGGCAAGAAGTTCTCCCAGTTTCTGCCTTGATTGATTATCTGGGAGTGAGCTACCCAGAATTGTAAGGGGAAAGAATGTGATGTGTGTTCTGTGTCTACAACAATCTATGTTAACACATCATTAAAACAGGAACATTTTTCATGTTTTAGTAATAAATGACAAAATGTAGACATGAACTGTATAATGTGTGAAGGCTGATGGCCAAAAAGCAAATAAACACTTTCACAAAAGGTTACACATACAATACAACAGCTTTTGTGGTACAGCAGTTAGAACTGCTGATTTATTATGCAGAGGTCGTGAGTTTAAAACCAGCTCCCTGGAAAATTTACTGTTTTGAGTAGTGATCTGCTCTTATTGTTAATATTATAAAATAAAACATATATTTGATTTGTGTCTGTAACAGCCAGTGTAAATGTATAGTACTTGTAAAAGTTAGCTTTTTTTCACTTTTATTCTCTCAGTCACGATCATGATACAACAGCGTCCCCAGAGCTGACGCGGTTACTTTTTATCTGAAACTGGGAATAACTGTAGATGTGAGTGGCGTTTTGAGACAATTGAGAACTGGAAATTCTCTGATCCGGATGGATAAAAGCTGACACACAAACGCTGGTGAATCTGCCTTCTTCGTATCTTACCATCACTTGAATTTTCTTGTATTCAGTTTTATTGAGTGTTCCTGCTCATGCTGAATTAGTTATGCACCTTATGGTCCATGATGTCAAAGCCGCACTGACAAAAAAAACAGAGACATAGGTATACATGATATTTGGAATAGCTCATTTTATGACCTGTATAGTACATTTCGGAAAACATTGTGGCACTGATGCAACATTATTCATTTTATTCATTTTCATTCGCATGCCTTCTTGCGCTTTTTTTTTCGATCTTGCCAGTGTCCACTTTTGGGTGCATTTGGGTGTTTCTTTTGTACTGCAGGACATGCAGAGGAAAGAATAGTACAGAGAGGTCAGTTCTGCGCTATTTGCAATCATCAGATTCAAATGTTAACAGTTCCCACACACGCAAGGACCGTCCTTTCTACGTTTACGACATGTGTAGCTGTTGCAATGCACACACTTCTCTCTGTGCTGTGGTTATTATTACACACCTGAAAGAAAGAGACAATATATATGACATGCTAAAGAACTCATTTTATGATCTGAATAGTACAAATCAGAAAACATCATCGCACTAATGCACTAATGTATGTATCGTGATCGTGACTGAGAGAATAAAAGTGAAAAAAAAACTCTAACTTTTACAAGTACTATAAATGTACACTGGCTGTTACAGACGCAAACCAACATTGTATAATATTAATAAGAGCAGCTCACTGATGAAAACTGTAAATAAAGGAGGCAGTCAGGATCGAACCGGGGACAGCAAATCTTACCACTATGCCACGGAAGCTGTTGTATCATCCTTATACCTTTTGTAAAAGTGTTTATTTGATCTTTGGACTTCAGGCTTCACACCTTATATAGTTTATGTCTACATTTTGTCATTTATTACTAAAATATGAAAATTATTTCTGTTTTAACAATGTGTTTACACAGATTATTGTAGAAACAGAACACACATGAAATGCATGTGTTCCAAATAATGATGTATTATTTCCACTCTGAAACTCCAGAACTTCACTCCCTGATAATCAAGGCCAGAGATGGGAGAACTTTGTGCTCGTTCTGCGGCGGTGGGGGGATGGAATAGCAGGCTGCTTGCTGCTTGTCTTTATAGTCACATTAAAAGGACAAAAGACGCTGATGGAGAGGTGCAAAGGGATTTAAGGTGGGCTGGATTTACGAGTTTTTTCGTAGTCTCTGGCAATTCTAATGTTAAGGAAAGAGCTCATGGCTTCTCAACACAGTAGTCACATAACGAATAGGATTTCTTACAAATGTTATTCCATCCCTTTCAGATTGATATGTTTTTACGAGTTCACTGTTATCCAACGTTTTCTAAACATTCCACCTTGCCCAGAATGTGTGTGCTGATCACTGCCTGAATGTCATCTTCTGGAAGATCCTAGCAAGTTAAGTTGGCTCACAAAAAAAAACAGGGATTTAATGTTTCCTAACACATGGAATTGCATACTATGATCACCATGAATATGATTCATTGTTACAAAATTATTTAATGAACAAATATTTAATAACTGACTCTTGGATGAAGTAATTAAAAAAATGTGAAATGCTTCAGTTTTCATATCAGTTAACTTAGTCGCCGAATGCGGCTGAATGTTACCAAATGCCTGCTATGTCTAATTTGTTCCTCTTATACATGGATGGAAGGAATGAAAGGAGAATTCATTCTTTTTTTTTATTGTGGCTTTTTTTAATATTGTTTCTGTTTGCTTCTTTTAAGGTGTCATTGGGACTGTGTTTATTTTTTACTGAGGGCACAGCAATTATTTTAATTTAGAATTTTTGATTGCCTTGTTATTTCATCACTGTAAATAAAGAAACACTGCTTTGTTGCTTTATTTATTTTTTTTCTCTTTTATATTGTTGCTCCGTTTCTCATTTCTCTCTACCACTATCACTTTGCTCAGGAACTACTAGATGCCCATAGTGGATCCTGCTGGGATGACTGCGTGAAGCATCACTTCTATTTATCAAGAAAATAAAATTGTTTGCAGAATGCAAAGTTAATTACTACCAGTGTGTTATGTGGTTCTGAGGGACACCTACTTTTTTAATATATATTGATTTGGTTCACTTTTTAAAATGAGATTTTAGGAAGATTGCCACTTACATGTATTTTTTTCTCCTGGTCCTTTATTACTTATTAAACCACTTTGCAATTCTCTTTGCACATTTTGATACCATCTTTGAAAACTGCAGTTGTGAAGAAATAAGTTTAATTCAATCTTTTCCTTTTGAGTGCTTTCCAATATTTTTTTCTGCTTTACAGTAAATATGGATTAAAACCAGGCACAGTGCTCATGAGAAAAGAACCACATCTGCCATTTCCAGTTTGCGTTTTAATGATTTCTTTAAATATCACATTCTCATTTTCACTTTCCCCTTGCCACTTCTTTTTGCAATCACCCACACTTCCACCAGGCTGTTTCTTGAATTAAAATGTTATCACTGGGGTTGTTTCAATTTAGCTGCATATGCTGGGTTTTTGCTTCTCTAAAATATTGAATTTTGATATAAGTGCATTTTTATTACATATTATTATGCATCTATTACTTAACACTTTGAATACATGGTATGAGTTAAGTCGTATCTCATTGAGCTGGACAAAACATATCTCAGTATACAGCCGCCGAAGACGCTGCCAGCTTGCTGGAGAGCTTTGCTGCCGCGTCTCAATTACCTACTGTAGTGCTGCCATCTAGTGGATAGCCATAAAAAATTTTTTTTTTGGTGGCAACAGCTTGCGGAAAATAGTGCAATAATCAGATAGTCTCATAAGGAAAAAGGTATAAAGCAGCTTGTAGCCGCAGGAGTGTAAGGCGAGTTCGAGCACGGGTAAAATGTGTACCGAAAGAAATCTCAGTCCAAAAGTTTTATTTTAAAAATATTTTATAATATTTAGTGAAAATTCAAAGCAAGCAATCCACACAAGAATAAAGAAAAAAGTTGTTACACATGTAGAATAAAAGGCAAAAAAAAAGAAAAAATGTATCTTCTCTAAAGCTTTTCTTGTAAAACTTTAGTTGTTTCAATACTTAAAGATTCTTTACTTCTTCTTCGGTATGCTTTAAATGTACGGCATAGCGCATTCAATTAAGTGCTTTGTCTTACATGTTACTTGCCACACAAGGCACAGTTTAAAACCGTTGATATTGTGACTTCTCTCATCGCGGTAAGTATCATAGTTTGCTTGCAGTACCGATTTACTTGCATGAATCTGAGGGGGGGGGGGGGCGGGGCCTTCCTCAATTACGCTGCAGTCTCCGGGTGTACCTTACCTCTGCTTAGCTAGCGAACGAGAGAACTACAGTAATTAACAGATTTAAATCGGGCTATTTTTTCTATAATTTGCTTGAACATTCCGGTTGATTTTGCGACTTCCCTCATCATGCTAAGAATCATAGCTCACTTGCAGAAGAAATATATTTGCACAAATCCGAGACAGAGGCTGCGGGCCGAGGAGAAGGGGGAAGCGTGACATGAGAAGTGGGGAGCCGGGCAGGGCCCTAATCACTCACATGCCAGCCTCCGTTCAAGTCGTTCTACCTCTGCGTTTTGGAGTGTACTGTGCCTCCACTTAGCTAGCAATACCAGTTTGTTTATTGATTTTTAAAGTTTGTCCTCTTTCGCTACTATCTGGTTGGAGCCACTGGGGATGGCTAGTAAGATATAAATTAGAAAAATATCTAAACACAAATAACATTCTAAATAGAAGCCAGCATGGGTTTATATGAGGAAGGTCCTACCAAACCAATCATTTAGATTTTTTTTTGAAGAAGCAACCTGAATAGTTGACAAAAACAAAACATATAACATAATTTACTTTGACTTTCAAAAAGCGTTTGACTCAGTTGTCCCTCACCAAAGATTTGCAGTAACCTACAAAACTGGATCTCAAGTTGGTTAACCAGAAGGAGACAAAGAGTACAGAGAAGAGGAGAATGGAGTGAAGGTCATCAATGGAGTTCCTTTAGTGGTCTGTCCTTGGCCCGTTACAGTTTAATGTAGAAAAGTGCAAAGTGCTACACGTGAGCAAAAGGAACATCAAATATAAACACAAGAAGGGATATACCATCATACAGGAAGCAACCTCTGAAAAGGATTTAGTCGTTTATGTTGAAACAACATTTTCATCAACTAAGCAATGCACAGAAGCAATTAAAAAGGCAAATAAAATGGTAAGTTATATCATAAAAAGCTGAATTTATGTCAAAGGACGTTGAGATCACACTATTAAATGCACTTATGTGATAACAGCTGGTGTATTGTATGCAGTTCTGATCACCACACTACAAGAAAGACATAGCAGCACTTGAGGATGTGCAGAGGAAAGCAACCAGGAGCATCATGGGACGTGAGGACATTTCCTACTGTGACAGACTCAGGAGTATTAAACCTGTTTAGTCTGAGCAGAGGAGACTGTGTGGGGACCTCATCAGGAGGCATTGATAAAGTACAGTAGATTCAGCAACATTCTTTCAGCTTATGGCGTACTTAAGAACATCAGTGGAAATTAAGGGGAAGTGCCAGCAAAGCAGCGGGTCCAGATGGTGTATCGCCACGACTGCTGAAGGCCTGTGCATTGGAACTGGGGAGTCCTCTACAGTGCTGCTTCAACCTGCGCCTGGAACAGGGGAGAGTCCCGAGGCTTTGGAAAACATCTTGTATCACCCCAGTCCCAAAGGTATCACGTCCTAGTGAGCTGAATGACTTCCGGCCTGTTGCTCTGACGTCACATGTGATGAAGACCATGGAGCGGCTGCTGCTTCATCACCTGAGGCCACAGGTCCGCCACGCCCTCGACCCTCTGCAGTTCGCATACCAGGAGAAGGTGGGAGTGGAGGATGCTATCATCTATATGCTACACCGATCCCTCTCCCACTCGGACAGAGGCAGTGGTGCTGTAAGAATTATGTCTTTGGACTTCTCTAGTGCCTTCAGCACCATCCATCCTCTGCTCCTTAGGGACAAGCTGACTGAGATGGGAGTAGACTCACACCTGGTGGCATGGATTGTGGACTATCTTACAGACAGACCTCAATATGTGCGTCTTGGGAACTGCAGGTCTGACATTGTGGTCAGCAACACAGGAGCTCCGCACGGGACTGTACTTTCTCCAGTCCTGTTCAGCCAACATACATCAGACTTCCAATATGACTCAGAGTCCTGTCACGTGCAAAAGTTCGCTGATGACACTGCTATTGTGGGCTGCATCAGGAGTGGGCAGGAGGAGCAGTACAGGAAGCTAATCAAAAACTTTGTTAAATGGTGTGACTCAAACCACTTACACCTGAACACCAGCAAGACCAAGGAGCTGGTGGTGGATTTTAGGAGGCCCAGGCCCCTCATGCACCCCGTGATCATCAGAGGTGACTGTGTGCAGAGGGTACAGACCTATAAATACCTGGGAGTGCAGCTGGATGATAAATTGGACTGGACTGCCAATACTGATGCTCTATGTAAGAAAGGTCAGAGCCGACTATACTTTCTTAGAAGGTTGGCGTCATTCAACATCTGCAATAAGATGCTGCAGTTGTTCTACCAGATGGTTGTGGCGAGTGCCCTCTTCTACGCGGTGGTGTGCTGGGGAGGCAGCATAAAGATGAAAGACGCCTCACGCCTGAACAAACTTGTTAAGAAGGCAGGCTCTATTGTAGGAGTAAAGTTGGACAGTTTAACATCTGTGGCAGAGCGACGGGCATTAAGCAAACTCCTGTCAATCATGAAGAATCCACTGCATCCACTGAACAGTGTCATCTCCAGGCAGAGGAGTAGCTTCAGTGACAGACTTTTATCACTGTCCTGCTCCACTGACAGACTGAGGAGATCGTTCCTCCCCCACACTATGCGACTCTTCAATTACACCCGGGGGAGTAAATGCTAACATTACTCAAAGTTATTGTCTGCTTTTACATGCATTTTTATTACTCTTTAATTTAATATTGTTTTTTGTATCAGTATACTGCTGCTGGATTATGTGAACTTCTCCTTGGGATTAATAAAGTATCTATCTATCTATCTATCTTTCTATCTATCTATCTATCTATCTATTTAGGACTGAAACCAGGAAGCCCCTATTTACTCAAAGAGTTGTGGGACTCTGGACCAAACTATCAAGACACAGAGTTAAAGAAGAAACCTTGACAACGTTTAAGAAGGATCTGGATGAGATATTGGGACAGCTTAGCTATTAGCTAAACAAATGGGCTTGAGGGGCTGAATGGTCTCCTCTTGTTTGTCAAATTTCTTATGTTTAACCACCATTTGCATCATAGTAATGAGACCTCAGAATGACGATGTTGCGATAAACATAATGGCATTGTGAGAAAGCTATCAAAACAACACCACCACTTATCTATATAAAAGCCAAATACCACTGACTCACTCATCACAAAATCTCCAGAATCATCAGGACTTGGGACTTGAAATTTGGAATGTAGGTTACCCTTGGCCCATAGGTGCTCACTAAGAAACGGTCTTAAAAATTTCGTGGTCCAAGCACAAAATTTCTTATAGTTTTTTAGACCCATTTGTATGTCTGTCCGCTTTTCACGAAAAAACTACTTAACAGATTTAGATCTGTTTTTCTCTACAATTTGCTTGAACATTCCATTGATTTTGCAACTTTCTCATCGCGCTGAGTATCATAGTTCGCTTGCGGTACCGATTTATCAGAGTGAATCTGAGAGAGACTCATCGGGCTGCAGGGTGGGGGGGACGGGGCCCTCCTCACTCACACGTCTGCCTCAGGGCATAACCTTAACTCCGCTTATTTAGCAAACGAGAGAACTACTTAACGGATCTAGATCTTTTATTTTCTACAATTTGCTTGAACATTCATGTTGATTTTGCAACTTCTCTCATTGCACTAAGAATCATAGTTCACTTGCAAGAGCGATATATTTGCGCTAATTCGAGACAGAGGCTGAGGAGAGTGGGAAGAGTGACGTCAGGAGTAGAGAGGTGGGCGGGGCCCTCCTCACTGTCGTGTTTCACTAATACGCGGGCGAAGCCATGGGGGATGGCTAGTATCTTATATATAAACACGCTTATTTATATATGTATATATTAGTACAGAGAATGTAACTCAAAGTGCTTTTCTACATGTCAAAGAGAAAGTTACAAGGAAAGAAAAAACTAATCAGATTAGATAAGAATATTCATGAGTTAGCAAGAAAGAAAAAAACAAATAAGCAAATCTGTACGGTCTTATAAAACAGATATATAATTAGTAGAAGGGTAGTGTCCTTATATACTGTACAATATCATAATGTAAGTCTGTAAAGATGAGTCTGATGCTAAGGACAGATGGCCAGGAGGACAGAAAAAAAACTCTAGTAAAGTAAAGAGAAAAGCAAAATCTGCAGGGGTTTCACGGCCAAAAGACCACCCATCGCCCACTGAGCATCCTACCTAACATAAATGTTCTTAAGTCATCCCTCATTGTTTCCTCACTTCCTCTGAAAGGATTTGATGAAGTGAGTCTCGCAGTGCATCCACCTTCATTCCACCATTACAGATGGCTGCACTGGAATTTGATTAAATGGCGGTGGAGGTGGTGCAAAAATGCCACCACAGAAGAACTGGAAGAGAAAGTACAGAAAAGCAGAGATTCGAGACAATACAAAATTCTTATATAAAGCAAATTACCTTAAATCAGGAATTCTACTCACGGATTCTCTGATGTTTAAAACATTGATTCACACCAAAAGATTTGCACATAAAAGTATACAAAAAGCAGGAAAAATTAAATAGCAATAAATTCACAGCATTGCTAAATTGATAAATATGAATCTCAAAAACAGAACTGCATTTGTTTCAACTTGAAAACTGTCATGCTCTCATGAAAGACTTCCTAGGCTCTATTTTTACTTTCTCATATATGAAGTATAAGTAAAGTAATGTAATCGTCCAAAAATTCGATGTCAAGATTTTGATGAATCTCGACGTTTTAGACCTCCCTGACTTTCTTGTATGCGAAGTACAGGAAAAGAAGTGGAATCCCCTAAAAATTCTATTTCAAGATTTTGATGAAGTTTCAGACCTCCTTGAGTCTGAAAATACCATTTTTGGAATTATTTTTGTGTGTCTGTGTCTGTGTGTAAACACAATAACCGGAGTATGCTTTCACTTCGGTCAACCAAACTTTGCATCCAAGTATTAGATACAAAACGAAGATTTCTATCAACTTTTGGGCTATTTCTACTCACCGGAAATGGTACTTTACCTTTTATTCATGCAGCTGCAGAGACCGATTTATTCATGTTTACTTTTATAATAATTGTTCAGTATATTATTAATTCTTCGGTAGGCTGGCGCCCTGCCCGGAGTTTGTTTCCTTCCTTGCGTCCTGGGATTGGCTCCAGCAGAACCCCATGACCCTGTAGTTAGGATATAGCGGGTTGGATAATGGATGGATGGATATTATTAATTGAATTTGATTTGTTGTTGATGGTTCTATAATTTACATAATATAGAAATATAATAATTGTCTTGTGGTTTACTATCTAATTATCCATCCCCATATCTGAGTATACGAGAAAGTCAAGGGGAGACCGCTCCCGATTTTTTAATCAGTGAACTGACAAAGCAAAAATGGGTGAAGCCTCCTAAACATGCTGAGGATCAGGACAGAATCTTACCTGCTGTGCCCCGCAGAAGTTCATCTGACTCCAGCCGGGCTCCAATGCCACCTGCTGGCTTCATCTAGAACGGCCCCCAAGATAGGGAGCTGGCACAGCAATTATAAGCTTTACGAAAATAAAGGGAAAGTCACACAAGGAGGAGGGTCAGCGTCAACTTCCAGGCTTGAGTAAAATAAAAATGTACTTGAAACTGCTAGCCTGAATAACTAAGACATCCTAACATCTGTAGCAGTACATTTAAATTAGAAAATGAAATCATACACAGCATTTCACTTTGTTCACACCAAGGAGTTAGTTCACATACTTTATAGGAAGTCTTATTTTTTTTCACTAGGTAGTCTCTTGACTGTTAATGATGAACTATGTCAGGACTTTACATAATACTCAATACCAGCGGTATGTTTCTAGACCATACTAATTATTTAAAGCTGATTGGTGAAGATTAAAATATATTCAAATGTGTTATGTAAATGAGCCTAGCTAATAAAAGGAAGTGCTCTGTATGATTTCAGCAGTCTGTTATGATGCATTGAACAAAGCACGTGGGGCTCCACCTGTAGGTACAAAAGAAGGACATCCATGTTTGGATTTCATACTTAACAATGGCTCAAGACTCTTTGCAGCTGTGTTTACCCAAAATTACCAGAGTTCTGCGGCTTCAATTTGCTTCAAGGGATTCTGGCAAAAGCTTGACACGTTGAAATGATTCCACAGACAAAAATATCTTCATTTTAAAAAAATCTTAGTAAAAATTCAAAGTAATACGGTTCACACAAAAACAGAGAAAAATTGGTATTGCAAAGAAAAGAAAAGTTATTGTTTAAGAAAAGTTTTGTTTAAAGCTTTGTCACACGTGTGATTAGGAGGCAGTCAAAGAGCCTAAAGGTGAGTGAAATATCGCGAGATAGAGGGCCATCATGTGGTACTTACCTAAATCTCTTTTCATTAACAGAAAATCAGAAGAAAAGTAATTACCTCCACTTCCGGGTTCATAATGGGGATGTCACTTCTGCATGATGTCACTTCCGGCGCCACAAGATCACCTCTCTTCAGTCGACTCGTGACGACGTTGGTTACGGTTCCTGTTTCAACGTCACATCCTGCCAACCATTTCCTGTCCCATAATCCCTCTGTCTATAAAACCGCCATCTTTGCATCAGTACAATGTTCATTGTTCCCAAAAAGACTTTGAATCAGTTTCTTTATTTACTGTCTGTATGACAATATATGGGGACGGTCCCCAAACCTTTATCTGTTTTGTGCAGTATTTTTTATTCTTTTTTGGACTTTCCACAGCTTATAAATCTTGTTTCATTTCTTTACGTTTACTTTACTTACCATTTCTAAATGGTCAGAAAACTGTATGCCTATCCCTGTACCTGTATGTTCATGCTGTAAATGGGTCTTTCAGTCCCTGCTAGCACTGAGACCTGTTCTCAACAACAACTGACTCAATTAGCACGCTGTTTTGTAGTTATAGCAGGACAGTTCTATCTCATATTAACTTACAGGGGGTAAAAGACTGTACCATATTCTAATAGCCGTTCTTCTATAGGAGTCAAGCAAACACTATATGAATTTAACTTTAAGCAGTAACTTTCTAAGATTGGCTCTTACACTCAAATTTATTAAACTTGTGCACAAACAGGGCAACAAAGAATTTGAAGAATTTGTAAGAATAACAAAAGACAAAGAAAAGCTCAAAAAAGCAAAAAAAAACACAAAGGAGTTGCCTAAAAGGCAATCCTAAATAAAGCAGTCCCCATACACAATCCAGAAATCTGAAACCTATAAATGAAAGGAAGACATCACCAAGGTCTGATAAAGCACCAAGAACAGCAATTCTCATAACAGTCCAATAAAAGACATATGATTTGGACTCCTGAGCATTTTCTCTCTGTTTAAAATGAGTTTCTGTTACACAAAACTGTTTAATAACTGAAACAATTTAATATGCATAGGCAAGCAAAAACTATTTATTTTGTGTATAGCCCAAAATCCTACAAAGAATGCCTCAAGTGGCTTTAACATGCCCAGTTTTTGTTAGCCTCCCCAGTTTTGACTCCTTAAGAAACCAAAAAAAAAAAAAATAACGTGATTGTTATTGTAGTCTTTTTTTATTAGAAATTAGTCACAGTTATTTCTGCTTTGTAGGAAAATATTAACATGTTTGAAGGAAATTGCAGTCAATATGTAGTTCATTTCAATTAAAAATTTTAATTTTTTGATTGATCACAAGTAAGTTTTTTAATCAAACAGCGGCCCTAGTTCAAATCAATGTCACACAGCAATCTTCGTATCAGGTAGTTAACCCTGAGCAGTCACAGAGTTGGTAGTGTCCCAGAGAGAGTTGCAGATGGCACAAGCAGAGCAGACAAATCCTTACTCATGGCAAGTTTCAAATGGACAAGAACCAGGAGAACTCAAAGAAGACCCCAATGTGCTCCATTTTAATTTTCTTGCCTTATACTCAACTTTGTGTGTGTTCTAACAATTGTGTTTATTTATTTATTTTCCTATTTATATATTAAATTATTTAAGGAGGCACACGTGGACCTGTGTATATATGAGGTCTCACAATTCAAACTGCGTGTCAGGACAAAAACGAAGCCATAAAGTATGAAGAACTCAAAGTAAGTAAATAAAGACATACCATGAAGACTCCAAACTGAAATGGCTGCCAGAGGAGCTTCTACAAAGTACTGCATAAAGGGTCTGAATATGTACAGTGGCATACAAAAGTCTTATGCTGTAACAATACATTCCAAAGTCCACATGAATCATTTTCTGTAGATATTTAACTGAAGAAGAACAGGATCAGGTGAAGGTGGTTTCAACTTATGGGTTTCATTGAAGGGCTAAGCAGCATTAGGGATATTAACCACAGGTATGTGAGACAACGGCCAACGACAAGTCACCAAACCTGTTAAAGTCTCAACACCAGAGATCTGCAACTTCAGAGTGAACCTGAAAAGGTCCTCCACATCTCTTACCCCTTAGCCTGGGAAAGAGAACTTGAGTATAAACATCTATCTATCTATCTATCTATCTATCTATCTATCTATCTATCTATCATATAGTGCCTTTCACATCTATCTATCTATCTATCTATCTGCTATATACTGCCTTTCCTATCTATCTATCTATCTATCTATCTATCTATCTATCTATTATATAGTGCCTTTCACATATCTATCTATCTATCTATCATATAGTGCCTTTCATCTATCTATCTATCTATCTATCTATCTGCTATATACTGCCTTTCCTATCTATCTATCTATCTACATACTCATTTTTTTTTGTCAAGATTCTACCTGCAGCATTCTGAACAAGCTAAAGACTTCTAGTAGCACAACTAGGAAGACCTGAGAAAAGGGCATTACAATTATCAAGTCTAGAAACAATTGCATGTATTAATGTTTCAACATCACAAAAATATAGAATAGAGTCTTGCAATATTGCTAAAATGAAAAAATGCCCTCTTGGTAATAGCCTTGACATGAGACCAGAATGTGAGATGAGTATCACCCATTGTGTTTTGTTTTGTGGGACCTGATGTTGACCTTATTTTTCCCTTGTGGCCTGCAGAGGGCACCCCTGTCACCCGAACCCAACACAGACAGACGCAGGACACAAGTTCTGTAGACACGTTTTATTTTTTTTTATTTTTCCATGTGGCAATCGCCTTCCCCCATTTCCCACCTGCACAGCACAGTTAAAGCATAAGCACAATGCTACACAAAACACAGTTCTCTTCTTTCTCTTCCTTTGTCTTCTCTCTCTCTTTGCCTCCACTCCTCCTCTAGCAAGCTTTGTCCATCTCCTCCCGACTCTGGCTCCCAGAGTAGTGGCAGCTCGCTCCTTTTATAGGGCACCCGGAAGTGCGGCAGATGTCCAGTGATCTTCTTCTGGCATTACTTCTGAGTGTGGTGGAAGTGCTGCCACACAGGGCTCAGCCGTTCTTTGTAGCGCATTCCAGGGGAGGTAATGCCGTGAATATGCTCTCTCCCCAAGTCCCTCCACTATATAGGGGTCCCAGCAGGGCAAGGGCATATGTATGCCACACCCTTCATACTCTTTATTATGTAGGCCTTAATAAATAGTCTTGAATGCCATTCACTTAGCACTCTGTGGTCAGGTACTTCCTCCGATCTTTCCTTTCTACTTCTGTAACCTCAGGCAGTTAGACAGAGTAAAGGAAAAGGCAGTATTTTAGATGCATGCTAGATGAAGCTGATCATTTGAAAGTTATCACAGTCTTTCGCTTTGACCATTTTTATACATATCAACATATGGTAAAGTTTTTTAAACCTTAAACCACCGGAACCGGCTATAGTCAGTTCCCAATGCAATTTTCCAGCACGACGGAGCCAAGTATATTCGGCAAAGTACATTCATTGAACACCGCAACCGGCTAAAGCCGGTTCCCAGTGCAATTTGTTTCCCAGTGCAATTTGCCAGCATGCCAGAGCCGAGTATATTCGGCAAAGTACATTCATTGAACACTGCAACCGGCTAAAGTCGGTTTCCAGTGCAATTTGGAAGCAAGCCGGATCCGAGTATATCTGGCGATGTACATTCATTGAACGCAGCAACCGTAGGCCTGATTAGAAACAAGGAAGAATCAGCTTACAAGGAGAAGGTGAGACAGCTGGCAATCTATCTCTTAACCCTTAAATCACCAGAACCAGCTATAGTCGCATCACAGAGCAATTTGCCAGCACGCCGGAGCTGATCAATCCGTGCCGTACATTCGTTGAGCAGCCTGCTCATGACCACTGGCACCCCCTAGCGAATCAGCATCACTGTCCCTGGGGTTCAGCCGCTGCACTAGACGAGCCTGAGAGCGTCAGCGCTTACCTCTTTGTGCTCGCGTGCAGGCAGTTCAAGTGCAGTTGGCTCAGTGATTTACTGAATTTCATCAATGGCGTCAGCTGCACCTTCTACATATAATAAGAGATGGTTGCAGTAGTTTTTTTAATAATTTTTACAGTTTATTGGCGGTGTGTAAAATGATCAGTTGCAGTAATTGTGATGCTCTTTGCATAAAAAAAATGTATTCTATTAAAATTTCACTTTTCTTTGTGAATTGTGACGTTTACTTAAAAAGTGCAGCAATAAAGTATTTGGTGTCCAGGGGTACATTAACCCCCAAGTATGTGGCGGTTTAAGGGCTAAGAAAATAATGGTATTTTCCAAATTCTCATAATTCAAAACTTAAGAAAAGTCAAAAAATACAGTATATGTTTAGCAAACTTTATTTCTTTCAGAAAAATAATTAAAAGAATGACTATTATAACTTATGTTCCCTTCAGGTGACTGCACTTCTAATTGCCGGAACCCCTTGAGGAAAACTGGTTGACCAGTAGCTCTGGAAAAGCCCCCCCATATAGAAAACTAATTATATGGGAACATTTGAAAAAAAATGAAAAGGTTGAAAACAGAAAAAGGGAGGAAAGTGGGGTCAAAGATGGGGGCAGCAGCAAACCACGACAGGGGTGACTACGCTGAAGAAATCCCTCAAAAGGTTAAAAAGCAAATGGAGAAACTGCTTAATTCCGAACACAATTCAAATCAGGTCAGATTCCTAAAAGGACACTACTTATGAAACAGAAAACTGCAGTTAGTCTCAAAACAATTTCCTTTTCATTGCTTACTGTGCCAAAACATAAATATGGATATTCAGGTGTAGGTAAATATTTGAAGAGTTGTTCGAGGTGTTAAGTGCTCATTTGCTTGTAACTCAGGCTTAAGCCATTTTGATCAAATTTGTGGTGACTGCAGACGGCGACTTGTTCCTTCCTATTGATTAGAACGGTACGGTGCAGCTCTAATCAACAGAATTTTGTACATTTCTCCCATGCTGTCACACCCTTCGGGAACTCTGGAAGAGACAGAGAGTTTATTAAAAGAAGCCAACATCCTATGCAGAAGGCAACAAGGGAAATTATTTATCAAGCCTAGAGCCACTATATTGGCGATAATGGCACAGCTGGTGCAAGGTGCTGTCAACTGTAGAAAGAATCCCTGTGGAAATGTGTGTTCTTTATTTATAGGACATACAACCTAAAAAAAATAAAATAGATTATATTGGCCAGCAGCGCTGAAAGGCTATTTTTCTCACATCTGGATCTCTGCATTATTATTTTCACAGAAACAAGTCATACATGTGCCAAGAAATAAATTGAACAGTTTGAAATTAGGGTGGCACAGTGGTTTGCAGCTGCTGCCCTGTAGCTCCATGTGTCTGGAGCCTGATTACTGTCTGTGTGGGCTTTTCATGTTCTCTTTGTTTTTACAAAGTATCTCCCAGAAAAATGCAGTTTCTTCCACAATATGCACAGTGATCCACTGGAATGGCTCTGAATATGTGAGTTTTAGTTTGAGCATGATTGTGCCAAGTGATGGTAGGAACCTGACTGGTATCGGATACTCTCAGGATTGGCTGAGGCTCCCTTCCCTGAAATAAGAAGTGTAATACGTTTGCGTTATTGGAGTGTGATGGAGGCTCTGAATATGAGGTAAAAAGGGGGACCAGTTTAGATAAGACAAGATCACTAGCCTCTCTTCCTTCACCCATCCCGGACCATAGAACATCAGAATATTTCAACAATCTAGATGAGAACAGACCATTCAGCCCAACAAAGCTCGCCAGTCCACTCCACTTAATTCTTCTAAAATAACACCAAGTCAAGTTTTGAAAGTTCCTAAAGTCTTACTGTCTACCACACTACTTGGTCACTTATTCCAAGTGTCTGTGGTTCTCTGTGTGAAGAAAAATGTCCTAAAGTTGGTGCAAAATTTACCCTTAACAAGTTTCCAACTGTGTCCTCATGTTCTTGATAAACTCATTTTAAAGTCACAGTCTTGATCCACCAAAGTAATTCCCTTCATAATTTTAAACACCTCAGCCATGTTTTTTAATTTGCTTTTGCTTAAACTTTTAATCTTTCCTCATAACTCATCCCCTGTAGCCCTGGAATCAGCCTAGTCGCTCTTCTTTGGACCTTTTCTAGTGCTGTTATGTCCATTTTGTAGCCTGAGACCAAAACTGCATACTGAACTCCAGATGAAGTCTAACCAGGTCATTTTAAAGCTTGTGCAGAACCCCCTCAGACTTATACTCCTCACATCAAGGTGCTATATAACCTTACATTCTGTTTGGATTCTTAATAGCTTCTGAACACTGTCTGTCTGTTGATTGTGTCAAGTCCACTACGACTCCTAAATCCTTCTCATAAGATGTACTTTTAAACCTCACATTTTTACTTCTTACATGCTGTACTTTACATTTGGTGACATAAAATTTCATCTGTCACAAATCTGCCCAAGCCTGTATGCTGTCCAAGTCCCTCTGTGACTTGGGCAAAGATGCCTGGCTGCCAGCTGCCACAGTGGTCACAGTATGCAGCAACAGATGTCTGAAACAGTGGCACCAGTGTAACACAAACAGCAAGTAGTGTAATGTGGCAATGCACGCCATTGGCTGCTTCTAACATTGCCATACCTTGAGGACTACACTGTGTAATAGGTACGTGATTTCACATAATATAGAGGCTCATGGAACATAAAACACAGGACATTTGTTATCAATAAATATTTTATCTTGATTTATGTGTGAAACCATTGCTTTGTGTGATTTTCTGAAAACTGAGCTTTTTGGAAAAAATATTGAGCCATGAGCCCTGAAAAGAGTTAAAGAACTGCTACTGTTATTTTAATCCTTCTAACCTCTTAAGCTTGTAATCTTCTTCCCCTTGACTCCTTGCTGTTTGTCCTTCTATGAGGTTAACTTTACTTGTCTCTTTTATATACTTTTATAGGGCACCTGGAAGTCTTTCAGGTGTCCAGTGATCTTCTTCTGGCAGCACTTCCACCACACCCGGACCACATAGGGCTCAGTCGTTCTTTGTAACGCCCCCTGGCAGCACCCATGGAACCCAGCAGGGCTGCGCCAAACTTCAACACCAAAGGATCCCTGTGGGAGTCTGAGGGACCATTGCAACTCGGGGGGCTGCCCTCTAGCATTCCAGGGGAGGTAATGCCCTGAATATGCTCTCTCCCCAAGTCCTTCCCCTTGACTGCTTGCTGTTTGTCCTTCTATGAGGTTAACTTTACTTGGCTCTGTCTGTTCTCCTAACTTTGCAGTTCTCTTATTCCTTACTTAAAAGCTCTCCACTCACACCATTTGTATTCCTTCACATTAATGAACCCTAACACTGTCAACCCTCTTAACTGCTCTACTTTCCTAAGCAGTAAGAATTGTTCAATCTAGTACATTTTTTACACACTTTTTCCTTCATATTAAGAAAAATCAATGTCTGTTTCTAGTTAATTTTGTATTTCCTTGTCTATTGGCTCCTACGGCCACTTGGTGCTGATTGGCGCCATAATGCTAGCTGCCTGCCTTTGTGCCACTGAGCCTCTCTCTTTACCACTTTGATGTCAGTTGCTGCCTTTTTTTCCCACTAAGGAATCACTGTTTCTGTTACGTTTAACTATTCATTGCTACAATGGCAGTTTATTTACTTACAGAGATGTCAGTGTGAGCTACTGCTGCTTATTGCTCTGTGTCACCAATGCTATTTTGAATACAAACAACAAGTACAAATGCTTACCCAAACATTTAGCTACTTTTGGTTCTATACAAAAAAAAGGAAAAAAATAACCGTCCTTAAGGCAAAAAAGCTTTAAAAATTCCTGCATGGCTCCTTAGTGGCAACCAAAACACAAAAATGTGTGTTTTTTGTTTTTGTTGTTTTTAATTAACTCTCACACATCAGAACATAAAACTCTCAGCAGCTTCTCTTCCGTTGACAGGTATGATGTCAGCATGTCAGTACATTTTAGTCTCCAATCAGATGAATGACACCAGACAAATGACCTCATTTCTGGAAGTTACGCCTCTGCTGGCCCAAATCAGAAAAAGGAACAGACCCAGCCAGAAGTTAGCGTTCTCTTTGGACCCACCACTGTAAGTGCCATTCTAGTCTGCAGAGCCTATCCACTTTGTTTTGCTGAAGGCAATTAGCATTCTTTACATTGGTTTTTCATTTTTCATTATTTATGAACCCTGCTTCTATTAAACGTGATACTCTGAAAAGACCCCATCCCTCTTTTACTTCCTTACACTATATGCCTGGCATATAACAGAAATAAGTGTTCTGTTTGTCTTTCCAACAGATGGCATATCACAAACATTAAAATTGTTTTTACAAATCACATACCAAATGGCATGTAATAGAAATAAGTATTCCATTTGTGTTTCCAACAGATGGCAGATCACAAACATTTGTAGTAATGAAGTAAAGCATATTATTACTGCAAATGATTGTGATGCATCATTTGTTGGAATGACAAATACAATTCATTTTATTATTACATACATTACAAAATACATTCCAATAGATGGTGCCTGCAAACATTTACGTTAAGATTAGTAACAACCTGGTTAAGTCTGCAGGAAAGAAAAATGTGACTTTGTCCCAAACATTATGGTGGGCACTATAACTTTCTCTGACTATGACCAAGAAAAAATGGACCTAAAAAAGAAATGGAGGGTTCTGATTCGGAAGATAGGGAGGTGTGTTATTAAAACAGACTGAAAAATTAAAACCTGTAGTTTCTGTTTAAAAAATCTACATTATTTGTCACTTGTGATAACTCAAAAATTGAAAATGTTTCTCCTTCCCACATTTTTTGTGGAAAAAAAAGCCTATAGAAATCAAATTGTCAAGAAATGATGTATTGGCTCTGGAATGATGCCAGATTCTAGTGCCAAGTCGGCCAGGTGGTTTGCATTCACTCTATGAGGAAACTTTCTAATAAATAAATTTGACATAATTGGTGTAAACTGATAATGATTAGTAGACATGCCAAGTGTATTCGAGAGTTGTGAGGGTGAGATTTGAACCCACTTTCTTTGTGCTGCTTGGCACTACTGTACCACCCTCCCTGTAATCTGTTTTATTAATATATTTATTTATTTACAGTATGTTTTGCATAGGCCAATATAGTATATCTCCCCAACACTGCGGATCCTCCTAAGCCCCAGTACTCAGTTATAAACAAATTAAATGCTTTCACCAGGATAGATTTACCTGATTTACATAGAATAATCTCTCAACTGAGACCCTCCACCTGCGTCCTTGACCCATTACCAACAAGGTTTTTCAAGGAAGTATCAGGCGTGCTAATTGATAATATTCTTGACATTGTAAACTCGTCATTAGATACGGGGGTCTTCCCAGACTGTCTTAAGACTGCTGTAGTTAAACCCCTACTCAAGAAAAATAATTTGACCCCTCTGCTTTTGAAAATTTTAGACCCATCTCTAACCTGCCCTTCTTAAGTAAAATTCTACAGAAGGCAGTCATTTTGCAGTTAAATGACCACCTAAAAAAATGCTATTCTTGATAAATTTTAGTCAGGTTTTAGAACAAATCACAGCACAGAAACTGCACTCATTAAAGTAGTAAATGTCTTGCGGGTAAATGCAGGCAGAGGCCATTTACCTATTTTCATCCTCCTCGATCTGAGTGCCGCATTTGACACCACTGATCACAATATTCTTAGAAATCGCCTTAGTCAATGGGTGGGCTTCTCTGAGAGTGTCTTAAGTTGGTTTGAATCCTACCTAACAGGGAGAAAATTCTTTGTTAGTTGTGGTAATTACAACTCAAAGACACATGATATTCTATATGGTGTTCCACAAGGCTCTATCCTGGGTCCGCTGCTCTTCTCAATCTACATGCTTCCGTTAGGTGAGATTATCTCAGGGCAAAATGTGAGCTACCACAGCTATGCTGATGACACACAGCTGTACTTATCAATAGCACCTGATGACTCCGACTCTCTCGATTCACTAACACAATATCTTACTAGTATTTCTGAATGGATGAATAGTAATTTTCTCAAGCTAAATAAAGAGAAAACTGAAATTTTAGTGATTGGCAATAATGGATTCAATGAGGTTATCAGAAATCAACTTGATGCATTAGGATTAAAAGTTAAGACGGAAGTAAAAAACTTAGGGGTAACTGTTGACTGTAACCAGAATTTTAAATCGCATATTCTAGGAAGGACAGCATTTTTTCACTTAAGAAACATAGCAAAAGTTAGACCTCTTATATCATTGAAAGATGCTGAGAAATTAATTCACGCTTTTGTTTTCAGTCGTCTAGATTACTGTAACGCACTCCTCTCAGGACTACCCAAAAAAGACATAAATCGCTTACAATTAGTGCAGAATGCAGCTGCTAGAATCCTAACTATGAAAAGAAAATCCTGCGCCACCACCACCTACTCAAAGCATCATGATGCTCCAACATTGATGGACTAAAAGCCAGAAGTCTGCATGACCATCATCATCAAGTCCTTCCGTGAGGACCCTAAATACAAAGAGGACTGTTTCATTTATGTTAGGTACAATGCCCAGAGGGGACTGGGCGGTCTCATGGTCTGGAATCCCTGCAGATTTTATTATTTTTTTCTCCAGCCGTCTGGAGTTTTTTTGTTTTTTCTGTCCACCCTGGCCATCGAACCTTACTATTATCCTATGTTAATTAATGTTGACTTATTTTATTTTCTTACTGTGGCTTTTATTTTTCTATTCTTCATTATGTAAAACACTTTGAGCTACATTTTTTTTGTATGAAAATGTGCTATATAAATAAATGTTGTTGTTGTTGACTGGCTCCCTGTATCTTCTATGTGCTCTATGTGTGTGAATCACTACGTGCTTCTTAAACGGGCTTTCTCTTCCTCCGACAGGACACAGAATCCATTACATTCATGACATTACACCTCTCTGAATAATTTAAATACTGAGATGTATACTTGATAGAATTTTCATGATGATAGGAGTTAAAGCATGTTATTAAACATGGAAACACGGTGGTGCAGTGATTGTTCATGCCTCATGCAAGATGCTTGCTGCGTCATGCATGACCTTCGATGAAATAATTAATTGCAGCAGTACTGTCTCTTTCAAACGTGCTAACCTCCAATTCCTGTCCTTACTTTTCTTTCTCCAAGTACCCAATCACCCCACAATCAGCTCTGTAATAGACGTTGAGCCATCTGTAAGCTTAGAATGCCGATTCTTCAAAACTTTTAAGGAACATTGAAATATCTTCGTAGTGCTTGTTTAATTATTCTATCCTTCCAATGTCACATCAGCCCCAGCAAGCATAAAGCACGAGGCAGGAACAATCCATGAACAGAGCACCAGCTCCTCGCTAGCGCTGCGGCACCATGTCCTCACATGTTTAATTATTAACAAAATAGATTATTTAAATGAAGTTAAAGTTTTATCTGTGTAATGTAATAAGCATATTTTGCTGCATTTCAACTTAAAAATGATATCGTCATCACATGTAAATACACTCTTTATAAACTGGCTCAGGTTGTTCAATATTATAACTGTACTGCAAGTTTACAGTGAGGTGATTGTACTTATACGTTCAAACAGTTCTACAAGGAGCACTTGATGGACTGATTGAGTGCGTTTAGAGCTCTTGGGTTGAAACTGTTTCTGAACCACGAGGTCCGTACAGGAAAGGCTCTGAAGCGTTTGTCATATGCGATCAGTTCAATAGGCAACATGGCTCAGGCAGCATGTGCTTGATGCTGTATACCAATAAATCTCTTTCCGATCAGCTGCTGAGCTGTGATTCCACACTCAGATACAGTGAAATAAATACTCCGAGTGGTGCAATGAGAGTAATATGGAAAAAGATGATCCACTGTGGCAACCCTTAACGGGAGCAGCTGAAAGAAGAAAAAGAAGGTGCAGTGAGAGTAACAACGCTAAAGCAGTTATGGTATTTGGAATACTTTGGCTATTCCCTGGACCATTATATTGTTACAGGTTAATTACAATCAGATGCATTAAACTAATAAACAGTATGTGGTTCATTTCAGTGTATCTATAAAGCCGCGTCAGGATGTGGATCTGAAAAAGAAAGGGTAACCACACAGGAACAGTAGCAGTGCTTTGACGCTGGGTGCCGCCAGTCTGCAAAACCGAGCGGAGAACTTGCATACACCAGGGTTGGAGCTACTTTGAAAATGTGGTTTTATACATCGCGATTTGATCATGAAACGTTCATACGCAACATTTTTGTGCATACGCACTTTTTATACATGAGGCCCCAGGTCTTTGTCCTCCCCGTTGTAACCATAGCCTGTTTCTCCAACCACTATTTTGTTTTGCCCAATCACTGATTAATTTCCTGGTCTGAAAAACTTTCTCCAGTCCTTTTGGATGAACTTTACCTGTTCTAACAGCAAACCAATAGTCACACACAATTCAGTGCTGATTCAGCAAGGTGGCTGGTATCCACACAATGGGAGAAATTCTTTCTTCACTCTCTGGCCTTTTGATAAAGATTGATTAACATATGTTAAGCAAACAGACTTTAAGAGGAGACATAATAGAAATGTTTAAAATTATGAAGGGAATTAGTCCAGTGGATCGAGACTGTGACTTTAAAATGATTTAGATGAGAATATCACAAGTTGAAACTTAATGGAAAATTTCACGCAAACATTAGGAAATTTCTTCTTCACACTGAGAACCACAGACACATGGAATAAGTCAGTGGGTAGTGCAGTAGAGAGCAGAGTGTAAGAGCCAATCTTAGAAAGTTAATGCCTTAAGTTAAATTCATATTAGTGTTTGCTTAGTCATAGCCATAGACAAAGGTATAGCCTTTTACCGCGTGTAAGTTAATATGAAATAGACCTTTCTTGGTATAACTAAGATACAATGTGATACTGTAATTGAGTCAGTTGGTCCCAGTGCCAGCAGGGACTGAAAGACCCATTTACGGCATAAACATGGGATAAGCATACAGTTTTCTGACTGTTTAGAAATGGTTGAACTGTATAAGAAAACTTACAGAAATGAAATAAAATTTTTAAGCTTTAAACAGAACTTTTCTTAAACAAGAACTTTTCTTTGCTATATCAATTTTTCTCTATTTTGTGTGAACTGTTTTACTTTAAATTTTTACTAAAGCTTTTAAAATAAGATATTTTGTCTGTGGAATCCATTCAACGTGTCAGCTATTACTGAATCCCATTTTGCAAACGAGAGCTGCTAAATTTCGAAAACTTTTGGTAAACGTAGCTACATAGAGTTTTAGGGACCTTCAACTCTTGACTTGAGGTTGTTTTCGGAACTATCATGTGGATAGGATTGTCAGACTTTGTTGGGCCAAATGGCCTGTTCTTGTCAAATTCAAAGACATGTAAGTATGATGAAGCAAACACAACTTTCTGAAAATCCATTCTTTATTCCTTCATGAAAGAAGGTAAAATTGAACCAAGAATGAATAGATTCTTATATTGTGCAATACGAAAATGAAGTATATTGCATGTCCACTTACAATAATAATCTACTCTCTATATATAAAATCCTAAGCCTAAAAGTGCAATGAGTTTTTGTGACATTTTTATGTCACGTTTTTTCTCACGCTTTAAATTGGGCTTATTTTAAAACCTACATATTTATGTTTGGTATCATTCTTTTCAGAACTTATTAAACTTTAATGTGATGTTGCTAGATTTTCAGATTCTTATTTCATTTTTAAATAATGAAGTAAAATATCAAGAACTCATGTCCCACGAGACGAGAGTTTGTGCCAACATATTTAACCACGCCCGGGGCCGGAAATAAAAGACAAAGAGTAGGACAGCTGCTGTACAGGCTTTTAAATGTTCGAAGCGCCACACGAGATGAACATCACGCAGAATGGCAGCAGTACTAGCAAGCCAGCAGCTGATTGAGCAAAGAGGAGGTAAAAAAACCTGTATTTGTTTCCCATTTTGTTATTGTTTAAGAGGGGGTTTCGGAGGAGCGACCACATTTCCTTGGTGGGTGCGTTCAGCCCCATAGTATTAATAATAATAATAATTGTAATAGCCAATTTTAGAAATTTTATGTTTAATTTTAAATTCATAGAAGTGTTTGCATAATAAAGAATAGCAGTTTCTCATAGTTACATAGAATAATGGTATAGCCGTTTACTCCCTATAAGTTAACATGAAATAAAACTTTCTTAGCTGTATCTGTAAAGTAGAGTGTTAATTAAGCTAGGTGGTGCTATATAAATAAAATGTATTATTATTAGTATTATTTTTTTATTATTACTTTAAATAGTCTTGTTGCTAGTATGGGTTGTTAGATATGTTTGCAAAAAGGAGATGGCATACAGTTTTCTAACCATGTTTAATGTGTTTAACACGCCCAAAGTACGACTGTATGATCAAACTTAGTGAAATGAAACAAGATATATATGCTTTAAAAGGCATTTTTCTTAAATAAGAACTTTTCTTTTGTTTAACCACACAGGAACAGTAGCACTGCTTTGACGCTGGGTGCCGCCAGTCTGCAAAACCGACCAGAGAACTTGCGTACGACAAGGAATGAGGTACCGTGGAAAAGTGCGTGGCTTTACGACAAGTGTAGGTTTCACACATCACGATTTGAACGTGGAAAAGTTCTTACGCAACATTTCTGTGCATATGCACCGTTTATACATGAGGCCCCAGGAGTACATGATTCACCCTTAAGCTGAATGAATGATGCTGGATCTCCTTTATCAATGCCTTTGAGGATTTTGAAGACCTGGATGATATCCCCACGCAATGCCCTCTCAACCAAACAAGTTCAGTTCTCAGAATCTCTCACAGTGAATTTGGGCCTATAAAAAGTAAACTGAAGAAGATGAGTGGGGGAGACCACCAAGAAAACTTTGAGAACTCTGAAGGGGTTATAAGCTATACTGATTCAGATTAGAGAGACTGTGCAGATATTTGCTGCTTGGGCGCTTCGCCAATCACAGCTTTATGGGAGAGTGGCAGAGTGAAAAAAAAAAAAAAGCAAACATATACAAGACATCTCGGCTGGAGTTTGCCATAAGACCGGTGGGAGACTCTGAAGTTAGCTTGAAGAAGGTCTTTGATCTGATAAGTTTAAAAATTATATTTTTGACCATCACACTAAATGACCTGTAGTTTAAACACTGCACTTTATCAAAAACACGCCATCCCCACCATGATGTACGGTGGTGGCAGCATGTCATGAAGTCCTGGGATGCACTTAGTTGGAAAAAGCTCAGATAATAGATAAAGTTAACCACTTATTACATCTATAAGTGAATGCATTTGTCAATCATTGATGAATTTTATTTATTTTTTTTAATTTTGTAGATGTATCCAATTAATAAAAATAAATAACATTTCAGTATTCCGCAGGCCACAGCAGTTAGCTGAATCGCTATAAACCTTGCTAAAAAACAAACAGAGGAATGGCCTTTGTTTGGTGGCATGTTATTGTCTAAAAATCAGCTGCGCTGTCAGTTAACATTTTTTGAAAAGGAAAAAAATACATTTTCGGCCTGGGGTCTCAGACCAGGGTCATTTTTGACAAAACAACGTACAGAACAAAGAACTTGTGAACTGACATACACTATTTTTTTTTTGTTACAGAATGTCTATTTAAATCTTTCTTCTTGTCTTTCAGTGGTGGTCGGATTTGTGAATGTTTTGCATGAACAAAAGCAGAGGTCAGTTAAACTTTAGAGAAGAACTCTCTTTGTCAAATGTAATCAAGCTGAGCCTTCTGAGTAAATCTTCACTGTTTTATTCTTTCTTCTAACCCAATGCCTGGCTGTGTTCAGTTGTGTTTTGTTTAAAGCAAATGGGGTGACACTAATCTTTAAAATGATGACGATTTAGACCTTTATGTCCAGTACTGTTTAGTGGAAAACTGCTTATCAGCAAAAGGTGAATCTATCAGCCTAATTCTGACCTCAGATCTTTTTATATGAAATAGAATGTCTCCCTGTCTGTCTGTTCCCTATATATTCCTACACATTTTGACCAATCTGGAATAAATGTTGCATCGTTGCTTTCTAGGAATATACAGAAAAGATTGACTACTTTGGAACCAAAAATTATGATCCTGGGGGATTCCAGTGTTTTTTTGTTTTTTTTTTTGCCCTGTGTGGTACAGTTCACACACCAGTGCCACCTGCTGGCTCAATGTATGAATTACAACCCTACACCCTTTGGCTGGCTGATGTAGACTAAATTTTGCAAAGTTGCTTTCTAAGACCATACAGGCAAAACTTTGGAACCCAAAATAATGACCCGGGTTGGTCCCTGTATATTTTTTTTTCCTGTGTGCTACAGTTTGCACACCAGTGCCTCCTGCTGGTATAGAGCAAATATTATATTTCTACACCCTTTGACCATTCTGAAGCCAATTTTACAAGTTGCTGTCCAAGACCATACAGACAAGTGTGACACTAGAGGGCGCTGTTGCTCCTCAAACCCGATAGACAAATGCCCAAGACACCAGGTAAAAGCACCAAAGGATCTTTTATTCCTTCTCTTCTAATAGTGGTGCCTTGAAGCACTTCCGCCACCATACAAAGACAATAATAACATAATAATTCTCCTCCTCTCCTCCCAGCAGCACTGTCACACTGCCTCCCAACTCTGGCTCTCCTTCTGGGTCTCCACTAGTCCTTTATATACTAGTCCTTGACCCGGAAGTGCTTTTGTGCTTCCGACCACGTGACTGGCTGGCACTTCTGGGTCTAATACAGAATAGGGATTTTCTTCAGCCCGGAAGTACTCCAGGCTATACTGAAAGAATATGTCCTCAGGTCCTTTGACAGCTCCTCCTGGTGGCACCCACAGCACCCAGCAGGTATACAACTGCACTCCAGGGAAGCTGCCATCTAACATCTTGGGGTAAGCAGTGTCGGCAAGTAGCTGCCTTCCCCCATCCTTCTATTCCAGGGGCGTCCCAGCCAGGTTGAGCTGCCAGCCATCCATCACACAAGATAAACGACATTGGCACCCTGATGTTAACCCTTGGAAACCCTTTTATTTTTTCTTCTGTGTGCTACAGTTCACGCACCAGTGCCACTTCCTGGGTCAGAGCATGTATTACAATCCTACACCCTTTGACAGATCTGAACCAAATGCAGTTGCAGGATGATCATTCCACAGCTATGGGCGCTCCCCCCCAATACTAATTGCTTGAGCCCCCACTTTTAATTTATTAATCCTTGAAATCATAAACAGGCCAGCATCTTGAGATCTTAATGTGTACTATGGTTTGTAAGTAATGTTCAGATAAGTAAGCACAGCCTTGGCCATTTAAGGCTTTATATGTTAAGAAGAGGATTTTGAAATCTGCCCTAAACTTAACCGGGAGCCAATATAAGGACTTAAGAACTGCAGTTACATGTTTGTAGTTTCTAGTTCTTATAATAATTGTTGTAGTAGAATTTTCACTTAACTGAAAGCTCTATAAAGAACAATTTGAGCAGCCAGTGAATACCTTATTGCAGTAGTCAAACCTACTAGAAATAAATGCATAAATTTATTTATCAATAGCCTGCATATTTAGAAAACACCTTAATTTGACAACATTTTTAAGATGGAAAAAACATTTTTTGGATAATTTTGTAATTTTGCACTTTAAGTGAGTCAAAGATAACACCTAGATTTTGAGCTAATTCAGTAAAACTAATGGCGATACCAATGGAGTTAAATAATGATAAAATATGGCTGTGATCAGCGTCATTCCCAATAAATATCTGTGTTTAAAGACAAGGAGTTCTCATCTACCCACAAAATATGGCTACGATCAGCGTCATTCCCTCCAATAATTAACATCTCTGTTTTATCTGTGTTTAAAGACAAGGAGTTCTCATCCACCCACCCCTTTAACTCACAAACACATCTAATTAAGAACTAAATGGTTTAAAAGAAAGGTATAACTGGATGTGATTTGCATATGAGTGAAAATTAATGACAGCTCTAAACTAAATGCAGTAGCAGGATGATCATTCCACAGCTATGCCCCCCAATAGTAATTGCTTGAGC
This sequence comes from Polypterus bichir lapradei, assembly GCA_026402145.1. NCBI lineage: Eukaryota > Metazoa > Chordata > Cladistia > Polypteriformes > Polypteridae > Polypterus > Polypterus bichir. The sequence goes on from JANRMT010062852.1 coordinate 11,141,748, forward strand.
TCCAACTGTTATTTTATTAATCCTTGAAATCATAAGTAGGCCAGCATCTTGAGATCTTAATGTGTACTATGGTTTGTAACTAATGTTCAGATAAGTCAGCACAGCCGTAGCAATTTAAGGCTTTATATGTTAAGAAGAGGAATTTAAAATCTGCCCTAAACTTAACCGGGAACCAGTATAAGGACTTCAGAACTGCAGTTATGTGTTTGTGGTTTCTAGTTCGTATAATAATTTTTGTAGTAGAATTTTAAATTAACTGAAAGCTCTATGAAGAACAATTTGAGCAGCCAGTGAATGCCTTATTGCAGTAGTCAATCCTACTAGAAATAAATGCACAAATGTATGTATCAATAGCCTGCATAATTTGGAAAACACCTTAATTTTACAACATATTTAAGATGGACAAAACATTTTTTGGATAATTTTGTTTTGCACTAAGTGAGTCAAAGATAACGCCTAGATTTTGAGCTGATTCAGTAAAACTAATGGTGATACCAATAGAGTTAAATAATGATAAAATATGGCTGTGATCAGCGTCATTCCCAATAAATATCTGTGTTTAAAGACAAGGAGTTCTCATCTACCCACTCCTTTAACTCACTAGCACATCTAATTAAGATCATGGTTTAAAAGAAAGGTATAACTGGGTGTCATCCGCAAATGAGTGAAAAATTAATGTTTTCGTGTGAAAGTTCCCAATGGAAGCATGTAAAGTGAAAACAGTAAAGGTCCCAGTATTGAGCCCTGTGGGACACCATATCTCACTTCTGTGTATAATGATGGATACTGTCAGCACATTTCTGTACATACCAGAATCGACGTGATAAATAAGAACTAAGGCTTCTGAAGGGGTTGTCAATTTTATAATATTCCTTCTCATAGTGTCTCCCAAGTCCTTGGTGTATAATGGCGATCCCACGAAAGCAGTTTATTCAGATGTTGAGTTAGCAGAAGCACATTGTGTTGTTCAAGTGGAGCCCACTACAGCTGTATGTCTTGCTTACTTTATGAGAGGAATACTACAGAAAGCTATCATGTCAAAACATTATTAAACATTTATATTGTTGAAATAATGTTTTTATTTTCTTCTACAGATTCAGTGTTGCTGGCTGATTATTGTGCAAAAACATTTTTAAAACAATGGAATTTTAATACAGATAAAATGATTGAAATGCACTATTTGCAGACATTATTATTTTGTTGGATATCAATGCCCTTCTTCTTTCAATTTTGATTTCTATAATGAAATCTTTTCATATGATATGGTTTGCTTAATATCTTTGTGAAGGGGTTTCAAAACAATATTGAGTTGCTTCCCTTGATATACTGAGCTAGGAATAATAATTGGGATAAAAGTTGGAATCAATTCAAGCTGACTGTCAAAGAATGACCCCCTATGATCTTTAGAATTATTAGCAATGATTTTAAATTGTACTTCATTCTTAAATATTTATAAGACTCTGCTGGTTTAAAAGTAATAATAATAATAATAAAATAAAGCTTCTAGAATACAGGTGTTAAAGTGAGCAAGGGATTCTACTCAGAAATGAAAAAGGTAAAAGTAAAGAAAAATTTGATTAAGGGGGTTAGAATATGAGTGAACAGTTGAAAAATGGAACATTTTGGAAAGAAACCCAGTTAGGATCTTAGGAGCTTTCAGGACAGGTTTTGGGGTCCAACATGCACTAGAGAAGACAGCCCTGGAATCAGTTCCTCATACAGTACATCCATGTCAGTATAATCACACTGTCCCCTTGTTTCTGAAGATTTGATGTTGGACTCTATGGATGTCTTAATATGTTGGAAACAGGGGAAGCCCAAAATCATTAGATATGAGTTCCTAAATACCACAGGTGCTACACAGGCCCCCTGCTATCCATTATAAAAGAAAGCTGGGGTCCAGAAGTGTAAGCACACCAGGTGTGTCCCTTTGTTGGAAATTCCACGCGTTTCGCATAAAAGTAGCAGGACATGATCACCTCTTTATTTTTGAGTAGCCACTGTATCTACTGTAATCCCTTTAATGTTTTTATCAAGGTACATTTAGGTGGTCTTCTCCGTTCCATTGTGTTTGGACCAGCAATACTGACCATCTGGACTGTCACCACAGTGGAGGTCTTTTCCTTATCTGAAGATGTTGCACTGTCACTATCACCTAACCTTCTGCTGAAACAGGTAGTGGGCACCAATTTATTCTGGGAGAACTAGAATATGGCTGCAATAATTCCAGAACCTACTTCAGACCTCAGAAGTTATACCTGAGGCATTTCTGGAAGCAGACTCTTGGTTGGATTTTACAACTATTGTATTGATTACTTTATACATAAGAAACTAAAATGTGGTCAATTTTTCTGAAGCCCACAACAAAAAGTCAAATCCTACATTTATTATTCTTTTTGTTCTGCATGTGTGAGTTTGTATCTACAAAATTTGAACATTAGAAAAACTGTAATGATACCAGGCCAACAAGCTTGTCCATTGCATTCACCTAGGTTGTCCAAAATAACATCAAGTTGAAATTTAAAGGACCATAAAGTCCCACTTTCCAATACACTACTTGGTAGTTCATGCCATGTGTTTGCAGTTCTTTGCGTGAAGAAAATCCACATAATGTTATGCAAAATCTGCCCTTAACCAGGATCTAGTTGTGTTCCCATGTTCTTGCTGAAGAAATTATTTTAAAGTAACTGGGATCCACTGTACTGATTCCTTTCAGAATTTTAAACACTTCAATAATGTCCCCTTCTAAATCTCTTCTTGGATAAACTGAAAAGTTCAGCTTCTTCTGCCTCTCCTCATAGCTCATACCTCTTAGTCCCAGAATCAGCCTAGTTGCTCTTCTCTAGACCTTATCTAGCACTAACATATATATTTATACATTTCTTCACATGGAGACCAAAACTGCACACAGTACTCCTGACAAAGCTTCACCAGTGTGTAATTAAACTTGCGCACATCTTCCTTCCAATCTGGACGAGAACAGGCCATTCAGCCCAACAAAGCTTGCCAATCCTATCCACTTATTTCTTCTAAAAAAACATCAAGTTGAGTTTTGAAAGTCCCTAAAGTCTTACTGTCTACCACACGACTTCATCACTTATTCCAAGCGCCTGTGGTCCTCTGTGTAAAGAAAAACTGTTTGTGTGAAATTTACCTTTAACAAGTTTCCAACTGTGTCCCCGTGTTCTTGGTGAATTTATTTTAACGTCACAGTCTTGATCCACTGGACTAATTCCCTTCCTAATTTTAAACACTTCAGTCAGGTCACCTCTTAATCTTCTTGTGTTTAAACTCTAAAGGCTCAGCTCTTTTAATCTTTCTTCGTAACTCATCCCCTGTAGCCTTGAATCAGCCTAGTCGCTCTTCTCTTGTCCTTTTCTAGCGCTGCTATGTCCTTTTTGTAGCCTGGAGACCAAAACTGAACACAAGGCTGCAGATGAGGCCTCGCCAGTGTGTTATAAACCTTGAGCAGAACCTCCTGTGACTTTTACTCCACACTTCAAGGAGATCTTCATTCGAAGATATGAGGTTATGACTTGGGGTGTAGGGGGACAAGCATTCCACAGTTAAGGGTAAATTTATTAGAAATTTTAAGAATAGAGAACCATACACTCATGGAATAAGGAATCAAGTAGTGTGGTAGACAGTAGGACTTTAATGGCCTTCAAAACTTGACTTGATGTTATTTTCAAAGAATTAACACTAGAATCCATGAAGCCTATGAAAAAACTTGTAATCTCGGGCCACCTTAAATTCCTTCACACCTCCTCATCAGCGTCTTTTGTTTTGTAAATGTGTCGATCAATCAGCAAGCAGCCTACTATCCCGTACCTCCCACCACCGCAGCTCAAGCCTGTTTATCTGGGTGTAATGTGCCTGGAGTTGTATTGGGTAAATAATATATAGTTTTTTGGATCACATGCATTTTATGTGTGTTCCTTGTGTACAACGATCTGGGTAAATGTAGGATGACAGGAAATGTGAGAAATGCAAGAAATGTTGAACACATACCTAAAACAGAAACTTTTTTCATGTTATAGTACTAATGGCAATATTTTTACATGAAGTGTATAATGTGTGAAGACTGAAGTCCAAATATCAAACAAACACTTTCACATATAAGAAAACAAGTGTGCTTTTATTCAAGAGTATAACCGAAGAAAAAGAAAACAGGTTAGAGTTCTAGTTTTAAGTTGATAGGACTGGTGAGCTTTGTTGGGCAGGATCGCCTGTTCTTGTCCTTATTGTTCTAAAATTATAAAAATGCCACTGCAAATGGTCATGTCACATAATTTTCTAATCTGCAGAATCCAGACCTGGTTTATGGGTGCTGCTGGAGCCTATTCCAGCTTGCATGGAACGTAAGGCAGGAACAAACCCAAGGTGGAGCTCCAGTTCACTGTAAGCTGGGTGTGGTGTGACACATAAATTAGAATTGCCCAGTAGTCAGCTGGTGAATCTTTCCAAACAGTGTGCCCATTACTCCAGTTCCACCAATGGTTCTGATTTTCTCCAATTCTACTTCCTTTTACTTCCTGTCTTGTCTCCTGGGATGTGTTGGCAAGGGAGACAGACAATAAAACACACATATCACCCTTAATAAAAAGAGAAGTGTCTGTGTATCTGTATGTCTATCTGGTTGTTATACCTCTGTCATTCCAACAGATGGCATATCCAAAGCATTTGTAGTAATTAAATGCACTGCACAATAGATGTCATGATGTAGTAGTTTGTTAAGAAGGCAGGCTCTATTGTAGGAGTAAAGTTGGACAGTTTAACATCTGTGGCAGAGTGACGGGCATTAAGCAAACTCCTGTCAATCATGAAGAATCCACTGCATCCACTGAACAGTGTCATCTCCAGGCAGAGGAGTAGCTTCAGTGACAGACTTTTGTCACTGTCCTGCTCCACTGACAGACTGAGGAGATCGTTCCTCCCCCACACTATGCGACTCTTCAATTCCACCCGGGGGAGTAAATGCTAACATTTTTTTTTTTTTTTCTTTTTTATTACTATTTAATTTAATATTGTTTCTTTGTATCAGTATACTGCTGCTGGATTATGTGAATTTCCCCTTGGGATTAATAAAGTATCTATCTATCTATTTATGACAGGTTGTGGCACAAGCTGCAAAATTACAAAAAAACTGTAACAAGAAGAAGTGATTTCCCCCAACTAGTAGCTTATTAATTTATTTTTAACTACTATTTCAAAAATAACATTAAGCTGATATTAAGAAAAATAGTAACTAGAAAGTGCCATCAAAATAACGTAAGGAGTATTGATTGACAGGAAGAATATAAATGTGCTCCATGTTGCTCCCTTCATTTCATAAATATGTGCACTCAATGGAACTGTAATTGCACTGGCTCTATGCATCTGAAATTGAGCTAAGATGTTTGAATAGCAAACACATTAAAAGATGTGCTGTATCGCTGGGCAGACGACTGCAGAGTTCTGCTAAATGAAGTAATGAACTTTGAAATAATGTTACTTGTCACTTTGAGGGGTTGTATAGATTTTAATACTGCCGTATATGTCAATATTACTTTCACACTTGAGCACCTCTCTCATGTCCCTACAATGTTTAGCTAGGGAGATGTGCTTCAAGTAAACCAGCTGAATGTTATGAAGCTCTGCTCTGCAGCATTTCTACTTTCTATGCAATGATTTCATAGCATTACAGTACAACGTCCAGTCCTTGGCTAGGATAGGCTTCAGCTCACATGACCCTAAACTCACTTAAGGGGGTTTGAGGCATCATGTACAGTGCCCTCTTAAAGTGCACATTGCAGACTTTGATTTAAGGAGATGTGCAGACATTTTGGTTACACCAACACTATTTCTAAATGGTCCCCCATTTCAGGTCACCATACTGTTTGGGACAATTGGTGTCACAGGTGTTTGTGATTCCTCAGGTGTGTTTCATTGCTTCATAAGACACCTCAGTTGGCTTCTACCCTTTGGAGTCTGCAGTTGCTGTTGTTCAACATGAGGATACGAGCTGTGCCAATGAAAGTCAAAGAAGCCATTATGAGGCTGAAAAACAAGAAAAGAAAACATCGGAGACATCAGTGACACCTTAGGATGACCAAAACCATCTGTCTGGAATATCATAAAGAAGAAAGAACACACTGGTGAGCTCACAAAGAGACTGTATTTTTTTATTCAGTTTTATTGAGTGTTCCTGCTCAGAATTAGTATGCACCTTATGGTTTATGATGTCAAAAAAAAAACACAGACGTAGGTATAAATGATATTCATATTTGGAATTATTCATTTTATGACCTTTTATGAGGTCAGTTCAGCGCTGTATGCAATAGTCAAATTCAAATGTTAACAGATCACACACACGCAAGGACCATCTTTCCTACATTTACGACACATGTACACACTTCTCTCTATACTGTGGTTTCTATTACAGACCTGAAAGAAAGAGACAATATATGTGACATTTTGAAGAAATCATTTTATGACCTGAATAGTACCAATCAGAAAACCTCATCACACTAATGCAATATTATTTGAAAACGAACAGCGTCAGATTGGGTGTGAATTTATGCTGGCGCTGTTACTTTGAGTCAGATCAGGAGAGGCACGGTTTTGGGCTGTTAGAGCGTGATCGCGATTGAGAAAATAAAACTGAAATAAGCTAACTTTTACAAGTACCATAAATTTATTCCCAATGTCCCATATATCTGTCTGTTTCTTTTTTTTCTCCATGCTGCATTGACATCGTGCACCAGAAGGCGTGAGCTTATTCAGTGCAGCAGGATCAACGCACATGTACTGAGCAAGTCATGCACGGGGGCCACTGTGAAAAGAAGAGTGTTCATGGCTCAACTTGCAGAGGAACTTCGTTGTCGCATCTTACTAGAAAAGGCGATGGAAAACAAAAAAGAGGATGCAACATCGACAAGCTTCTGTTCCAAGATAGCCGCTTCCCCAGGAAAGTAAACTGAGTCAGTGTCAGGTGCCATTTCAATGTAATAGAAACCAAAGGTTTCAAATAAAAGCTAACAGCGTCAGATCCCTAGGGCGGTAGTATGTATCATATCGTGAAGAGAAGTGAAAAAAAAGGCAACTTTTACAAGTACAGTCCTATAAATGTACACGGTCTGTTACAGACGCAAACCAAATGTATGTGTGTACTGTATAATATTAACAATAAGAGCAGCTCACTACTAAAAACAGCAAATATAGGACGCAGTGGGGATCAAACTGGGGACTCTTGATTACAAGTCAGCAAATCTTACCGCTACGCCACAGAAGCTGTTTTATTGTCCTTGAACCTTTTGTGAAAGTGTTTATTTGATCTATGGACTTCAAGCTTCACACATTATATAGTTTATGCCTACATTTTGTAACATTTATTACTAAAATATGAAAAAGTTTCTGTTTTAACATTATGTTTACACAGATTACTGTAGATACGGAACACACATAAAATGCATGTGTTCCAAATAACGATCTATTATTTTCACTCTAAAACTCCAGCACTTCACTCCCAGATAATCAAACAAGGCATGAGCTGGGAGAAATTTGTGAACATTCTGCGATGGTGGGGGAATGGAAAAGCAGGCAGCTTGCTGCTTGTCTTAATCAGCACATTTATAGGACAAAAGACACTGACGGAGAGGTGCGAACGGATTTAAGGTGGGCCGGATTTACAAGTTTTCTCGTAGGCTCTGGTAATTCTAGTGTTAAATTAAAGTCTACATTGTGCACCTGCATCTACTACTGCAGTTGAGGCCTCATTCTTGCCTTAAGCCTCCTTGACTTGTACTCTACATGTCATGTCATTTAACCTAATATTTTGTTAGCTATCTTGATCACTTCTGTACACTGTTCTGCATACAGATAGTGAGTTCTTGATGACTCAACGGTCCTTTTCATAAGGGGTACTTTAGAGTTTCAGATGCTCCATGCTGTATAAAAATCTACCATGCCTACTTCCTACAGTATGTGTCATACTTTACATCTACTTACATTATATTTCATTTGCCACAAATCTGGCTAACTCTGTAATCTGTCCAAGTCTCTCTATGATGATAATAGTATAATAGTAATAATAATAATAATAATACATTTTATTTAAATATATTCAACTAACCCAGTCACAGGGAATGCACACACCAGTGTGTTTCTTCATGCCGGTCCCAAGCCCAGATAAATGGAGAGGGTTACGTCAGGAAGGGCATCCGGTAAAATATTGCCAGATCAATATGCGGACAGCAATACAAATTTCCATACTGGATTAGTCGAGCCCCGGGTTAACAACGACTGCCACCAGTACTGTTAGCCAACAGGGTGCTGGTGGAAATTGGGTTACTGTTGGCTAAAGAAGGAGAAGAAGAATGGGAGAGGTGTCCAGAGAAAAGAGGAGAGGAGGAAGGTGAAGAGAGTGGAACTGAGGATAAGAACTTTGAATGTTGGCAGTATGACTGGTAAGGGGAGAGAGTTAGCAGATATGATGGAGAGAATGAAGGTTGATATATTGTGCGTGCAAGAGACTAAATGGAAAGGGAGCAAGGCCAGGTGGAGGGGGATTCAGATTGTTCTATCATGGTGTGGAAGGAAGGAGGAATGAAATAGGGGTTATTCAAAAGGAAGAGCATGTCAAGAGTGTTTTGGAGGTGAAAAGAGTGTCAGAGAGAGTAATGATTATGAAGCTGGAAATTGGTGATGATGAATGTTGTTAGTGCATATTCCCCGCAAGTTGGGTGTGCGATGGATGAGAAAGAAGATTTTTGGAGTGAGTTGGATGAAGTGATGAACAATGTACCCAAGGGAAAGAAAGTGGTGATTGGAATGGATTTCAATGGACATGTTGGTGAAGAGAACAGAGGAGACGAGGAGGAGATGGGTAGGTATGGTGTCAAGATGAGGAATGAAGGTCAAAGGACAGTGGATGTTGCCAAAAGGATGGATATGGCTGTGGTGAATATGTATTTTAGGAAGAATGAGGAACATAGGGTTATGTGCAAGAGGGAAGAAGCATGCACACAAGTAGATTACATTTTATGCAGGATGGTCAATCTGAAGGATATTGAAGATTGCAAAGTGGTGGCAGGGGAAAGTGTAGTTAAGCAGCATAGGATGGTGGTCTGTAGGATGATGTTGAAGATCAAGAAGAGGAAGAGAGTGAGGGCAGATCCAAGCATCAAATGGTGGAAATTAAAAAAGGAAGACTGCAAGGATGAGTTTAGGGAGAAGGTAAGACAGACACTGGGTGGCAGTGAAGAATTACCAGAGAGTTGGGAAACTACAGCAGATGTAGTAAGGGTGACAGCAAGAAGGGTGCTTGGCGTGACATCTGGAAAGAGGAAGGAGGAAAAGAAAACCTGGTAGTGGAATGGGGAAGTACAGGAGAGTATACAGAGGAAGAGGATGGTGAAGAAGAAGTGGGATAGTCGGAGAGATGCAGAAAGTAGACAAGAGTACAAGGAGATAAGGTGCAAGGGGAAGAGAGAGGTGGCGAAGGCTAAAGAAAAGGACTATGATGAGTTGTATGAGAGGCTGGACACTAAGAGAAGTATAGAGAGGCCCAGAAGGAGTAACATTGCGTCTTTGTGGACCTGGAGAAAGCATATGACAGGGTGCCTCGAGAGAAGTTGTGGCATTGTATGAGGAAGTTGGGAGTGGCAGAGAAGTACAAAAGAGTGGTACAGGATATGTACGAGGGAAGTGTGACCATGGTGAGGTCCGAGGTAGGAGTAATGGATGCATTCAGGGTGGAGGTGGGATTACTTTAGGGATCGGCTCTGAGCCCTTTCTTTTTTGCAATGGTGATAGACAGATTGACAGACGAGATTAGACAGGAGTCCCGTGGACTATGATGCTTGCTGATGACATTGTGCTCTGTAGCAAGAGTAGGGAGCAGGTTGAGGAGACCCTGGAGAGGTGGAGATATGCTCTAGAGAGGAGAGGAATGAAGGTCAGTAGGAACAAGACAGAATACATGTGTGTAAATGAGAGGGAGGTCAGTAGAATCATGAGGATTCAGGGAGTAGAGTTGGTAAAGGCGGATGAGTTTAAATCCTTGGGATCAATAGTACAGAGTAACAGGGATTGTGGAAGAGAGGTGAAAAACAGAGTGCAGGCAGGGTGGAATGGGTGGAGAAGAGTGTCAGGAGTAATTTGTGACAGCAAGAGTGAAAGGGAAGGTCTACAGGACGGTAGTGAGACCAGCAGTGTTATATGGGTTGGAAACGGTGGCACTGACCAGAAAGCAGGAGACAGAGCTGGAGGTGGCAGAGCTAAAGATGCTAAGATTTACATTGGGTGTGACGAGGATGGACAGCATTAGAAATGAGGACATTAGAGGGTCAGCTCAAGTTGGACGGTTGGGAGACAAAATCAGAGGGGTGAGATTGCGTTGGTTTGGACATGTGCAGAGGAGAGATGCTGGGTATATTGGGAGAAGGATGCTAAGGATAGAACTGCCAGGGAAGAGGAAAAGAGGAAGGCCTAAGAGAAGGTTTATGAATGTGGTGAGAGAGGACATGCAGATGATGGGTGTGACAGAGCAAGATGACGAGGACAGGAAGATATGGAACAAGATGATCCACTGTAGTGACCACTAACAGGAGCAGCCAGAAGAAGAAGTAGAAGAATTTAAATAGATTCAACTGATTCAAGATTATCTGCTGTTCCACCCTGTCTGGTTTCATCTGCAAACCTCTAACTACATGACACTACCACAAAATAGCAGATAAATAATCGTTCAAGATAACATCAAAATGACATCACCATCAGAATGGTAACATTCAAGATTTATTTTTTTATTCACCCCATACTCTATTGTACATGTACACTGTGCAGTGAAATGTAAGCCAGATTACCTCAACAGACTGTGCTTTAGAGACATCCATCCATCCATTATCCAACTCACTATATCTTAACTACAGGGTCACGTGGGTCTGCTGGAGCCAGTCCCAACCAACACAGGGCGCAAAGCAGGAAACAAACCCCGGGCAGGGCGCTAGCCCACCACAGGGCACACCCACACACCAAGCACAATTTAGAATCGCCAATGCACCTAACCTGCATGTCTTTGGACTGTGAGAGGAAACCCAAGCAGACACAGAGAGAACATGCAAACTCCATGCAGGGAGGACCCAGGAAGTGAACCCAGGTCTCCTTACTGCAAGGCAGCAGCGCTACTCACTGCACCACCGTGCCGCCCATATTAGAGACATAATATAAGTAACAGATAATGTAGATAAAAATACATAAAAAGAGAATATTATAGGGGTATTATGTCAATAATATAAATAAATAATCCTTCTATATAAAAGCGGTCGGGATTGTCCTTCCGTCCCGTGAGTGCTACGCAGGTGCAGAGTTTCACACACGCCCTGTCCATTTTTCAATGCATGATGGGATTTGTAGTTTTGTTTTTCCAGGTAAAAGATGATTATTCTACTCCAGACTGTGCGATATCTTCTTCTTATTATTTCTTACTATATAAAAGGGGTTGGGATTGTCCTTCCGTCCCATGAGTGGAAAGCGTAGCGGTATTCCGCTCATCACAGACTTACTACTTGCAGTTTGTGGTACGAAGCGACATGATGTGAGCAGAGTTCTGGTGTTCCCATCGTTCCCTTGCTTTTGTGCGCAATGCGCTGGAAAAATAGACAAAATTATGCCTCTGGAAATAATTAATGTTGATGGAGTACAAATGCCTCACCACGTAGTAAATATCAGGGGGGTTCAAAAGGGCGACCTCAATATAGAAAAAAAGTTTAAATTTCATCACAAAAATAACAGAAACTACGAGTATTAAAGTAATACCGCTCAAATGCAATATAACCAAATTAATCAGTTTGTATAAAATATCAAATTGATCTACATATTGAATTGCCTTAAGAAGTGGTCAACTTAAACGTTGGTCGCCTTAAAAGGCGGGTCAGCCTAGTAATAAATAAAGGCTGAGCAGCAGTGGCATGTCCTGATTAAGAAGTCTAATGGCCTGAGGGTAGAAGATCCTTTTAAGTTTCTCCATTTAGGCCATAGGAATACAGAAACGTCTCCCTGATTTCTGTAGGCTGAACAGGCAATTCATGCATTGTGAAGAATCTTTAATAATTTTGATTGCTCTGGTCCTATATCTCCTATTGTAAATGTACTATGGGGGGACAGAGCGCAACTGCAGAGTCATGTTGCAGGGCTTTACGTTCTTGCACTGAGCAGCTGCCATACCAGGATGTGATGCTCTTCGTTAGTATGCCTCCTGTAGCCCCTGTATAGAAAGTATGTATTACCACTGGAGATTTCCTAAATTTCCTCAGCTGTCTCAAATGAAACGGCCACAGTCTTGCCTTTGCGACCAGTGCTTGTGCGTGTAAAGTCCAGCTGAGGTTCTCTGAGATATTAACTCCAAGGTATTTGAAGGTGTTTACCCTCTCCACTGGGATCCCATTGATGGTTAGTAGAGTGTAGGATCGCTTCCTGCTGCTTCCTGCTCAAGTTTTTCAACAGTTAAAAACATAATCTATACTAATAAAAGGCAAAGCCCTCACTCACTCACTGACTCACTGACTGACTGACTCATCACTAATTCTCCAACTTCCCGTGTAGGTAGAAGGCTGAAATTTGGCAGGCTCATTCCTTACAGCTTCCTTACAAAAGTTGGGCAGGTTTCATTTCGAAATTCTACGCGTAATGGTCATAACTGGAAGGTATTTTTCTCCATCTGTAATGGAGATGAGCGTGAAAACCGTGGGGGCGGAGTTTCGTGTGACATCATCATGCCTCCCACGTAATCACGCAGTAGGTAGAAAACCAGGAAGAGGCCCAAAAAGCGCTGAAGAAAACATGCATTATATAATTGAGAAGGCAGCGAAACAATAAGAAGCGAGCGAGTGACATATACAACCATATTCATGAGTTCTGCTACTTCGGAAACAAAGCACGATGTAAACCTAAACTTTAAATTAAGTTCATAGACAGGCTGCCGCTAGCGTTTGTAATTTAGTGCCTGCCCATATAAGGCCGTCCGTCAGCGGCAATCCAATAGAAACACTGCCACGGGTAAATATTCACGGGTGAAGGACTGTGCTTATGCAGAGGAAGATGAGATGGTCAGGGTGGTGTTTGGCACAAACTCAGCGAAACTGCGAGAGAAAGTTTTAAGTGCCGGGACTTAGGTAACATTAGATACAGCCATGGACATAGCACGACATGGCACCAGCACAGCTGGGAAACTTCGATGCATGTACACCGAGCGGCTCACGTGAACTGACGCAGTGCACAGACAAAAAGCAACAGTTCCAAAGAGCGCTGAACAAAAACTGAATTACACAATTGAAAAGGCAGCAAAAAAATATGAAGCGTCTGATACATACAAGCATATTATTCATAACTGCAGCTACTGCAGAAACAAAGCACACGGTGGAAAAAGTGAATGTCCCGCTAAAGGAAGACAGTGTTAAAAAAAAACCCGTACATGCAGTGTGTCAGGTCTCAGATAAAGAAGAAGACGAGCTGTTTATTGATGCAGTAAGAAACGAATCTTTTTCATAGCTTCTTTAACACACTACGTCTCCGCTGCGATACGCGGGTATATATATATATGTATATATATACCCCGATCTACATACTCGAATAATGAATACTTTATTCGCAATCAATGATTGTTTTGGTAAAGCCATACTCAGTGTATTCATTAGATGAACGGTAAAAAAGTAAGAGCGAGGGGAGGGTGACTTATTGAGGCATGCAGGCAAAACCACAATAGCACGCGGGCTCGATGTACGAAAAAATATATCTTTTCATAGTTCTATTTAGTCCATATGTGTCAAACTCAAGGGCCACGGGCCACATCCGGCCCGGCGTGTAATTATATCCGGCCCGCGAGATCATTTTATATACTGTATTATTGTTATTAATGGCCCGGGTATATGAAGCGCTGGTAACACAATAAACTACAGATCCCATAATGCAGCGCTTCAGCTGCCTTGCCGAACACTTACCGCGTTAATCAAGTCTAGCTTATGAAGGTGCAAGTTATTGTGAAGCTAGCCCACACGATGCCGAAGAGAAAAGGTGATTCTGAACATAGAGCCTTTAAAAACCGATGGGAGGCTGAGTATATGTTTACTGACATTGCCGGTAAACCCGTGTGTCTCATTTGTGGAGCTAATGTGGGTGTAATTACAGAATTTAATCTAAGACGGCACAATGAGACAAAACATCAAGATAACCTGAAAGACCTGAATCCAATGCAGAAGATACAGAAAGCAGAAGAATTAAATAAGAATCTGACACTTCAGCGGGCGTTTTTACCCGTGCACAATCACAAAGTGATTTCAAGTGAAGCTGCTTTTATGGGAGACACAAATGCACCAGTGCAACTTGCCCCACTTTCCCTGTTGCCAAGTAATGTTGAACCAAGTCGTCACTACGGTGTTCCCAAATACGCACTTTGCTGATAAACTGAGCGCACTGAGTTTGCACGGCGCTTTGGTGACTTTGAAGAACAAAAAAAGTCCGTCTACATGCGGCTCGAACCTTGTGCATGTTTGGTAGCACATATCTGTGTGAGAAGCTCTTCTCAGTGATAAAGACTAACAAAACAGCACACAGGAGTCGCCTCACTCATGAGCACCTGCAGTCCATCCTGAGAATCTCCACAACACAGAACCTCACACCAAACATAAACGAACTTGTTGCCAAAAAAAGATGCCAGGCGTCCAGCTCTAAAATGACATATGAGCAAAGACAACTGAATGATTTGATTTGTTATTGCTGAAAGGAACACATTTTATTTATATTTCCAGGTTTTGTTATGCAGCATGTTCATATTTGAATTTGTATAATTTTGACAGGATATATTTTTATGGAGAGCAAAATCTTTTGGGATATTTAAAATCTAAGTTTATTTTTTATATAAAATTACATAAGAGTAAAGAAATTTGAATGTTTGTTCTTTTAACGTTTACTTTATTTCTAACTTGTATAATTTCGACAGGATATATTTTTATGGAGAGCTAAATATTATAAGTTGTTTAAGGTTTGAGTTGATTTATTCAGGAATAATATTCCTGTCTGTTTTTACCATTCCTACCAAAGATATTTCTGTCGACTAAATAAAAATTCCTTCTATTTAAAATTTAAATAGAACTTGAACAAATACATCACTCGCTCGATTCTTATTGTTTCGCTGCCTTCTCAATTATATAATGCATGTTTTCTTCAGCGCTTTTTGGAGGTCTTCCTGGTTTTCTACATACTGCGTGATTACGTGGGAGGCGTGATGATGTCACACGAAACTCCGCCCCCATGGCTTTCGCGCTCATCTCCATTACAGTAAATGGAGAAAAACAGCTTCCAGTTATGACCATTACGTGTAGAATTTTGAAATGAAACCTGCTTAACTTTTGTAAGTGAGCTGTAAGGAATGAGCCTGCCAAATTTCAGCCTTCTACCTACACGGGAAGTTGGAGAATTAGTGATGAGTGAGTGAGTCAGTCAGTCAGTCAGTCAGTCAGTCAGTCAGTCAGTGAGGGCTTTGCCTTTTATTAGTATAGATATATATATATATATGGATACAGATATATAGATATATATAAATATGACAACAACACTCATGTCAATGACAAAACAATTAAATTAACAATCATGTTACGTTATTTTTAAAATTTTTCCTTTTCTTTTTCATAACTTTTTTTATACACTACTTCTCCGCTGCGAAGCGCGGGTATTCTGCTAGTCAATCAATAAAGTCAAAAAAAGTGAAGCACTGCATCAGATGATGCTGAGATCATTTTAGATTACATTAAATTCTTTTGTTACCTTGGCTGCTATCCAATGTATAATACCAGTTGCAACAAATATTTAGTGGCCAGACTTAGCAAGGCCCACTCCATTTTCATTAAGGCAAATTACATATGGCACAATAAAAAGTTGAGCAACCTGGCAAACAAAACTCAGTGCAAATGATTAGTGCTTTTGACACTAACCTACGTCTCTGAGACGTGGGCGATGGCTGTTACCAACATGAAACAATCTGAAGCAGCTCACCAAAAATGGCTAAGGATGAATCATGAACTGGAGAGACAGGGTTGAAAATAATGAGGTAAGGCATTGTATACATCAGTCAAAGCTCGGAGAAATAATTAGAGAAAGACAGCTTTGCTGATTTGTTTGAGGTATTTACAGTAAGTCCCAGCACACTGCTTGATACTTCATCATGCACTATGCTCGAGCTGGATAAGTCACTGGGAATCACCATTCGGGCAATGATGATGTAAGTAATACCACCCCAGAATGAGATGGGACATTAATGCTAACTTTATCTTCTCCATCCTCCTCCACAGCCAAGAAAAAGCACCCAAGAGGAATGACTGACCCTGCCCACTGTCCGAGAAACTCTTCTAGTTCCCAGAGTATAAAGGTGGCGTCAGATGCCTAAATCACTATCCCAGAGGACAGAGCTCTTTCTGCTAACTGGCGTAATAAAGTTTAATGATTTTGTTTGCATCATTTTTTTGCCTGCCTTTTCAGTTTTTATTAAAAGGAGTTATCATGGTGGTACCGCAACCGTTCTTGGCTTCTCTGAGTCTTCTGCCCACCCGGTCATTTGTTACAGATTGTTTTAAGGTGTTTTCACACTCACATTTTCACACTCTACTTGTTTCTCTAGATGTTAATTTGGTTGCATTTCACACTGTAAGCTTTCAAGTGAATTAAACATATGAATAAACATCCCTGGCATGTGTTTTGAACTTCTTTCACTGGGCAGAAACATTTTTTTTACTGGGAAGGTGTTTGCATACAGCTGCATTTTCCATAATTATCAAATGGAAGACAACTTGAAAATTATGTGCTACTAAGTTTTTGTGCTGAAGGACACATTTCAAACAGTCGAGCGTACAGCACAAGACATGCTCTGCTGATGGCACACACTGATGATGCTTCAGTTTTATGATGGTAGACTAATCACGACATTTTCATGCCACTGTATGATGTTGCGTATTTACTCTCCAGTAGTCACAATATGAACGTAACCTCAATTTAGTTTATCTCATATCACATGTCTACTGTCCTAACTCTTGTACAAACTTGTTATTAATGTTTATTTTAAGAGGTTTACTTACCTTGGCAGTGACATTCATGTCTCTGGTGACTCTTCCTATGAAGTCAGTAGACGGTGTCATGAGGTTGCTGGAAAGGGGTGTGGAGCGCTCCCGATATCTCTTTAGAGTCCTGGTGCTTCCTGTCTTGCTATATGGTTGCGAGACATGGTCGCTATCCAGTGACCTGTGACTAACACTGGACTCCTTTGGTACTGTGTCTCTCTGGAAAATCCTTGGGTTTGACTTTGTGTTGCTCTTGGAGTCCCAAATGAGGCACATTACTTGCATTATGAGGGAGTATCAGTTATGGCACTACGGCCATGTGGCGCATTTCCCCGAGGATGATCTGGCTCGTAAGATCCTCATTGTTGGGGACCCGAGTGGCAAGACCAGGCCAAGGGGTTGCCTAGATTCTGGTCCACCATCCGGCGTCTCAGGAGGGGGAAGCAGTGCAGTGTCAACACTGTATATGATGGGGATGGTGCGCTGCTGACCTTGACTCGGGACGTTGTGGGTCGGTGGGGGGAGTACTTTGAAGACCTCCTCAATCCCACTAACATGCCTTCCAATGGGGAAGCAGAGCCTGGGGACTCGGAGGTGGGCTCCCCCATCTCTGGGACTGAGGTCACCGAGGTGGTCAAAAAACTCCTTGGTGGCAGGGCCCCGGGGGTGGATGAGATACACCCAGAGTTCCTCAAGGCTCTGGATGTTGTAGGACTGTCTTGGTTGACACACCTCTGCAACATCACATGGACATCAGGGACAGTGCCTCTGGATTGGCAGACTGGGGTGGTGGTCCCCCTCTTTAAGAAAGGGCACCGGAGGGTGTGTTCCAACTACAGAGGGATCACACTCCTCAGCCTCCCTGGAAAAGTCTATTCGGGGGTCCTGGAGAGGAGGGTCTGTCGGATTGTCGAACCTTGGATTCAGGAGGAACAGTGTGGTTTTCGTCCTGGTCGTGGAACAGTGGACCAGTTCTACACCCTTAGCAGAGTCCTGGAGGATGTAACTACAGTGGGTGTGAAAACCCCTGGAGATCATTTCTGACTAGGGATGGACATTTTGATCAACTTTACCGATTCGACTCTTTCAAATGACTCATAATTAATGAATTGATTCATTTCATTTTTTTGATCTATCAATAGAATCTGGAGCTAGTGGTAGTAGAAAACCTTTTGGGATGGGATGGGGGATGAGTTTGCCCCTTTTTAATGAATCACAAAATATGCAAGAATAAAATTAATACACGTTTATACACAGTTTCGTCGGAAAGTATTTACGCTCTTTCAGTTTTTTCATATTTTGTTACGTTGCAGCCTTGTCCTCGAATCTTTTTATTTCATTCACCCTCAATACCCCAGAATAACAAAGAAAAAACAAAATGTTAAGAAATTTTTGCAACTTTACTAAAAATTTTAAACTGAAGACTCACACGGACACAAGTGTTCAGTGGTTCAGTGGTAGGCCTTGCAGAAAGGAGCTCCTGGGTTAGCAACCTGGGTCCTCCCTGTGTGGAGTTGCGCTTTGAGTAGTGAGAAAAGCACTATATAAATTATAATTTTAATTTTAAATTATATTTTTTATAATTATTATTAATAATAATAAATATCCATCCATTATCCAAGCCGCTATGTCCTAACCAAAGGGTCACGGGGGGTCTGCTAGAGCCAACCCCAGCCAATACAGGGCGCAAGGCAGGAAACAAACCCCGGGCAGGGCGCCAGCCCACCACAGATGATAATAATAATAATAATAATAATAATAATAATAATTGCTATCCTTTAATTAGAACTTTGGTGAAGCCCCTGTGGCAGTGATTCCAGCATGACGTCTTCTTGGATTTCACATGACAAGCTTCACACACCTGGATTTGGGGACTTTCTGTCCTTCTTCTCTGAAGATCCTCTCAATGTCTGTCAGGTTGGATTGAGAGGACTGGTAGATAGCTATCTTCAGGTCTCACCAGAGATTTTCAGTTAAGTTCAAGTCCAGGATGTGGCCGGGCAATTCAAGGACGTTCACATTGTTGACCCTCAGCTACTCTTGTGTTGTCTTTGTTTTGTGTTTAGGGTTGTTGGAAGGTGGGTCGTCAGCCTAGTCTAAGGTCCAGAGCACTCTGGAGCAGGTGCTCATTAAGGATATCTCTGTACTTTGTTCTGTTCAGCTTTCCTTCAACCCCGACTAGTCTCCCAGTCCCTGCTGCTGAAAAACAGCACCACAGCAGGATGTTGTCACCACCATGCACCACCGATATAAAGGTATTGAACAGTTCTTGGGAGATGCCTGTTTTTCTCCAGACATGATGCTAATCTTGGTTTTCATCAGAGGAGAGAATTTTGTTTCTCACAGTATGAGTGTCCTTTTTGAAAACTCTAAGCACACATTCATACTTTTTTTTTTTTTTACTGAAGAGAGGCTTCTGTCTGACCACTCTGTTATAAATCCCAGATTGTTGGAGTGCTGCAGTGACGGTTGTCCTTCTAGAAGATTCTCCCATCTCCACACAGGTTCTCTGGAGCTTAGCTAGAGTGACCTTCAGGATCTTGGTCCCCCACCTCTCTTATCAGGGCCTTTCTCCCACAATTGCCCAGTTTGGCCAGGTGACCAGCTCCAGGAAAAGTCGTGGTTGTTTCAGATTTTTTCCCATTTAAGAATTTTGGAAGCCACTTTGCTCTTGGGAATCATCAATGCTGCAGACATTTTTGTAGCCTTCCCCAGATTTGTACTTTGACCCATTTCGCTCTGGAAGCTGTGCAGGCAATTCATTTGACCTCAAACGTATGTCAATGTGATACTCTGATTTTTTTTTTTTTTTTTTTTTAACAAGTTTGCAAAGAATTTCCAAAGTCCTGTTTTCACTTTGTGATTCTCAGGTATTGAGTGTTGCTTGAGGAAAGAATGGAAAAGACTGTAGTGTATAGTTACAACTTAACAAAATGTGGAAAAAATGAAGGGGTCTAAATCCTTTCAGAATCCTTCATAATATCCTGCTCATTTATAACAGCAAAAATACATTGAAGAAAAGATTAAATGGTGACAAGCATTTAAGTAAAGAATAGGTGGGAGTTTATTTGTCCTCCAGGAGGATATTTGGCATTTTATAGAAGCTCTTTAGATAGATAGATAGATAGATAGATAGATAGATAGATAGATAGATAGATAGATAGATAGATAGATAGATAGATAGATAGTGTGGCGGACGGCTGGGACCCATGCCAGCCAAGACGCCCCTTTGGCACTGGATCTGGGGGAGTAGTCATGGGATCCACATTACATCCCCCAGAATACACTTGGTGGCAGCCCCCATGGGTTGCATCCCGGCCACAGTTATGCTGTGGCTCATCCCTGTTGGGCTCCATGGCCACCACCAGGGGGAGCTGCATGGCTTAACAAGCCTGTGTGGGCTGGAAAGCAGCCACACCTGGAAGTACAGCTTGAATTAGGTTAATTATTACCTGAAGCACTTCCAGGTGGGCTATATAAGAAGCCAGCAGCCACCACTCCAGGAACCAGAGTCGGGAGGAGGAGGAGGAGGTGGAGGAGGAGGAGGAGGAGGAGGAGGAGGAGGAGGAGGAGTGGAAGTGGAAGTGGTGGTGGTGGTGGTGGTGGTGAAGAGTGTGTCTTGTTTTGGGGCTTTGCTTTATTTTGTTTAGTGTGTTTTTGAGACTGTGTACTGCCTGTTTGACATGGGAAAGACGTGCCTCACAGGTGAAGAAAAATAAATCTTTTTGTTTAGTTTTCACATGCCACCGTTGTCAGTCTGTGTCGGGTCGGGTGCCTATATAGCACCTTTCACAATAGATAGATAGGAAAGGCACTATAGATAGATAGATAGATAGATAGATAGATAGATAGATAGATAGATAGATAGATAGATA
>JANRMT010062852.1:11166028-11196179 GCA_026402145.1 Polypterus bichir lapradei
GATAGATAGATAGATAGATAGATAGATAGATAGATAGATAGATAGATCTTTATACTCAGGATGTGTAGGACCTTAAGGTTCACTCTGAAGTTCCAGATCTCTGGTGTTGAGACTTTAACAGGTTTAGTGACTTGTTGTTGCCCGTTGTCTCACATACCTGTGGTTAACATCCCTAATGCTGCTTAGCCCTTCAATGAAACCCCTAAGGTGAAACCTTCTTCACGTGATCCTGTTCTTCTTCAGTTAAATATCTACAGAAAATGATTCATTTGGACTTTGGAAATGTATTGTTACAGCATAAGACTTTTGTATGCCACTGTACATACAGTGGTGTGAAAAACTATTTGCCCCCTTCCTGATTTCTGATTCTTTTGCATGTTTGTCACATAAAATGTTTCTGATCATCAAACACATGTAGCCATTAGTCAAATATAACACAAGTAAACACAAAATGCAGTTTTTAAATGATGGTTTTTATTATTTAGGGAGAAAAAAAATCCAAACCTACATGGCCCTGTGTGAAAAAGTAATTGCCCCCTGAACCTAATAACTGGTTGGGCCACCCTTAGCAGCAATAACTGCAATCAAGCGTTTGCGATAACTTGCAATGAGTCTTTTACACCGCTCTGGAGGAATTTTTGCCCACTCATCTTTGCAGAATTGTTGTAATTCAGCTTTATTTGAGGGTTTTCTAGCATGAACCACCTTTTTAAGGTCATGCCATAGCATCTCAATTGGATTCAGGTCAGGACTTTGACTAGGCCACTCCAAAGTCTTCATTTTGTTTCCATTCAGAGGTGGATTTGCTGGTGTGTTTTGGGTCATTGTCCTGTTGCAGCACCCAAGATCGCTTCAGCTTGAGTTGACGAACAGATGGCTGGACATTCTCCTTCAGGATTTTTTGGTAGACAGTAGAATTCATGGTTCCATCTATCACAGCAAGCCTTCCAGGTCATGAAGCAGCAAAACAACCCCAGACCATCACACTACCACCACCATATTTTACTGTTGGTATGACGTTCTTTTTCTGAAATGCTGTGTTCCTTTTACGCCAGATGTAACGGGACATTTGCCTTCCAAAAAGTTCAACTTTTGTCTCATCAGTCCACAAGGTATTTTCCCAAAAGTCTTGGCAATCATTGAGATGTTTCTTAGCAAAATTGAGACGAGCCCTAATGTTCTTTTTGCTTAACAGTCGTTTGCGTCTTGGAAATCTGCCATGCAGGCAGTTTTTGCCCAGTCTCTTTCTTATGGTGGAGTCGTGAACACTGACCTTAATTGAGGCAAGTGAGGCCTGCAGTTCTTTAGACGTTGTCCTGGGGTCTTTGTGACCTCTCGGATGAGTCGTCTCTGCGCTCTTGGGGTAATTTTGGTCGGCCGGCCACTCCTGGGAAGGTTCACCACTGTTCCATGTTTTTGCCTTTTGTGGATAATGGCTCTCACTGTGGTTCGCTGGAGTCCCAAAGCTTTACAAATGGCTTTATAACCTTTACCAGACTGATAGATCTCAATTACTTCTGTTCTCATTTGTTCCTGAATTTCTTTGGATCTTGGCATGATGTCTAGCTTTTGAGGTGCTTTTGGTCTACTTCTCTGTGTCAGGCAGCTCCTATTTAAGTGATTTCTTGATTGAAACAGGTGTGGCAGTAATCAGGCCTGGGGGTGGCTACGGAAATTGAACTCAGGTGTGATACACCACAGTTAGGTTATTTTTTAACAAGGGGGCAATTACTTTTTCACACAGGGCCATGTAGGTTTGGATTTTTTTTTTCTCCCTAAATAATAAAAACCATCATTTAAAAACTGCATTTTGTGTATACTTGTGTTATATTTGACTAATGGTTACATGTGTTTGATGATCAGAAACATTTTGTGTGACAAACATGCAAAAGAATCAGAAATCAGGAAGGGGGCAAATAGTTTTTCACACCACTGTATTCAGACCCTTTATGCAGTACTTTGTAAAAGTCCCTCTGGCAGCCATTTCAGTTTGGAGTCTTAATGGTATGTCTTTATTTACTTACTTAGAGTTCTTCGTACTTTATGTCTTCATTTTTGCCCTGACACACAGTTTGAATTGGGAGACCTCATATATACACAGGTCCATGTGTACCTTCCTAAAACATGTCCAATCAATTTATTTTGCCACAGGTGAACTCCAATCAAGTTCATTTGGAACTCCATTTCCACCAAAAAAAAAGAGAAAATATTTGAAATATATCTCATTATTATGACTTTCTATCTTATTATTATGACTTAGTATCTCATAATTATGACTCACTGTCTCATTATTATGGCATATTGTCTCATAATTAAGTATCCCAGCACTTTCCCTGGGCCACTTTACTTGTATTTTTTTTCAGCAACTCTGATGTGTGCTTTTCTGTTTCGGATCATTGTTTTGCTGCATGACCTTTTTATTCTTTAGCTTCACCTCATGGACAGACGACCAAACATTTCTAGTTATGAATTTTAGAGTGCAGAGTAGGAGTTTATGTGCCTGTTGTGAGGCAATAAAGCATGCCCACACCAACACACTACTCACCATGTCTAAATGCTTTCATTTCGTTTATGTTGGATATAAATGGAACTCATCCAAAAAGTTCTACTTTGTCTCATTTGCTCGTAAAAATTATTCCAAAAAGGTTGGATGATCATTTAAGTGCTTCCTGGTAAATGAGAGACTTGCATTTTATGAGCTGTTCAAGACAGCCAATTTTTGCCCAGTGAATTTTTGATTGTGAAGTCTTGAGTAATGGTGTTAGTTACCACAAGAAAAGCATGCAGTTTTTTGTGATTTGCTGGATGATTTTTAATGGATTTCTGGATTATTTCTGGCAGGTTTGTAACGTTTTGGATGATTCACTGCTGTTTCAGATGCTTTAATTTAGAGATTATTACTACATCTATGTCTATGCTACAGCTTTTAATGTAAAAATGGCATTTCTAAATGAAAACAAACTCTATCCACAAGGTTAAGGTTAAAAGGAAATACAAATGTAGTCAAGAGCGAGCTAGAGGAAAGAGACAGTGATTTTGCCCTTGGACATCAATGTTGAATGATTTCAGACTTGTTGGATGTGTATGACTTTCACCGCATGAAAGAACATCGACATTTCATCAGAAACAACTCCTTACCAATGGGTATGTCTGTCCTTACTTATAAAGCAAGATGCAATTCTGCATGGAGTGTGTCAAGCAATGCAATATCTGCAATGTAAATGATGCAAACAATGTCTGATACGGCAACAAAACTGTCAATACACAAAGTGTACAGCCAGCATCAGTTCTCCAGGGGTAAAGGACAAGTGAGGACAAGTACATTGTGGATGGAGCAGGATGGTAAGTGAGCCAGCATCAATCACTGTGTCCACTATGTGCCACTTCGCATGTTCTCCTTTCTCTACTTCAAATTCATGCTGCCTGTGTACTTCATATTCCACTGTGTGTGAAAAATATTGCAATGCCATTTCAAATTAGTTTATATAGAAGTTTTTTAAATGAAATAACGAACAGCTCAGACAGTTATCAGATTTGTTTTTTCTTCATCAGGTGTAGTAAAATAATGTGAGTGATTATAAGTGTGCCATTTTTTCATTGATTATAGTTGTCAGCTGAAGATAGTCATCATGTCTTGGAAACAACGTTCTGCAATGTTGATAACAGCATTAGGAAAGTATTTGTCGAGGTTAAAAGAAAATACAAATGCAGTGAAGTGTGGCCTGAAAGAGAGAGAGAGAGACAGACACTTGGACAAGGGTACCAATGCTAATGACTTTGCTTCTGATGTCGTTTCTTTTGTGCAAAAAAAATACGTAAATTATCATCAGTCACGTTTTCTAAACAGAACTGTAGAGTTACAACAACTTGGGCATTTGAAGTGCAGCAATTTAAATAATTAAACTTTCAAAAACACAACGGCTGTGGCGCTTCCTGATCTCCAAACTTCTCCATCTAACATCAATTACATTTTCATTTAAAAACTGTGACTGAGGCTATACACCCAGTCAACCAGAGAACAAACTCACTAAACAGGATTTGCTTTCTGGAGGAGAAGAAAAGCTTACAAAACAGCAATCAAGTTGCACTATTTTTTCGGTCTCTTTCACTGAGACATTCAATTGTGCTCTTTGAAGTCCCATCAAATGTACAATTTATTTTTTGTATAGTGCTCTTCAGCAAATGCAGGTATAGAGCGCTGTGAACAATTCTCAATTAAAATAAAAGTACCAATGATACTAATTACTAAATACAGAACTGCTACACATGTAAGTTCATATTTGTAAAAACACACAAAGAACAAGGTACTCTGATTAAACATAAATGGAAGCCAACAATATCTGTCTATTAATTACCATATTTCCCCAACGATAAGCTGCCCCACATTATAGGCCGCCCCATTCTATAAGCCACAGAAAATGCTCATTTGGATTTTAAAACTCTAAGATAAGCCGCCCCATGTTATTAGCCGTGGCTTTACTGAATTTGCCAATCTGAAGTAAAAGCATTTAATTTGGCACGCCCCTGTAGGCCTTTTCAACTCTATAGTTACATTATAGTTGAGCGTGAACAATTAAATTGATAAAATTTTGCACTTACCAATATGATGCTGCAATGCAAGTTCTACGCTGCAGAATTTAAGCTCCAAGTTGTTGCTTTTACAAAAGAAAATGGCTATCGTTCAGCTGGATGCCACTTTGAAGTAGATGACAAACAAGTGAGAAATTGGCAGAAAGATGAGGAAGCTTTGCATGTGCTTCCCCTATCTAGGCGTGCAATGCATACAACTAAAGCAAATTGGCCAAACTTAGAGAAGCGACTTAAAGAATTGGATTCTCGTGCAGCATGAGGACAATCAGATATTTTCAACAATAGCCATCAAAATGAAGGCACGAGGAATGGTGACTGAAATGTTTTTAGATAAGCTGCCTCATTTAAGCAAGCCACAACCAATATGCAGGTTTGTAAAATTAATGTATAAGCTGCAGCCTATTGTTGGGGAAATACGGTACTCAATGAATTATGACTAGTTGACAATGATGGAGATTAAAATCATACAAGAGAAAGTCAATAATAATCTTACAGTCCTGGAGAGCTTGGCCAACTGGCTGCCCACCCACTCCTGGGTTTTCTATAGTGGTTTCTGTGATGGCCTTCAAATCTAATGAGGAAATCTTTCCATCTGATGATTCCAATACTCCTTTACCTGAGATGACATTTTTCCATACATGGGAGAACAGCCTTGCAGTAGAGCACCACGTTCCATATCAAGAAACTGAGAAGAGAAACAGAATAGATGAGGGTTAGTAACGGTTTTAAAAAAAATTGATACTTATATTTCGGTACAGCTGTCTAACAAACTAAAATGCAGTATGCACAGCTAATCAGCAGCTCTAGTCGGGGTATGCTCGGACTAAAGTCGTGAGTCTTCTGCCTCAGTTTAAAAGTTGAGATTGAAAGGGCATCTCTCATATTGTCAGGCAGGCCATTCCACAACTTCAGGTCCTGTAGCTAAAAGCTTGAGCACCCACTGTTATTTACTTAATCCCTGGAATCTTAAGTACTTCTGCATCTTGACATCTTAGTCTGTGCTCTTTATCTATGCCAAGATAGAGTAGAACCCTAAATATCAGTTAACAGCCAGCCTCTCTGTGCTTGTCTGTCTAGTTTGTCTGTGTCCTGTCTTTTATGTTAACATTTACATGCAATTATCATATTTCTATAATACCAGTTTTTAATACCTGGACCGAGATACCATACCACACAGAGGTGGTATCACCAGACCTCATTCAACAGCAGACCTGAGAGGTCAAGAAGTAGCAGAGGACGTCATGAGTGTCTCCATACATAAACAGCAAATCGAAACCTCAGAAGAAAGACAAAGTCGCTTAGCCGCTAACATTGGCAAACCGGTATCCCTTTTACTTTTCCTCCCACCGCACGTCGGCAAGAGAAGAGAGACGCCCAGAGTACATTTCAATTTTTTTTCAGACGATTTCAATATTTTCTAGGATCTCTGGCTTTTTACAGCACGGGCTTACACAGCTTGTCTTGTATATAGACGTTTATGCGTGGAAGTGTGTGTGTCTGTCTGTCTGGCCCGGAAGTGCGAGTCTACAGCATGAAGTTCAAATGAAGCGGCTCTGTTGCCAGAGTGAAATTGGCGAGAAAAGAGAGAAACTCACTTAGCCACAGATACACAATGGAGGCGAGCACATCAGCAAAACGAAACCGCCGAGGAAAGAGAACCTCGCTTAGCCGCTAAAGCACAACCGATGCGATTGATTGATTGATTGATTGAAATGTTACAATCCACGGTTTCTAGGAGCCCAGACTTTTTACCGCACAGGCTTACACAGCTAGTATTTCTATAATACCTGTGTTTATTAATAAATTGTATTATTCTGTCCCTGAAAACAAATGTGCCTCAGTTATCTATAAAAATCTAAAGGCAGGAGACCACCGCCTACAACTGAGAAAGGTAAGGTAAATAAAGTAGGAGCCTCACTGAATTATTTGAGTGATTACTGGTATTGCTGAAGGCAAAACTGAGAATTAATTAACCAACATAAACTCAATCCCTACATTTACATTGACTGTCCCTTGGTGGGCAAGTAAAAATTTCTTTTTCAAATCCAACAATGGTGATTCCTTCTTAGTTAAAGAGTAACAGAATGTTGCTGTGGTCAGCATCATTCCCTCCAAAAGGTAACATTTTGTCTTTTTTCCGTATTCAGTGACAAATATTTCTCATCCATCCCCTGCTTTAACTCCACAATTACTTAAGGACAGCACTGGAGAACTGTTTCTCCCTGTATTATAATTATAGGGTCTGAGATTCATGTCAAATATGTGGCTCACTCAGTAACCCCAAGAAAACAGACCTTACCTCAGTGTGGGGTTTGCATTTATGAGACCCCCAGGCCTTGGAGTAGCAGTCATATTAGCCATGAAACTTTCTCTTTAAACTGAAGACTTTTAATTTTCCTTCACTGAAGTAGAGCGGTGTATACTTCACCTTTTGCACTTTTATTAGGAGTAAATATGACATTAGCAAAGGACTTTGTTTAAAATGTAAGTCCTCTTGTACGATTTTTTTTAATTAACAGATTAATAAAATAGTAATATGCTTTAAGCATCTGGAAGCACATTATTTTTAAAACTTTCCATCTATCTTTTTAGCCAATAATACAGAGAAAATATTTAAAATTTTTAGTGCCCAGTGGAAAAATTGTTCCTTTAGTACAAATGACAAGAATGTTTGATGTCTTTATGCATCACCTGCTTGATGTTGGTGGTCAGATATCTGAACGTATATGTGCTTTACTATTTAACCACTACATTTTCTTTGGTCTACTTCCATCCTTGCTAAACTTCCTTAATATTGGGGTTGACAGTTTCCGTCACTTTTTATCAGAGCGATGCCCAATAGATCTCTCCATATTTATTTTTGTCCAGTTTTTGTGGTGCAGTTGCTTTGGAGGTGGCTAAAACTAACTTGAAAAATGTCAACTGTACTGAAAAGTAGTCAAATTCAGCGTGATTGTGACAGCCCTCTGCAAGCAGAAAAACCAAAGAAGCAAAAATAAAAATGAAATAGCCAGTATTAAACATAATAAGCTACAGCAGGAGAGAAACTCACAGAGAAGACAAACCTCTCTATTATAATAAAAAAATCTTTGGAGGAGAGACGAGACGTGACTTTTTCAGAGAGATACTTTCAAGTCCCACGAGACGAGACTTTGTGCCAAGAGATTTAACCACGCCCGGGCCGGAAATGAAAGACAAAGAGTAGATGACAAAGTAGAATGTTGTAAAGAATTAAAAACGTTGGCACGATACACATGCAGAGCAGGTTAGAGATAATGAAGTTACTAAAATTCCAAAGTCTCATATTAGCACAATTAAACAGAAAATACTACTCGGTGAAATAATGGAACAGCGAAAAGTGATTGAATATATTGTTGGCCTTTAACCTTTAAGTCGGAAACTTGTAGATCGTCTAATTCATGTTGCCATCAGAGAAAAGTAGTGTTTCTTCCCAATGAAGAGGCCTATCTGCGAGAATGAAAAGATTTGTTGTTTGGTGAAAGTGAAATTCACTTTCGCTGTCACGCTTGGGTCACAGAGTTGCAGAGATACACACAGGAGATGTTAGAGACAGAAACGCTATTCTAACATTTCAAACAAACATAAGTCTCTTTCAGGAGTGAATTGAGCTCCATGTTAGTCGGAGGGGACAGTTCCGTCTCTCAATAAAAGAATAGAAAATCTTCCTCTTCATAGGGGCGTGCCTTGGAAGCGGGACCCCCAACAGGAGCAGAGGATGTCTGGGGGAGAAGAGCAACAAGGCAGTGACACCAAAGGACAGCTGCTGTAGAGGCTTTTAAATGTTTGGATTGCTGCGTGAGATGCAAATCACACGGCATGACAGCAATCCAGCAGCTGATCGAGCAAAGAGGAGGTAAAAAAACACTGTATTTGTTTCCCATTGTATCACCGTTTAAGAGGGGGTTTCGAAGGAGCGACCACATCTCACTGGGGTGCATTCAGCCCCCCCCTTCACAACATGAGGAGCAGAGATGTGAAGTGGCTGACATGTAACACAGGCCCTGGTGGGCGAGCAGGAGGCAAAGCCCCCTATTTACAAATAAAAAGAAAATTAGTCAAACCTTTGTGCCTCTTTTGGTCTGTTTGTATGCCTTTCTATATAGATAGATAGATAGATAGATGTGAAAGGCACTATATGGTAGATAGATAGATAGATAGATAGATGTGATAGGCACTATATAATAGATAGATGTGAAAGGCACTATATAATAGATAGA
The DNA here is from genome assembly GCA_026402145.1 of Polypterus bichir lapradei. NCBI lineage: Eukaryota > Metazoa > Chordata > Cladistia > Polypteriformes > Polypteridae > Polypterus > Polypterus bichir. The sequence continues at coordinate 11,174,857 of JANRMT010062852.1, forward strand.
TAGATACATGTGAAAGGCACTATATAATAGATAGATAGATAGATAGATAGATGTGAAAGGCACTATATGATAGATAGATAGATACTGTAGATAGATAGATAGATAGATAGATGTGAAAGGCACTATATGATAGATAGATAGATACTGTAGATAGATAGATAGATAGATAGATGTGATAGGCACTATATAATAGATACATAGATAGATGTGAAAGGCACTATATAATAGATTGATAGATAGATAGATGTGAAAGGCACTATATAATAGATTGATAGATAGATAGATGTGAAAGGCACTATATAATAGATAGATAGATAGATAGATGTGAAAGGCACTATATAATAGATAGATAGATAGATGTGAAAGGCACTATATAATAGATAGATAGATAGATAGATAGATGTGAAAGGCACTATATCAGTGGTTCCCAAACTCGGTCCTGGGGACCCACTGTGGCTGCAGGTTTTTGTTCCAACTAGATTCACAATCGGTGATAATAATTGATAACAACTGATCTCATTTAATTAGCTGGTCTTTTTTACTCTTCCCTTATTCTGTATTCAAAATGGTTTTTATATTTATAAGACATTTAGAAATATTTATATTTTTTTTCTAAAGTTATAAAAACTTAAACCTCTTTTGTTGTTTTCCTATTATTTTCCCTTTTTCCTGTGTAATTTGCTCCCTTTGTTTAACCCAAATAGTGACAATTAACAACCCGTACAGCAGACACCCGGGATGATGAAAGCAGCAACAACTTCAGTGTCAGACTCACTAATTAGAAATAATCAATTAAATAACCACAACACCTGAAAAAGCAGAATGAACATTAGGTTGAAAATACTGTTAACGACTTAAACAAAAACTACATATTCCCTATATAACTGCTTATTACATTTTAATAAAAATCTACCAAACTTAGTTTGTAATTTCTACATTGACTCCAAAACACAGAAACTGGAGAATAACGACTCACTTAATTAGGCTAAGAGTCCAATGAAAAATGGAAGTTGGTTGGAACAAAAACCTGTAGCCACAGTGGGTCCCCAGGATCGAGTTTGGGAACCACTGCACTATATAATAGATTGATAGATAGATGTGAAAGGCACTATATAATAGATAGATAGATAGATAGATGTGAAAGGCACTATATAATAGATAGATAGGTAGATGTGAAAGGCACTATAAGATAGATAGATAGATACTTTATTAATCCCAAGGGGAAATTCACATCCAGCAGCAGCATACTGATAAAGAACAATATTAAATTAAAGAATGATAACAATGCAGGTATAACAGACAGACAATAACTTTATATAATGTTAACGTTTACCCCCCCACAGGTGGAATTGAAGAGTCGCATAGTGTGGGGTCTCCTCAGTCCAGCTCCATGCCTACAATAGAGCCTGCCTTCCTCACCAGTTTGTCCAGGTGTAAGGCGTCCCTCTTCGTTATGCTGCCTCCCCAGCACACCACCGCGTAGAAGAGGGCGCTCGCCACAACCGTCTGATAGAACATCTGCAGCATCTCATTGCAGATGTTGAAGGACGCCAACTTCTAAGGAAGTATAGTCGGCTCTGTCCTCTCTTGCACAGAGCATCAGTATTGGCAGTCCAGTCCAGTTTATCATCCAGCTGCACTCCCAGGTATTTATAGGTCTGCACCCTGTGCACTCCCTTCAGCTCCCTAACTCTTTCTCTAAAAGGATGATTTCCTTCATGACATCAACCTGAACATTCCATGTGGAGAATCAATGAGCCTCTGCTCCTGAGGTAGTTATAAACCCCATCCTGGGTTCATTTTAGCCAAACCATGGAATCACTTCTGTGGTCATAGGTGGTCCTATATTAAATCCAGATGAGACCGAACTAGAGCTTTGTATCACGACCTCTGTTAATTCTGATCCCCTAAGCCTTTAGTTTATCCTTTTGCAAATTACAAATGGTGCTTCAGCAAAAGTGCAATGACTAAAATCACAGTGAAAAATACACACAAGAAGAGAGGGCGTGGTGACAAATACAGGCATGAAAAATGCACACAGTGATAAACGCACTCAGCAAGTGGGTTGCTCTTTCCTTCTTGGACCATCATCATGCAGAAAAGATCAAGAATTAAATTCAGTGGACACTAACAAAATCGCCAGAAAGGATCTACTGTAGGCTTTAATGTTAATAGCTTTAGGTTTTATGCTATGTGATGACATTCCTGTTGCTTTTTAACAGCTTGCAGATACTTTCTCTCCAGAGTTAGAGGTGTCTAAACAGGAAGCAGGTGATATACAGTGCCTTCCATAATATGTGGGACAAAGACATATTTTTTTCTTGATTTACCCTCTTCTCCGCAGTTTAAAATTATAAATCAAACAATTCAGATAGGATTAAAGCGCACATGGCAGATTTTCATTTAAGCAGATTTGCATAGAAATTACAAAATGTTTTATACATATTCCACCCTCACTGTGAAGCTTCAGGTTGTGGGGATGCTTAACTGAGAAAACTCACCTCTACCTTCTGTACAATCAGCACTGGTGCCCCCAGTGTGCTCTTCCCACTGATTTTCTGCCTTTATACTAATGGCTGCACCTCCATGGACCCCTCTGTCAAGCCCCTGAAAATGTGAATGACAAAGCATTATTGGACTCTTCAGGAATGCTGACGAATCTACAAAGAGAAGGGAGGTTGAGCAGTGTGCTGAGAACAGTCTGGAGCTAAACTGACTTTACTTCAGGAGGCCCCCGATATATTGTCTCCCCTCTCTGTACTTAACAATAAGGTGTCAGTTGTGGAAACCTTCAGATTTCTGGTCTGTATAATCACCTGGGGCTTGACATGGAAGGCCAACATAGACGCCATAATGAAAAAGGCACAGCAGCGGATGTACTTCCTGTGACAGCTGAGGGAGTTCAGTCTACCACGGGAGTTGATGATTCAGTTCTACACAGCAATCTGTCACCAAAGTGAAACCGTCGAGAAAAGAGAGAAACTCGCTTAGCCGCTGAGAGAGTGTGTCGGCAAAATGAAACCAAAGAGAACCTTGCTTAGCCGCTAATGCACAACTGATGCGATTGATTGATTGAAGTGCCAGAATCCATGGTTTCTAGGAGCCCGGGCTTTTTACGGCACGGGCTTACACACCTGTGTTTATTAATAAATCGTATTATTCTGTCCCTGAAAACAAATATGCCTCAGTTACCTTGAAATAAATCTAAAGGCCTACAACTGAGAAGGGTAAGGTAAATAAAGTAGGAGCCTCACTGAATTATTTGAGTGATTACCAGTAATGCCGAAGACAAAACTGAGAATTAATTAACCAACATACACTTCACTCAGTTCCTACATCTATATTGACTGTCTCTGGGTAGGCAAGTTAAAATTGCTTCTAATCCAACAATAGTGATTCCATCTTAGTTAAAGAGTGACAAGATTTTGTTGTGGACAGCATCATTCCCTCCAAAAGATAACATTTCTCTTTTTTCTGTATTCAAAGACAAACGTTTCTCATCCATCCCCTGCTTTAACTCCACTGCTTTTCTCCCTCTATACCAGGGGTCTCCAACCTTTTTTCCCCTGAGAGCTACTTTTACAAAATGAAAATGGCCAAGAGCTACTCATGTTTTATAATGTCTATTCTCATAGCTTATTTCAACCCAAACAAACTGAATAAGCTTGTTTGGCCTGAACATTTACAAAATGTCGGTGTCCACAGCTCACATTTTGCATTAAAACATCACAAGAAAATATTTAGTTCACCTGCAAGTGCATTTTGTATGTCTGTATGCATTTGCAAACTGTTGAATTAAAACATGAATGCTGTCAAAACAAAATGATGCAATTCCAAATCCACAGATATTCCTTATTCATTTGTCATTTTGTCACATGTCACCGTGTCACTTTATTCACATGTGTGACGTGTTTTTTAGTTAGTCAGATGACTGGCACTGCATGAGAGAGTCAACAAGAGAGGCAGGTGTCTGGTGGAGTGGAGCCACTCAGGTTCACTCTGATGGAGTCATTTAAATGTTCGTCTCTCAGTCGTGTTCTGAACTTTGATTTCATGACATTCACGTCAGATTCACAGAGGCATGGAGACCCAAACAAAGCAGACATTTTCAGAGATGCTTGGTGAAGATTCTTCTAGTTATCTGGCTCTACTGAGCTCCAGAAATGCTGAGAATGCTGTTGAGACTTTAACTGCACATTATTTTGAAGGTTTACTAAAATATATAATATATAAAATCAAACATCTGTCTGTCTCTATGTCTGTCCGCTTTTCACGAGAGAACTACTTAACGGATTTATTTCTATACTTTGCTTGAACATTCCAGTTGATTTTGCGACTTATCTCATTTCGCTATGTATCATAGTTTGCATGAGGTACCGATTTATTTGCGCGAATCCAAGAAACACGCCAGCTTCGGGGTGTGGTCCTTAACTCCACTTAGCTAGCGAACAAGAGAACAATTCAATTCAACTTTGTTTGATATTTAAATAATAATTCTTTGCATTTATATAGCACTTTTCTCACTACTCAAAGTGCTCAGCAATTGCAGGTTAAAACAGAGCAGAGTCCCTTTTGGCATTTACAGGATTCGAACCAGCAACCTTCTGATTGCCAGTGCGGATCCCTAGCCTCAGAGCCACAAAGGTCTTGATGAGATTGAGTCCGGATATTCTCTTAAGTGTATGCCACATTGAAACGATAGATTGCAATTCAGATTGTGGATCGTGATCTTGTGGTAAAAGGATCGTGATATGATTTTTTGGAAAGATCGCCCACCCTTTATTTGACTAATCCAGTTTTCAAATTTATGTAGGATTCATTAACCCTTTGGTGAGCTACTTGGAAAAGGGTTGTGAGCTACCGGTAGCTCGCGAGCAACGTTTTGGAGACCTTTCCTATATACTAATGGCTACACCTCCAAAGACCCATCTGCCAAGCTCCTCAAAATGCGGATGACACAGGCATTACCGGACTAATCAGGAATGCTGACAAATATACAAAGAGAAGGGAAGTTGAGCAGCTGGCTCTTTGGTGGGCTGAGAACAATGTGGAGCTAAACATATTCAAAATGGTGAAGATTACAGTTTACTTCAGGAGGCCCCAATATATTATCTCCCCTCTCTGTACTTAACAGTAAGGTGTCAGTTGTGAAACCTTCAGATTTCTGGTCTACATAATCACCTGGGACTTTACATTGAAGACCCACATAGACAACATAATGAAAAAGGCACAGCATTGAATGTACTTCCTGTAACAGCTGAAGGAGTTCAATCTACCACAGGATTTGATGATGCAGTTCTACACAGTAATCACTGAGTCCATTTGGAGCTCATCCATCACAGTGTGGGTTGGATCAGCAACTAAATAAGAAAAGAACAGAATACAACTAGTAGTCAGGTCTGCCAAAAAGATCATTGGCACCAGTCATCCCACCTTACAGAACCTGAACTATTCCAGAGTCATGACGTGGGCAGGGAAACCCATCACGTAACCCTTCACATCCAGGCCAGAACCTTTTTGAACTTCTCTCATCTGCCAGGCATTATTGACTAAAGTACTGCAAAACACACATTTATAAGAACAATCTTTTTCCACAGGCCATCAGGGTCACAAATTGTTAATTCGGTTGCATTATCTTCTTCTTTCGGCTGCTCCATTTTAGGGGTTGCCACAGCAGATCATCCATCTCCATCGATCCCTGTCTTTGACATCTTGTTCTGCCACACCGACTGCCTTCATGTCCTCCCTCACCACATCCATAAACTTCCTTTTTGGCCTTCCTCTTTTCCTCTTACTGGTGGTTCCATCCTTAATATTCTTTTCCCAATGTACCCCCATCTCTACTCTGCACGTGCTCAAGCCATCTCAATCTAGCCTCCGTCACTTTGTCACCAAACTGTCATACCCGAGTTGTCCCTCTAATATACTCATTGCTAATCCTGTCTACCCTTATTACTCCAAGCAAAAATCCTTATTCTTACTCAGTCTGGGGATGAATAATATCTCATATAATCTCACATATAGCTAATTTATATATATAATTCAGTAAGGGCACGCAAGACACTGAGGGCACGTAAGACAGTGAGCGCAAGAAAGACAGAGCCCCGCCCACCACCTCTAAGACCATGGGATACACTCGACAGAGCCCCGCCTGCCAACTCTAATCCTCCTACCGCGTCATGGGATATGCACGACAGAGCCACGCACGCCAACTGTAACCGTCCTCCCTAGTCCAGCGTCGCTCTCGAGGCATGCAACAACTCATCAAACAAAGCCTCAGTCGCTTTCGTCTGTGCAAAAGTCCACATGCACCTCTGAGCCACGTTGACTTTACACTGTACGCAAGAGAGAGAGCCACGATCGCCAACTCACAGAGCCCCGCCTGCCAAATCTAACTAAGGGCAAGCAAGACAGAGCGCGCACGCAAGACAGAGAGCCATGCCCGCCAAAGCCCGCCCGCCAACTCTAACTAAGGGCAAGCAAGACAGAGAGCCACGCCCGTCAACTCACAGAGCCCCGCCCACCAACTCTAAGACCATGGGATATGTACGCATTTAGTGTATAAATGGATATAAATAATTGCATGTAAATGATTCGTCAAAATCTGTTGTATGTATATGATACTGTTTAAAACATTATTGTTTTAACGTGGATTTCCACATCTACCTGTATTAGTTTAAATGGCACTTTTGCCACTCGCAATAGGGTGGATGCGCTGACTTATTGTGTCGACTGGGCAACACAGTGAATGCGGCGTCTATCTATATATGTCTATGTTTTCCGTAGCCTGCTACAGTAAGGTACTCTCTCGATCATTGGCATTGGTTTCGCTCCTTGCTATTTTCGTTATACTGCGACGGTGGTTTCCTAAGCCTTTGTTATACTGAATTCCGTTCTCACCGTTTTCCGTTCCTGTTCTTACACCGCCGTATGCTATGGCGGGCTTTGGCTAGTGTGTATATATTTCAGTATCTCCTTCACTTTTCCAAGACTTTAGGGACTTTCAAAACTCAACTTGATGTTTTTTTGGAATTAATGCAGTGGATCGCGACGATGACTTTAAAATGAGTTCATCAAAAACACGGGGACACAGTTGTTAACTTGTTAAGGGTAAATTTTGCACAAACATTAGGAAGTTTTTCTTTACACAAAGAACGATAGACACTTGAAATAAGCGACTTTTTTTTGGTCTCGTCCGATGCGAGAGATGGACGTCTGAAGTGGAGCTCCGCTAGCAGTGGTGTTATTTTTCATATTATTTGCTTATTATCTTGAGATATCCTGTATTTATTCAACCCGAGAGGGACTGCTACAGTATATGTAAGCACATATAAACATGGCCAACAAGAAGGGGGGTTCGAAAGAATCGAAAACTAAAGCTACACCCAAGCTGCGATCAGCAAGCCCCGGTTCCAGATACGGCCTTTCAGAGACAGACCTGGATCAGATGGGCGAAAGCACAGACTCCTCGGGACCACGGTCCGCTACATCGTCGCCGGCTGAGAGCGAAAAGGGGAGCGAAGGTGCGATCGTCAGTGCAGATCTGGATAGCTCGCCGATTGGAGAAGATCACATGAAACTGGAAAGGGCCTCGAAGTCCGCGGCTTCAATTGCGCAATTACGCGAGCCTGTAGCAGCGGGGACGCCGGCTACAGCAAAGTCTGCTGCTTCATCTACGGTACAAGAAAGCACAATTGAACTATCTGAACTGAAGGTGTTGCTCGTTGAGCTCGCGCAAGACATAAAGAAAAGCGAGAAGGCTAATGAGATAGCAAGGGCAAAGGCACATGAGAGACTGAAACAGGAAATCCAACAGGCAAATGAAAGGTTGCGACAGGAATTCCATCAGAAATTCCAACAGGCAAATGAAAGGCTGCGTCAAGAGGTGCAATTTGAGCTTCGACAGGTGCTGGGTAAAATTGAAGAGCGCATTCAGGAAAACTCGGTTAAACTGAGCACGCTTACTGATCAATTGGAGTATCTCAAGGAGACATTCACGAATCGGATTGAAATGGTCGAACATTCAGCTGCCAGTGCCGAAGAAAGAGCAATAAATGTCAGTTCCGAATGCAAAAAACTCGGAGAAAAACTTGGAGACAGACTGGCTGCTTTAGAAGATGGCAGTAGAAGGTATAATGTCAGAATTGAAGGTCTGCCGGAGAATCGAGAAAGTTCAAACCCTGTGAAATTCGCAGCTGAACTTTTTTCTAAAATAATCGGGGACGACTTTAAAGCAGAATCTGAGATAGCAGCGGCTTACCGCGTATGCGGACCAAACACCGTCAGACCCCGACCAAGATCTTTTATAGTTCGTTTTGAACGATTATCATTTAAGCTAGAGGTGACGGCACTCCTCAGAAACAAGGAAGGTATTATATTTGAAAATAACCACATTCTTATCTTCCCTGACTTCTCTCCAGCAACAGCTACTAAACGCGCATCCTTCTATAATATTAAACAGCGGCTACGGCAAGCCAGTGTGAAATACAGCCTCCTGTATCCGGCAAAACTGAAAGTGGAATGGCAGGGTCAATTCTATGTCTTCGCTAGCAAGGAAGAGGCAGAAAAGGAATTAAGAAAGCTGATCCCGGGACTATTCTGATACATAATAGTGAGTCATGGCGGTTAAAACGATGAAGGAAAGATTAATAATCTTTTGTCTGATCTATTCGTTTTAAAATACGGGTTTTTATCAGCATATATTCTCATTATTACTTAGTATTACTAGGGCGCTATATGTTTATGTTTTATTGTGCTTAATTATTTATCTATTTATTTATTTTTCTCTTTTTCTTTTCTAATTATCTCATCTCTACCCTAAACGAGACTGTTCAATATCATACCCTAGGTTTACTGTTATTGCTATTACTGCATTAAGACTGGTTATGCTTCTTCTGGACACATTTTTAATACCATCCCCTGGGTTTATTATCTGGGTGTATCATCTTAATGCACTAAAATTGCTGAAGACTATATATATATTTTAAGTGTAAAACTCTTTTTTTTTTATTTTATTCTTAGAGATATCTCTATCTTTTAACCCTTAAGCGCCGCTGCATTGGAGCTTGTTTTGCTTTGGACGTACTCTGTCTCTGGGTATGTCAGAGGACTGGGACTGTGTGAAGTGGGTTTTAGCCTCACTTGGGGAGGCAAAAAGGGAGGGTGGGGGGTTAAGGGGGGGAGAGAAAGAGAGCAGGCCTGATCTATACCTAATCTATCCTCTCAGTCTTTATAATTATAATAAGACTATAAAATGACATCAAAAACTCAGAATCAGTGTCTCCATGATGGGACAGTTAACTTCGTAAGCTGGAATGTTAAAGGCCTGAATCACGAATTAAAGAGAAAGAAAGTACTCTCTCACCTAACAGGTCTAAATGCTAAAATAGTATTTTTACAGGAAACTCACTTAATAAGCAAGGATCAGTTCCGGCTGCAAAAAGACTGGACTGGCCAAATGTTCCATTCTAGCTTTACGAAGAAAACTAGAGGTGTGGGAATTCTCATACATAGAACAGTACCATTTGTAGCATCAGATGTAGTATTGGATCCTGAAGGGAGATATGTAATGGTTATGGGAGACTTATCTAACTGTAAAATGATCTTGATAAATGTTTATGCACCTAATGTTGATGATAAGGAATTTATACAAAATTTGTTGGCATCCATTCCCAATCTGAACACTCATAAAGTTATAATGGCTGGGGATTTTAATTGTGTTATGAATCCACTTTTAGATAGGACTTCCTCCACAGGGGGAACGGCATCTAACACTGCAAAAATAATTACAAAGTTTATAACTGATCACAACTTATCAGACCCCTGGAGGTTTTTAAACCCAAATTCAAGAACATATTCTTTCTACTCACCAGTACATCATTGTTACTCAAGGATCGATTACTTCTTTATAGACAATAACTTCTTGCCTAAGATTAAATCTTGCAAATATGATGCTATTGTTATTTCTGACCATGCACCTATGATCTTGGAGCTAAAATTACTAAGCCCCATGCACTCACCCCGCAGATGGCGCCTCAACCCGCTTCTATTAGCTGATGAGAATTGTACTGAATTTATATCCAAACAAATCAAATTCTTTCTAGAGACAAATACATCCCCCGAGATCTCTGCAGGGATACTCTGGGAAACTCTTAAGGCCTTCTTAAGAGGACAGATTATCTCATATCTTTCCCACAGAAATAAATCCGAGGCCAAGAAAGTAGCAGATATAAAAAGCGAAATTACTAAAATAGATGAAGAACATGCCAGACTACCAAGCGAGACTCTACATAGGAGAAGGCAGGCTCTACATTCGGAATTAAACCTCTTGACAACTAAAGAAACTGAACAACTAATTTACAAATCCAGACATCATTACTATGAACATGGGGAGAAAGCTAATAAGCTTTTAGCTCAACAAATTCACAAGCAAGAAGTGCGCAACGCAATCTCGGTAATCACTAGTACGAACGGAGATAAAATCGTCGAACACCAAAATATAATGCACACTTTCAGAGACTACTATAAATCCCTATATACTACTGAGTTTAAGGAAGACAATACACAATCTAATGCATTTCTGGATACATTACAGATACCACAAATAGACGCTTGTAGTGCGGAGGAACTTGATAAACCTCTGATGTTATCAGAATTACTAGATGCTATAAAATCACTCCAAGGCGGGAAAGCAGCAGGCCCTGATGGTTACCCTGCAGAATTTTACAAGAAATTCTCCGCTCAGCTAGCCCCCCTCTTATTAGCAACATTTACAGAAGCCAGAGATAACCAATCTCTTCCAAAAACCTTTCGCCAAGCACTAATCACTGTCTTTCCAAAACAAAATAAGGACTTATTACAATGTGCATCATACAGACCAATTTCACTTCTGAATAACGACGTTAAAATACTTTCAAAAATTTTAGCCAGAAGGGTGGAGAAAGTACTCCCCTCGGTAATATCACAAGACCAAACTGGATTTATTGGGGGCCGGCACTTATCTTCCAATCTTCGACGCCTGTTTAATGTAATATACTCACCAACTAAATCAAACACCCCAGAAATATTATTATCATTAGATGCAGAAAAAGCATTCGACATGATTGAATGGAAATACCTTTTTACTATATTGGAGAAGTTTGGGTTTGGCCCAAACATCTGTGCATGGATTAAATTACTGTATACTAACCCAGAAGCTTCAGTTTGCATCAACAACATTTGCTCAGACTACTTTAAACTAGAACGTGGCACTAGACAAGGATGCCCCTTGTCACCGCTGCTGTTTGCGATTGCCATTGAACCACTGGCAATACATTGTCGAAATACTGATCAGATAAAGGGGATTAGCAGAGAAGGACTGGAACAGAAAATCTCAATATGCAGATGACATGGTACTGTATATATCAGACCCAGAAAATTCTGTACCTGCAGTCTTAGCAGCACTCACAGAATTTCAAAAGATCTCTGGTCTCAGAATTAATCTGAATAAAAGTGTACTCTTTCCAGTGAACTCTCAAGCATATAATATTAGATTAGATACCCTACCTTTTATCATTGCAGAACAGTTTAAATACCTAGGGGTAAACATCACAAGTAAATATAAAGCTCTATATCAACAAAATTTCGCCGTTTGCATGGAAAAAATTAAACAAGACTTGCATAGATGGTCAACCCTTCATCTCACACTAGCTGGAAGAATTAACACTGTTAAGATGAATATTCTTCCTAAGCTCCTTTTTTTATTTCAAAACATCCCAATATACATTAATAAATCATTTTTTAGGCAATTAGATTCGACAATAACCTCATTTATTTGGAATTCAAAACATCCACGCATCAAAAGAGCGACCCTACAAAGACAAAAGGCAGAAGGCGGCATGGCTCTACCTAACTTCCAGTTTTATTACTGGGCAGCAAATATACAGGCGATAAGAACCTGGACACAAATAGAAGAACATACACAGGCTTGGTCCGCAATAGAATTAAATTCCTGCAGTACTTCTTTGTATTCCTTGCTCTGTGCTCCAATAAACACACGTTATCGGCAATACACTAATAACCCAATTGTGCTCCACTCACTTAGAATCTGGAACCAATGTAGAAAGCATTTTAAGACGGAGAAGCTTCTATCTGTGGCACCCCTGCAAGAGAACCACCTCTTTCAACCCTCACAAACATATGCAGTTTTTAATATTTGGAAAAAATTTGGAATTAACTTGCTTAGAGATCTTTATATAGACAACGTCTTTGCATCCTATGAGCAATTACATTCCAAATTTAACATTCCAGCTACACATTTCTTTCACTATCTTCAAATCAGAAACTTTGTTAAACAAAACCTTCCAGATTTTCCTCATCTTGCACCCTCATCCATGCTGGAAAAAATATTGCTCAATCTCAAGGATTTAGACTCCATCTCTACAATATATAAAATCATTTTACAATCCCTCCCTTTTAAAGATCCAAGAGGACACTGGGAAAAAGATCTTTCAATTAATATATCAGAAAAGGAGTGGAAAGTAGCAATGCAGAGAATTCACTCGAGCTCCATATGCGCAAAGCATACAATTATACAACTCAAAATTATATATCGAGCACATCTGTCTCGACTAAAACTCTCCAAAATGTTCCCAGGGCATGATCCAACCTGCGAACGTTGTAACCAAGTCCCAGCCTCACTAGGTCACATGTTCTGGTCCTGCACCAAATTAACATTATTCTGGACAAACATTTTTAATTACCTTTCAGATAGCCTTGGACTTACAATCCCTCCAAACCCATTAACAGCTGTGTTTGGTGTTCTTCCAGATGGGTTTAAAGCGGAGGAAGACAAACAAATTGTGATTGCATTCACTACACTTTTGGCACATAGACTTATTCTCATAAACTGGAAGAACCCAAACTCTCCTCTTTTAAGTCAGTGGGAAACCGATGTGTTATATTATTTGAAGTTGGAAAAAATCAAATATTCAATTAGAGGATCCGTACAGACTTTTTTCAAAACATGGCAGGACCTAATCAGTAATATTTTAAAATAAGTTCAAAAGGCACAGAGAATTTATTAATTTAGGTATGTCTCCAAGTCTTAAATTTAACGCCGTTTGGCTTGCTCTCTCTCTCAGGGGTGGGGATCGATCTGTTCTTAATTTTTCTCTTTGTAAAAACTTGATTGCTTTGTATGGATTGTAATAAAATTAATAAAAATTAAAAAAAAAAAAAAAAAAGAAATAAGCGACCAAGTAGTGTGGTAGGCAGGATGACTTTAGGGACTTTCAAAACTCGACTTGATGTTTTTTTGGAAGAAATAAATGGATAAGACTGGCGAGGTTTGTTGGGCAGAATGGCCTGTTCTCATCTAGAGTGTTCTAATGTTCACTGTCATGCACTTTTTATGTATATGTTGAGACTGTTTATCTTGTAGTTACCTCAGGTGTGTCCTTATCAATTGTGCTCATGTCTGTCGTGTAACTACACTCGGAGAATCATCAAAAAAACAAAAACAAATTCCATGTATGCAAGCAGGTTTGGCCTGTAAATGTGACTTTGATTCTAATTCTGCTCTGCGGTAGGCCCTGTAAGGCTTGTAAAGGTAAAAACGAAGACTGCAACATACAGGGAAATCCTGGAAGAACTCCTGATGAAGACTGCAAGAAACTTGGGGAGAAGATGTATGTTCCAGCAAGACGACCCCAAGCATACAGCCAAAGCTACACAAGATTGGCTCAGAAACAGCAACATGAAAGTCCTGGAGTGGCCAAGTCAGAATGGAGATCTCAACCCAATTGAGGATTTGTGGCTGGACTTGACAAAGGTAATTCACTCAGATGTCTATGACACCTGGCAGAGCTTGAGAGGTGAAAGAACCAACTTGTGCAAAACTGATAAAGAGACACCTGTGTACATAAATTCAAGGCTGTCATGGCTGCCACCTATTAAATATTGATGTAAAGGTAGTGCATACTTATGCTGGCAATTATTTTGTGTTTTATATTTATAATTATTTTAAACGACTTTGAAAAGATCTGTTTTAACTTTGACATTAAAGATATTTTTTTCTGTTGTACATAATCAATTAAATCCATTGGGATTAAATGTAATAGAACAATAAAATGTGAAAACTTCCAAAAAGGTTGAATAGTTTTTATTGGCACTGTACATACCCACTGGTATTCCATGGTTACTTAATAACAAACCAAAGTACCTAATAAGTCTTAACAATAAAAATGTTTCACTGTTCTTCTCTTACCTCATGAGCATTGTATTTTTTAATCACCTTTTCTGTAATTGTGCAGAAGCCATAATAATAATGAGCAAAAGAGGTAATTTCCTTATATGATGTAATATCATTTTGTCTTACTTGTTCAATATAATTGTTTTGACATTTTGAGTAATAAATCCGACATAAATTGATCCATGGTTGACAAGTGCTATGTGCTTTATAGATGAGATGACATTTAGCCAAAACTCTCGGTTGTTTTGATGTAATGTCACGGTACATCCTGCATGCTGAGAGATTCTTTATGTATTCATATATTGGAAGCTGGTAAAGTACAAGCAAGTACATCAAACATCCCTTCAAATCTCCATGAAGTTAACACTGTTGGAATATTACTTGTCAACATATTTTGAACTGCAGGCAGTGCTTCTGGATAAGTTCAAGCCAATATTATCAAGCAAACCTGCTAGAATTCAAAATAAACAGAATGTTAGGTTATATAGCGCCTTGACGTGTGGAGCGGTGTCACAGGAGGGTCTTCTCAAGCTTTATAATAACACACTGGTGAGGCCTCATCTAGAGTACTGGGTGCAGTTTTGGTCTACAAAAAGGGCATAGCAGCACTAGAAAATGTCCAGAGAAGAGCGACTAGGCTGATTGTAGGGCTAAATTAAAGTATTACATGTAGGAAGTAGAAATGTGAGGTTTGAATACACAATGGGACGTCTAAAAATTGAAAGTACGCCTTATGAGAAGGTAGTCGTAGTGGACTCGACACGATCAACTGCCAGACAGTATTCAGAAGTCATTAAGAAAGCTAACAGAATGTCAGGTTATATAGCGCCTTGACGTGTGGACTGCAAATCAGGTTCTGCTCAAGCTTTATAACACTCTGGTGATGCCTCATCCTGAGTGCTGGGTGCAGTTTGGGTCTCCAGGCTACAAAAAGGACATAGCAGTGCTAGAAAAGGTCCAGAGAAGAGCAACTAATCTGATTAAGGGCTACAGGGGATGAGTTATGAGGAAAGATTAAAAGAGCTGAGCCTTTACAGTTTATGTAAAAGAAGAGGAGACCCCGATTGAAGTGTTTAAAATTATGAAGGGAATTAGTCCAGTGGATCATCCATCCATTATCCAACCTGCTATATCCTAACTTGGTCTGCTGGAGCCAATCCCAGCCAACACAGGGTGCAAGGCAGAAAACAAACCCCGGGCAGGGTGCCAGCCCACAGCAGGGCACACACACACCAAGCACAATTTAGAATCGCCAATGCACCTAACCTGCATGTCTTTGGATTGTTGGAGGAAACCGGAGTACCCAGAGGGAACCCATGCAGACACGGGGAGAACATGCAAACTCCACGCAGGGAGGACCCAGGATCTCCTAACTGTGAGGCAGCAGCGCTACCCACTGCGCCACCGTGCCACCCTCCAGTGGATCAGTGACTTTAAAATATGTCCAAGAACACGTGGACACAGTTGGAAACTAGGTATGGGTAAATTTCACACAAACATTAGGAAGTTTTTCTTTACATAAAGAACGATAGACACTTGGAATAAGCAACCAAGTAGTGTGGTAGACAGTAAGACTTCAGAGACTTTTAAAATTAGACTTGATGTTATTTTTGAAAAAATTAGTGGATGGGACTGCTGAGCTTTGTTGGGCTGAATGGCCTGTTCTCGTCTAGAGTGTTCTAATGTTCTAAATGTTTATTGACAGGAGTTGAGGTTTTCATGGTGGATATAATGGAAAGAGAGGGTAACATACAACCAAAAGTAACTAAACTGAGCGTTCTACAGTCAACTTCCTACATATATGGAGATCTCTAGATGTCTGGACACTCCTTGCTCCTCCCTACCAAAAATGGGCCAAAGTACATAAGAATTTAAGAAATGAGACAAACTAGAGGAGAACATTCAGTCCATCAGGCTCATTTGTTTAACTAACACATAAGTTGTCCCAAAATCTCTTCCCAATCCTTCTTAAAGGTTGTCAATGTTTCTGCTTCTACTCGATATACAATACAATACAATACAATTTATTTTTGTATAGCCCAAAATCACACAAGAAGTGCCACAATGGGCTTTAACAGGCCCTGCCTCTTGACACAACATACACACACAAAACACAGCAAACCTAGAGGATTTGAAATAACTGCCAGAATCTATGGAAGGTCCTCCAGTTTATAGGGTGGTGTGCAGTTCCTGGGGGTGATTAGTAAGTGGCTCTGCCTTTGGTGGAACCCTTCCTAAAACACATGGTAGATAACGCAGACTTCATATAAACATAGGCAAAATCAAAAATAATGTGTCTTCTGTGATCAGTTTTTGATTATTTTGGCCTCATTTTTTCATCTTTGTCCATTGGACAATATACAATACAATACAATTTATTTGTGTATAGCCCAAATCACACAAGAAGTGCCACAATGGGCTTTAACAGGCCCTGCCTCTTGACAGCCCCCCAGCCTTGATTCTCTAAGAAGACAAGAAAAAACTCCCCAAAACAAAAACATTGTAGGAAATAAATGGAAGAAACCTTGGGAAAGGCAGTTCAAAGAGAGACCCCTTTCCAGGTAGGTTGGGCGTGCAGTGGGTGTCAAAAAGAAGGGGGTCAATACAATACAGTACAATACACAGAACAGAACAAATCCTCAATAAGGTACAAGCACATAGCAGAATTTAACAGTAGATGATATCACATATTATGATTTGGATATCTTGGTAGTTTATTTCTGATTCTTTTAGGGCTAATTATTTTTTTGTTCCTTTATTCCTAGGGCTGAATATTTTTACAAAAAAACACACACAAAGCAATGGTTACACCAGCGTTTCTCAACCTTTAAGTATTTGCGACCCGAGTTTTCATAACAGTTTTAATCGCGCCCCCCTAACATTTTTTTGAAATGTAGATGCATATTTTATTATACCTACTTCTCTTTTATTGACACTTATCTAACTCCATATTTATTGTTCTAGTATCAGAATGCAGTTTAAGTTAATTTGTTTTGGTTTCAATAGATGTTTTTTTCATATTTTTGATTCTTGTTTTCTTTTTTTCACATGTTCGCACCCCCCTTTTTGTTACTTCACGCCCCCCTAGGGGTGCCTGCCCCACAGGTTGAGAACCACTGGATTACACACATAAATCAACATAAAATACTTATTTATGACAAATGTCACTCTGTTTTATGATGCAAGGGCCACTGCAGTATGTCAATTCACATACCTATTACATACCTGTTTGTCTCATCAGTCATAAGCTGAAAGGCTCTTTCTGGAAAAAAAAAAACAGCTTAATATAGTCGAATGGCTTGTAATGTGTCATTACCACTAGCACGCTGTGTCGTTTGATGAAGTCCAGCAGCCAGCTTGCCTCCCACAGATCTATTTCTGCATAGTCCAACTAGGGAGAACGTTGCCATGGGTTTTTCAGCTCTGTGATCAGCTGGGGATTGATCAGCTGATGTAGGTACCTGACATTTTCGATCTCCAGATCACTTGCCTCAAAATTGGAGTTCGATAAGTCAGAGTCCAATTCAGCAAAAATATACAAAAAATAAATAATATGTATGGAGTATATTGCTTTGCGCATTCGCTTTGTTCACTTGCCCGATGTCGATTCCATTCTAGACATTGTTTACTCTGTGCTACTCATGTATATACTGGGATTCAACGTCAAGTCTAACAGTACTCCTAGCAAAGACGGTCTGTCTATAACATAATGGTGAGTTTTATCAAAGTTAACAGCCCTCTGCCCCTGGATGTTGACTTTAGTTGGCATCCACTCTCAACCCTTTGTGTCGACAAAAATTCGACATCCGTCCTTAAACATTGCAAGATGCTGAGAAATTAATTAATGCTTTTGTTTTCAGTCGACTAGATTACTGTAATGCACTCCCCTAAGGACCACCCAAGAAAGACATAAATCGACTGCAATGAGTGCAGAATGCAGCTGCTAGAATCTTAACTTGGAAAAGAAAATCCGAGCACATCACCCCAGTTTTGATGTCACTATATTGGTTACCTGTGTCATTTAGAATTGACTTTAAAATACTGCTTATGGTTTACAAAGCCTTAAATAATCTCGCTCCATCTTATATTTCAGAATGTCTTACACCTTACACTCCAAATCGTAACCTTAGATCTTCAAATGAGTGTCTCCTTAGAATTCCAAGAGCTAAACTTAAAAGAAGTGGTGAGGTGGGCGGCCTTCTGCTGTTATGCACCTAAAATCTGGAATAACTTGCCAATAGGAATTCACCAGGCTAATACAGTGGAGCACGTTAAATAACTGCTGAAAACACATTATTTTAACATGGCTTTCTTATAACTTCATCTTAGTTTAATCTTCATACTCTGTATATTCAATTAATTATCATTATTACTCATGGTATTCATATTCAAAATCCGTACTAACCCCTACTTTCTCTTCTGTTCTTTTTCCGGTTTTCTGTGGTGCCGATCTGCCCCATCACCGCCTGATCAAAGCACCGTGATGTCCCTACATTGATGGATTAAAGGCCAGAAGTCCACATGACCATCATCATCAAGTCCTTCCATGAGAACCCTGAATACCATGAGGACTGATTGAGATCATTTATGTTAGGTAGAATGCCTAGAGGGGGCTAGGTGGTCTCGTGGCCTGGAACCCCTGCAGATTTAATTTTTTTCTCCAGCCGTCTGGAGTTTTTCTTGTTTATTGTGTCCTCCCTGGCCATTGGACATTACTTTTATTCTATGTTAATTAGTGTTCCCTTATTTTAATTCTTATTTATTTTGTCTGTTTTCTCTTTCTTCATCATGTAAAGCACTTTGAGCTCCATCATTTGTATGAAAATGTGCTATAGAAATAAACGTTGTTGTTGTTGTTAAAGTGTTGCTTCCTGGCTTCAGTCTTAAATACACTTGCCTTTAATTTCCATTGATGTTCTTGAGTACACCATTTATTTTTAAGCTGAAAGAATGCTGCTGGATCTACTTTATCAATTTCTTTGAGGGCTTTAAACACCTGGATAAAGCCCTTATGCAGTCTCCTCTGCTCAGACTAAACAGGTTTATTTCTCCTGAGTCTGTCAAAGCAGGACATGTCCTTAAGTCTCATGATCCTCTTGGTTGCTCTCCCCTGCCCGACTTCAAGTGCTACTGTGTCTTTCTTGTAATGTGGTGACCAGAACTGGACACAATACACCAAATGTGGTCTCATTAGTGAATTACAGGTGCCGGTCATAAAATTAGAATATCATGACAAAGCAATTCCATTCAAAAAGTGAAACTTGTATATTAGATTAATTCATTACACACAGATTGATGTATTTCAAATGTTTATTTCTTTTAATTTTGATGATTATAACTGACAACTAATGAAAGTCCCAAATTCAGTATCTCAGAAAATTAGAATATCAATTAAGACAATGCAAAAAAATGATTTTTAGAAATGTTGTCCAACTGAAATTCAGTATCTCGGAAAATTAGAATATTGTGAAAAGGTTCAATATTGAAGAGACCTGGTGCCACACTCTAATCAGCTAATTAACTCAAAACACCTGCAAAAGCCTTTTATGGTCTCTCAGTCTCGTTCTGTAGGCTACACAATCATGGGGAAGACTGCTGACTTGACAGTTGTCCAAAAGACGACCATTGACACCTTGCACAAGGAGAGCAAGACACAAAAGGTCATTGCTAAAGAGGCTGGCTGTTCACAGAGTTCTGTGTCCAAGTACATTAATAGAGAGGTGAAGGGAAGGACAAGATGTGGTAGAAAAAAGTGTACAAGCAATAGGGATAACCGCACCCTGGAGAGGATTGTGAAACAAAACCCATTCAAAACTGTGGGGGAGATTCACAAAGAGTGGACTGCAGCTGGAGTCAGTGCTTCAAGAACCACCAGGCACAGACGTATGCAAGACATGGGTTTCAGCTGTCGCATTCCTTGTGTCAAGCCACTCTTGAGCAAGAGACAGCGTCAGAAGCATCTCGACTGGACTGCTGCTGAGTGGTCCAAAGTTATGTTCTCTGATGAAAGTAAATTTTGCATTTCCTTTGGAAATCAAGGTCCCAGAGTCTGGAGGAAGAGAGGAGAGGCACAGAATCCACTATGCTTGAGGTCCAGTGTAAAGTTTCCACAGTCAGTGATGGTTTGGGGTGCCATGTCATCTGCTGGTGTTGGTCCATTGTGTTTTCTGAGGTCCAAGGTCAACGCAGCCGTCTACCAGGATGTTTTAGAGCATTTCATGCTTCCTGCTGCTGACGAACTTTATGGAGATGCAGATTTCATTTACCATCAGGACCTGGCACCTGCACAAAGTGCCAAAACTGCCAGTACCTGGTTTAAGGACCATGGTATCCCTGTTCTTGATTGGCCAGCAAACTCACCTGACCTTAACCCCATAGAAAATCTGTGGGGTATTGTGAAGAGGAAGATGCCATACGCCAGACCCAACAATTCAGAAGAGCTGAAGGCCACTATCAGAGCAACATGGGCTCTCATAACACCTGAGCAGTGCCACAGACTGATCGACTCCATGCCACACCACATTGCTGCAGTAATCCACGCCAAAGGAGCCCCAAATAAATATTGAGTGCTGTACACGCTCATACTTTTCATGTTCATACCTTTCAGTTGGCCAACATTTCTAAAAATCATTTTATTGCATTGGTCTTAATTGATATTCTAATTTTCCGAGATACTGAATTTGGGACTTTCATTAGTTGTCAGTTATTATAATTAAAATTAAAAGAAATAAACATTTGAAATACATCAGTCTGTGTGTAATGAATGAATCTAATATACAAGTTTCACTTTTTGAACGGAATTACTGAAATAAATCAACTTTGTCATGATATTCTAATTTTATGACTGGCACCTGTATATAGTTTGAGCATAACATCCCTTGATTTATATTCAACAAGCTTTATGATACAACCTAACATTTTATTTAATCTTATAAACGATTCTGCACATTGCTTAGAGGATGAAAACGATGTATCAACATAAACCCCTAAATCCTTCTGAGCGGTTGCTTCCTGTAGGATACTGTCTCCCATCTTGTATTGTGAAAGTGTTTGACCCCCTTTCGCCTTCAGAACTGCCTTAATTCTACGTGGC
>JANRMT010062852.1:11201179-11241525 GCA_026402145.1 Polypterus bichir lapradei
CTATCTATCTATCTATCTATCTATCTATCTATCTATCTATCTATCTAGCAATTATATAGTGCCTTCCATATCTATTGTGAACAAAACAGGCAAGAAATCATAAAGGGTCAGTGAAGAGAAGAGCTAGAGAAGGCCTTGAAGAACAAGATGCCTTGCAAAATGAGCAAATCAACAAAAATAAATGCCAGGGTCAGGAGTAGCAGCCTTCCGGTCCAACCCCTTGGGATTCAAAATGAAGGCCAGCTTCTGGTTACATTCAGGCTTATGTGGCCATGCTGGTATAAGTGGCAGAGTTCAGGGCTGTTCTCCCAGATGTGATGTCAGATGTCTTCCAGGGTATGTTCCTCCAATTCTGAAGGTGAAAGCAAAAAAACAGTGGCACCCTTATTCTTCACCCTGTAACTCCCCAGACAAAAGCCCATTAAACAATACTGAGACTCATGTGTTTGACACTAACAGATGTGGATCTACTATCAAGGCTCACTGGGTGAATCGAATTTCGGCACACCACTAATAGTGGCCATTACCACACTGCATTCAGACGGGTGTCCATATGCTGCATTGTTTACAACAACAACATTTATTTATAGAGCACATTTTCATACAAAAAATGTAGCTCAAACTGCTTTACATGATGAAGAAAGAGAAAAAAGACAAAGTAAGAATTAAAATCAGAGAACACTAATTAACATAGAATAAAAGTAAGGTCTGATGGCCAGGGAGGACAGAAAAAAAAAAAAAAAACTCGGCTGGTGAAAAAATAAAATCTGCAGGGGTTCCAGGCCATGAGACCACCCAGCCCCCTCTAGGCATTCTACCAGTGGCGGACCGTGTATCTCACACCTACTGTAGGCCTTCAGTAGCATCTGAATCAACCCGCCCCTCAAAAACTAATTTATGGTTATAAAAACCATCTTAATATGCAGAAATACAGTATTAAGAGCTGCTGCATCGCAGATAGATAACTCCTGTAGCCACAATAAATGCCTTTATTGAATAGATAAACCAGGGGTGAACAAGTTCCTTTCTACTGCAGCTACAGCCGCGACACACATAATAAACATCAATAATAACTCATAAACTTGCAATATTATTTAGAAAAATTGCAACATTTTACTCACCAAAAATTTGGATTATTTGTAAACAAAATCCATCCTCCTCTCTTTCCTCAAAAACAGTTCAAGTACTCTGTCGTACAGATTATCCGTGCGCTTCAGTTCCATCCATGAAATCTGGTCTGTGTCTGGCAAATAATATTGTCCAGAATCCTGCCATGGAGTTGGCAGTAGTGTGCGCGAGGATCTTGCGCTTGACCTCTTCGTGCGCTCGGAGCGCCTGCGGTGCATTCAGTGGCCTCGTAGAGTTCCTCATATCGGCTTCTATCTCGCTCAACGGTGTCACAGAACTCCTTTACCTTAGCCAGACAAAACTGCACATCCAGTTTTTTGTCCTGTAGTATTGAAAAGAGCATGTCTGAATACTCAAAAATGCCATTGAATGTGTGAAGCAAAAAACAAAACTCAAAATCATCCAGACGTGCTTTAAATCCATCAGCACAGCGCACTGTGTCCTTATCGTACTCGTCATGATGCTCCAGAATGTGATGAAACAGTTCCTTTAGGGCATCTCTCTTCTCAAAGACCGTATTGACCACTCTGGATGTGTACTGCCACCGTGTTGGTGCCACACGAGGGAGACCCCGCTGGCAGATTTCATCCAGTAGTTGCGTGCACCGAGGCGATCTAGAAAAAAATGCAGTAGGGCCATTGAGGTGGCCGGAAAAGATCTTGCATTCTTTAAGCTTTGAGGCCCCTTGAGTCAGTACTAAATTGAGCCGATGTGCATTGCAGTGTATGAATAAAGCCAAAGGTGCTCTCTCTTTAACTTTAGCCTGCACCCCATTTAATTCAGAAGACATGGCCGCTGCACCGTCAAAACACTGTGCCACAACTTTACCCAGACATTCATTTTCCAACAAAAAATCTGATGGTAAGACCTGCAATGTCATCGGCTCGCTTCCCACTTATAACATCTTCAAATCTGACAAATCGCTCCTTGACACCTGTGCCCGTTACGTAACGCAGGACCAGTGCTAGCTGCGCTGTGTTACTCGCGTCTGTCGTCTCATCCACCATAATAGAGACGAACGGTGCTTTTTTAACGTCACTTCTTATCTCTTCTCCCATCACTTCAGCAATAGCAGTGATCAGGTCGTTTTGCATTTTACCCGACGTCCCACTAAACACTTTATTGGTGGACAGGTGGTAATGTAAATCCGTTTTGCTCTCAGCAACAAGAGAAAGAAGCTCCACATAGTTTCCTCTGTTATTAGATCCCGCGCTTTCATCGTGTCCCCGAAATGAAAGTTCCTGTTTGCCCAAAAAAATGACACAGCCTGTCAGTCTTTTTAAGATTTCTCTGTTTTTCTTCACCTTTTTGTTGTGGAGCTCCATTTCCCTGCACACTTGCTCGTTCAGCTGTAGATCCACTCTGGTGTCCCCAAAAGTTTTGGAAAGCACCGTTGCTTGTAAGTGTCCGGCAGTGCTTTGATTTCTCGTTGCTGCCTTGGTTAGGCAAGTCAAATTTACAAACCCAGTGTGACTCTTGCCCAAAGGGGACTGGGCGGTCTCTTGGTCTGGAATCCCTGCAGATTTTATTTTTTGTCTCCAGCCGTCTGGAGTTTTTTTTTTGTTTTTTCTGTCCACCCTGGCCATCGGACCTTACTTATTCTATGTTAATTAATGTTGACTTATTTTATTTTTTACTGTGTCTTTTATTTTCTATTCTTCTTTTGTAAAGCACTTTGAGCTAAATTTTTTTGTATGAAAATGTGCTATATAAATAAATGTTGTTGACTCCAAACACCATGTCGATCAGTGGCAAATAACAAGCACTCCCAGCATTACAATTTGCAGTGTTCCTCGGACCCTGTGTGCCAGGGGTACCGCTCGTAGTTGGTAACCTGAAAGTGGCGGACAAATCCTCTTCCTGGTTGTGACAGGCTAGCTAGCTTTGGAGTTGTCCGACCTTTCTTAACAATGTCCAGCTTTTCTTGAAAAGTCCGTCTTGAAAATGGCCTTGAAAGTAATTCTGCCACCAAATCTGTTTGTTCTCCTCCTTCAGCCATTGTGGGGTGACAAAATAGCTATTACACCATCCTATCCAATCAATGGGTCTGAATACGGTGATGTTGCCGTACGCCTGCTAGAGGGCCCTACTGACACCAACTCAAAATCTGATTGGTTGAAGCAACAGTTTAATCGACATTTATTTTGTGTTAGAGGGCCTGCAGAATGGATTGTGAAGGCCTCTTTGACTTTGACTCTGCCTGGCAACAAATGATGGCTGAAATGTGATTGGCTAAATGCTTTAATATGAAAATACATGTTTGGAAGCAGCACAACCATCGGAAAAGCTATGAAAGGAAGCGGACAGACTATTTGGAATTATTTAATAAGTATTCATGGACAAAATATAATTAACATCAGTTTGTGATTCAGATATTTTTTTAGACCAGCAGAGAAGGCCTTGCAGGCCCTGATGGCCCACCACTGCGTTATTCTACCTAACATCAATGATCAGTCCTCATTGTATTCAGGGTTCTCATGGAAGGACTTGATGATGGCGGTCATGTTGACTTCTGGCGTTTAATCCATCAATGGAGGGACATCACGGTGCTTTGATCAGGTGGTGGTGGCACAGATCAGAACCACAGAAAACCAGAAAAAGAGCAGAAGAGAGAGTAGGGGTTAGTATGGATTTTGGAGCCACCATGAATAGTAATGATAATTAATTGAATATGCAGAGCATCAGGATTAAACTAAAATGAAGTTATGAGAAAGCCATGTTACAGTAATGTGTTTTCAACATTGTTATAAAGTGCCCCATCTATATCAGCCTGGTGAATTTATATCGGTCAGCTATTCCAGATTTTAGGTGTATAACAGCAGAAGGCCGCCTCACCACTTCTTTTAAGTTTAGCTCTTCGAATTCTAAGCAGACACTCATTTGAAGGTCTAAGGTTACGATTTGGAGTGTAAGGTGTAAGACAATCCGAACTATAAGATGGAGCGAGATTATTTAAGGCTTTGTAAACCATAAGCAGCATTTTAAAACCAATTCTGAATGACACAGGTAACCAGTGTAGTGACATCAAAACTGGAAAAATGTGCTCGGATTTTCTTTTCCTAGTTAGGATTCTAGCAGCTGCATTCTGCACTCATTGCAGTCAATTTATGTCTTTTTTGGGTGGTCCTGTGAGGAGTGCGTTACAGTAATCTAGTCGACTGAATACAAAAGCCTGAACTAATTTCTCAGCATCTTTCAATGATATAAGAGGTCTAACATTTGTTATGTTTCTTAAGTGAAAAAATGCTGTCCTCGTAATCTGATTAATATGCGATTTAAAATTCAGATTAGAGTCAACAGTTACTCCTAAGTTCTTTACCTCTGTCTTGACTTTTAATCCTAATGCATCCAGTTTATTTCTAATAACCTCATTATATCCATTATTGCCAATCACTAAAATTTAAGTTTTTTCTTTATTTAGCTTGAAAAAATTACTATTCATCCAATTAGAAACACAAGTAAGACACTGTATTAGTGAAACAACTCTTTGTTAAGGAGCTCTGTTTATTAAGTCACCCAGAAGCCTGTGGGGGTCTTAATTTAGCCTTGGTAACTACTTCTATGCATTGCTTTAATATAATCTTCTGCTTCTTTATATTATATTATACACTTGGATGCTTTATAATGCCTGCTCAAGTTTGACACCTTGTGGAAGTTGGTATATATAAAATACCCGATGGCCCTTTAAAAGTCTATGTGTGAGTGGTACACCCTTAAAAATAATGGTTATTTAACAGCACTTTATAGTTCTTTACTGGGTTGTTTTGTTCTTTGTAGATCCATGGCTTGACAAGGCACCATTTTATTCTGGGAAAGATTCTTTGCATATGAAGTTGGCTCTTTCTGCTTTGAATACTGTATGTCGGAAAAAAAAGTGAACTCTTTAATCTGTGGTAGGCGACCTAGCAGGACCCTAGAAGACCAAGGAAATCTGGACTTTGCCTGTGTTATTGTATGCACAGTAAGGTTGTTAGGGCAGATCCAAGCAACTATAGGCCAGTAAGCGTAATCACAGGAAAATTAATGGCAGGAATTATTAAGGATAAGATTGAGCAACACATGGCAAGGACAGGAGTTATTCTGACCAGTCAGCATGGGATCAGAAGAGGGAGGTCGTGTTTTACTAACATGCAGGAATTCTATGAGGAGGCAACAAAAAGATACGATCAAAGTGGAGCTTATGATATTATTTATCTGGACTTTCAGAAAGCATTTGATAAGGTGCCACATGAGAGGGTGGGCATCAAATTAAACGAAGTGGGAGTTCAGGGTGATGTGTGTATATTTGTGCAGAATTGGCTCAGACACAGGAAGCAGAGGGTGATGGTGTGAGGAACTTCATCAGAACTGGCCGATGTTAAGAGTGGTGACCAGCAGGGAGCAGTGTTGGGGCTGCTGCTATTTTTAATAAATATAAATGATTTAGATAGAAATATAAGTAATAAGTTGGTTAAGTTTGCAGATGATACCAAGATAAGTGGACTGGCAGATAACTGAGAATACATTAAATCATCACAGAAGGACTGGGACAGCAGACAGGCTTGGCCCGATCTGTGGCAGATGAAATTTAATGTCAGTAAATGTAAAGAATTACACATAGGAAGTAAAATGTGAGGTTTGAATACTCAATGGGCGGTCTGAAAATTGAGAGAACACCTTATGAGAAGGATTTAGGAGTCGTAGTGGACTCCAAGCTGTCAACTTCCAGACAGTGTTCAGAAGCCACTAAGAAGGCTAACAGAATGTCAGGTTATATAGCGCCTTGATGTGTGGAGTACAAGTCACAGGAGGTTCTGCTCAAGCTTTATAACACACTGGTGAGGCCTCATCTGGAGTCCTGGGTGCAGTTTGGGTCTCCAGGCTACAAAAAGGCAGCGTTAGAAAAGGTCCAGAGAAGAGCGACTAGGCTGATTCAGGGCTACAGGGGATGAGTTATGAGGAAAAATTAAAAGAGCTGAGCCTATAGAGTTTAAGCCAAAGAAGATTAAGAGGAGACCTGACTGAAGTGTTTAAAATTATGAAGTGAATTAGTGCAGTGGATCGAGACAGTGACTTTAAAATGAGTTCATCAAGAACACAGGGACACAGTTGGAAACTTGTTAAGGGTAAATTTCGCACAAACATTAGGAAGTTTTTCTTTACACAAAGAACGATAGACACTTGGAATAAACGACCAAGTAGTGTGGTGAACATAAGCACTTTCAAAATTCGACTTGATGTTTTTTTTTTGGAAGAAATAAGTGGATAGGACTGGCGAGCTTTGTTGGGCAGAATGGCCTGTTCTCTTCTACAGTATTCTAATGTTTTAATGCAGTAAGAGTTCTTTTAAAAAATCAGGAACCCACTGGTATTTCATAAATCTGTTTTCATCTGTTTATGGTTATTTACTATCTGGAGCCTTCTAACATTTGTGCAAAATTTGCCCTTAATAAACTTCCAACTGTTTCTTTGTGTTCTCAAAAACTCATTTTAAAGTCACAGTCGTGATCCACTGGACTAATTCACTTCATAATTTTAAACATTTCAATCAGGTCTCCTCTTAACCGCTGTTTGCTGAAACTAAAAAGCCTCATCTCCTTCAGTCTCTCCTCATTGCTCATACCTCTTAGTCAAGAAGTTAGCAAAGTCTCTGGACTGCTGCCTCCTTTTCTCTACGTTTGTTTTTCCCAGTTTCCTGTTTAAATAAACCACTAACCCAGTGCAAAAGAAACATGAAGCAGCCAAACCAGAAAAGCCATCAGTAATGTTCGACTTAATTTACAGCATTTAAGCACAGATTTTTTTTTACCAAATACATATTGTACACTGCGGTGGGTTGGCACCCTGCCCGGGATTGGTTCCTGCCCTGTGCCCTGTGTTGGCTGGGATTGGCTCCAGCAGACCCCTGTGACCCTGTGTTCGGATTCAGCAGGTTGGAAAATGGATGGATGAATATTGTACATACATAATATACATAAATATACAAAAGTTTAGTCATATTTACATAGCCTGCTGCTACAGTGTTTCACTTTACTTTTGAATTGAATATTCTTTTGTATTTAGTTAATGTCTTGGATGATTCCCTCCTTAATCAATTGTGTTTTTTCCCTAGCTGATCATTTTATTGTATGATATTCCTGTTTACTTTTCCTCTGTTAGCTCTATTATTTATTCTTGTTCTATTTAATTGGTTTTTTTTTTGCTCATTTCATTTGCTCCCTTCTTTGTTTTATAGGAGAAATACTTGTAATGGAGTCTAGTTTGTTAACTTCTTCATCAGTTTAGTCAAATTATTGTTAAAGAAATAAAAGTTTAAGTGACGGGTTTATGAGATTCTGATGACAGACTTTTTTCGAAGTCGAATGTCCTCCAGGCTTTCCCATTTTAACTTTCTTGTCAAATAAAACAATTATTTGCAATTAAGTTTAATTTGTTGAATTCTTCTTCAGTTTATTCTAACCACTGTTAAAATATTCAAAAGTTTAACAGATTAGTTATGTGAAAATTTTATCAAAGACTAGCTGTCCCCAGCGGTTTTGCCCACATAGTAGTGAAACAGGACAAACTTTAAAATTCAATAAAAAATTTTGTAATTCTGGCCAAGCAGAAGGCAAGTAAACTCCAACATCAAACGTCGCCACTGTATCTGATCATGTGAATTTCTGACGGGAGAGCATCCCCCACATGGAGAGAAGAGCACATGGCCGTGACATCTCTGCCATTCAGCAGCTACCCTCTAAAACACACGTTTCTGATCTCTTTCTCAAAAACATCAAACGTTACTCCTTAACAATCTCTAGATGATAACTTCTGCTGAACAAACAGGTATCACTAGCTAAGCGGAGGGAAGGTACTCTCCAACACGTGGCAAGAGGTACAGCGACTCGAACAGAGGCTGGCTCGTAACTGAGGTGGGCGCTGCCCCCCTACCCTCGGCCTGCAGCCTCTCTCTGGGATTTCTATCCATCCATCCATCAATTATCCAACCCGCTATATCCTAACTACAGGGTCACGGGGGTCTGCTGGAGCCAATAACAGCCAACACAGGGCGCAAAGGCAGGAAACAAACCGCAGGGCGCGCACACACACACACACCAAGCCCACACTAGGGACAATTTAGGATCGCCAATGCACCTAACCTGCATGTCTTTAGACTGTGGGAGGAAACCGGAGCACCCGGAGGAAACCCATGCAGACACGGGGAGAACCCGGGTCTCCTAACTATGAGGCAGCAGCTCTACCCACTGTGCCACCGTGCTGCCCCTCTGGGATTTGCGTACATAAATCTGTACTGCAAGCAAACTATGATACTTAGCGTTATGAGAGATGTCACAAAATTAACCGGAGTGTTTAAGCAAATTATCGGAAAAAAAAACAATCTAAACCTGTTAAGTAAGTGAAAAGCAGACAGACATACATACAGACAGACAGACAGACATTGGATTTTATATATATATATATGAGTACTTAGGGGCAAACGCTCACCAACCCCCACGCCTGCGCTACACGCTAGCCTCTTTGCGGTTCTGTTGCGTATGGCAATGAGGATGTACAATTTAAACAGATTTTTATTTTCATGAGAATTGTTACATATGAATGATAGAACTATTTTACATTACAGCGAATAATTAACCATATTAATAAGAGTAAAACATAATCATTTGAAAGTAAATTATGTTTCATGTTGCGTTAGAGTTTTTCGTTGCGTAATATGATTTTGTTCTGTTTGGCTTTGAAATTAACACGCAAATACTTTTTAAACCTTCACTTTTACTGTAAAACTTTAGTGAAAATTTTTTTAAATTAAATTTTCATCAATATCAAGTTTTGATTTTGTGTTTGGACTTTCATCGTGACAATACAACATATAACTGTATGTGATTGAATTTCATTTCTTTCTCTCTATTAAATAAAATAACTTTTTCAAATGTTTGGCTCTGAGATTTGTTAATTGTCTTTGGCAAAGATATTCTAATGGGAAACTGTTAACATGTTAATATGAATAGCATTTCAAGATCTCTATTGTTGTATAATGTTATCTGCGGGAGATGTACTACATTACCTTTCTTGGATACATCCTTCTTTCTACAGTAAGACGGGACGGTGTTAACAGTTGTAGATATTCTTCATGATATTGTGAGTTGATGTTTTCATGTTCTGCACCACCACCACCAACTGTTCCAGCATACTCTATTGATATGTATTTAACCAATTCGCCGTGTAACCAATCAACAATTTTGGCATTAATACATTTGAATTCATCGTTTTTCAGTGCTAGGACTGCTTAGAATTCCAAGAGCTAAGCTTAAAAGAAGTGGTGAGGTGGCCTTCTGCTGTTATGCACCTAAAATGTGGAATAGCCTGCGAAAAGGAATTCGCCAGGCTGATACAGTGGAGCACTTTATAACACTGCTAAAAACTCATTACTTTAACATGGCTTTCTCAGAGCTTCATTTTAGTTTAATCCTGATGCTCTGTATATTCAATTAATTATCATTACTATTCATGGTGGCTCTAAAATCCGTACTAACCCCTACTCTCTCTTCTGTTCTCTTCCTGGTTTTCTGTGGTGACGATCTGCGCCACCACCACCTAATCAAAGCACTGTGATGGTCCCACATTGATGGATTAAAAGCCAGAAGTCTACATGATCATCATCATCAAGTCCTTCCATGAGAACCCTAATTACAAAGAGGACTGTTTCATTTATGTTAGGTAGAATGCCCAGAGGGGACTGGGTGGTCTCATGGCCTGGAACCCCTGCAGATTTTATTTTTTTTCCAGCTGTCTGGAGTTTTTTTTTTCTGTCCTCCCTGTACCTTACTTTTATTCTATGTTAATTAGTGTTCTCTTATTTTAATTCTTACTTTGTCTTTTTTCTCTTTCTTCATCATGTAAAGCACTTTGAGCTACATTATCTGTATGAAAATGTGCTATAGAAATAAATGTTGTTGTTGTGTGTGTGTGTAAACACAATAACTTGAGTACGCTTTCACTTATGTCAACCAAATTTTGAATCCAAGTATTAGCTACAAAACGTAAATTTCTATTAACTTTTAAGCCATTTCCACTACTTTACCTTTTATTTATGTAGCTGCAGAGTCTGATTTGTTCAACTTTACTTTTATAATAATTACACTATGTAACAAATTTTTATTTTGTTCCTGGCTACAAAATGTGTTTTCCTAATCCGTTATGCCTAAAAAAAATACAAAATAGCTGTTGTTCCACAAAAACTTTGCTTTTGTGATCAGGACAATGAAATTTGTCTGTTTTCGAGAAAATTCTCGATTTGCATTCAATACTGAGTAGTCTTCTAGAATATTCTTGAACTGTTAGAATTGTCCAGAAGTTTCTAGAATTTTCCAGAATTATCTAGACCTTTCAAGAAACTTTTAGAACTTTCTCGGACTGTCCAATAGTAGTCATACAAGTATAACAGCACAGGTGACTCGAACCAACATTTCGGTTTATGTTATTTTTTTGATTTGATTTAGATGGCATCAAGAGGTTGCTTGCACCCAGCAGATGCATTTTGCTACGTCTGTGGACAATTTATAAAGACAAGAGCGAGAAAGTATTCCGTGAAAGCATGTTGTAAGATGTGTGAGGCCTACAAGGCATACTTCGGCATGCCTGTCGGGGATCAAGACAAGCCCTGGGCACCTCATTTCACATGCGAATATTGCAAGAAAACTCTTGAAGGTTGGTACAGGGGAGAAAAGAGAGCCATGAAGTTTTCTGTCCCGCGAATTTGGCGGCAACCGACTGACCACTCAAGCAACTGCTACTTCTGCATGGTGGATCCTATCAATTCGCCAGGCTGCTGAACAGGACGGAGAAAACGGCTTGGAACAGTTTCGTTGCAGTGGTTCACGGCTTCCTGGGTAATCACAAGGCTGAAAACTATGTGCAGTTGGTTCGGACTCTCATAAAGAATTACGCCAAAATGGGATGCAGAATGTCTCTCAAAGTCCATATCCTTGACGCTCATCTTGACAAATTCAAGGATAACATGGGAGCTTACTCAGAGGAGCAAGGCGAGCGCTTTCATCAGGATATACTGGACTTTGAACATCGTTACCAAGGACAGTATAACAAAATCATGATGGGGGACTACATTTGGGGGCTTCTTCGAGAAAGCGATTTGCAGTACAGTCACAAATCTAGAAAATATACAAGAAAGTCATACACTTGGTGTCTTTATGAAAATTAAAATAAAGCAAGCAGTGTATGGGTCTCAAAGTTGTTCAAATTGTGAAAAAAAAAAACAAACTAAAAATTTAAAAAGCATTGACAGCACAGTAGTTAATATGGCTGCCACACGGCTCATGAAGACAAAGCAGCAGAAACATAAAAAACTAGGATACAGTCTTACAGGACAAATAATACAGCCAATCAAACAAGTAATTGATAAATAAATAAATAAAGTTAATTAGCACATTGGGTGAAAGCATCGAATTGCCTGATCGCAGTGGTCAGAGCAGACCCCCAGATGCACTTCTTAGCACACTGTGGTGGAGTGAGCCTGTGGCTAAGAGAGCTCTAACAGAGCGCCTCCTGGTGGGGGGGATTTTTCATGATGGCCTTCAATTTTGCCACTATCCTCTTTTTCACTACAGCGGCGGTTCTCAACCTGTGGGGTGCACCCCCGTAACAAAAAAGGGGGAACGAAGATGTGAAAAAAAGAAAACAAGACGAAGTTTTTTTAAAAAACGATTTTTGCTTTTCATGCGATTTTAGTTTAGCAGCAAAAAACTCTCGAGGTTTATTAACGTACTCACTATGAATTGTTTCCAAATGGCACTTAAGTTTGTTGGGTTTCATGCTGTCCGCCGCCAAAATTTTCAAACAAATAACACAAAGGGGCCTCTCCTCGACGGCTACTTCGGTTCTCGTGAATCCAAAATTTAAATACTCTTCAGAATATTTTCTTTGATTTAACCTTTGGAACGACGCTCTTCTCCACGCTTGTTGATGCTTCACAATTGTCCGATGCTCGTTTGCGCCCAATTAAAAATTTATCCATGGTGGTGAGCTTAAAAATGTTTGGTTTTTACAATATATATTTGAGTTGCTACAAACACTATCGAGTACTTAAGTCAAACAACCAGACTGAAATATGGCCTCGGTGAGACGAAGTTCACATTTATACTAGCAGGTGCATCTCTAGTAAATTCAGCAAAGATTGAAACTTTCCGTGAAAGCGCAAGAAATAAGAAGAGGTGGGCAGTGTTTTTCATATGTGGCATAATTTCGCTATTCATAGGGAAATTTTAAACTTGTAACGGTGTATCGGCAGCAAAAAATATAGGAATAAATTTTATTAGGGTTTCAAAAAAATGTTAGGGGGGCGCGATTAAAACTGTTATGAAAACTCTGGTCACAAATATATAATGTGATGGAGCAGGCTTTCCTGATAAGTTTGTAAAGCTATTGTGTTTCTTTTGAGCTCAAGTTGCTTCCCCAGGAGAACACAGCACAGATCACCACACTGTCTACTATGGACTGGTAGAACATTTCTAGTAGCTTGCTACAAACGTCAAAAGACCTGAATCTCCTTAGCAAGTCCAGTCTGTTTTCAGTCTTCTTGTCCAGCACCACTGTCCAGTTTGTTGTTTATGTGAACCTCCAGTTTACTTATAGCTCTGCACCACGTCCATGTCCTCCCTCTGAATGGTGACTGGTCTCAGAGGCTCCTTGGCATGTCAGAAGTCCACCATCAGCTCTTTTGTGTTGCTGATGCTGAGTGGCAGGTTGTTGTCCCACCACCACAAGACAAAGTCCTCCACAAGCTTCCTGTACTCTGACTCGTCTCCATTATTAATGCAGCCTGTGATGGATGAGTCATCTGAACATTTCTGTAGATGGCGAGCGCTGGTATTGTGCTGGAAGCCTGTTGTGTAGAGGGGCGAACAGAAAGGGAGACAGTTCAGTTCCACTATTTCTGACACACAGTCCCTGAGACTCACATAATTTTGTCTTTTGGTCATGATCCAGGAGATTGTGGGGGCATCAAGATTCAAAGCCTTGAGATTTTTCCTCAGTCAATGAGGCACAATGGAGTTAAAAACACTGGAAAAGTCAAAGAACCTGATCCTGACTGTGGTGCTGGCTTTGTCCAAGTAGAGTAGAGTAGAGTTGTCCAAGTAGAGTTTTGCGAAGCTTTAGTGCACTGTGTCTATGTAGTTGTATGATATTTGAGGATGACAAGTAAAGAAATCTTTAAATACTAACAAGTGTTTGTCCAGGATTCATCACGAGAACTTGCTCACAAACCCATTACTGCCAAAATAGTGTTCATGTCATTGTGATTTTGAAATTGCATTAAATTCAATAGCTGGGTAAGCAACAAGTTGCGTGTTCTTAGTATCTCAGTATGGCAGAATAGACACGTCATGTTGGTGGTTTCCAGCAGAGGGCAGAGCACGACTCATTTTCTTGCAAAGCTCTGAGACCACCATGGGGTTTATTGCATTAATGAATTGGCTCAGAATTTTCTCGATTGCAGTTGTTTAGTTGGTTGTTTGTTTTGTATTGATTTATCACTTATTTAACTTGTCTTCTGAAGTGCTGGCGTGGACATTTAGAGGTAAAGTACTCAAGGTCTAATTAGGTTCATGTTTAGCTGCATGATGAAGAACACAGCAGACAAAGTGCAGAATTCACTACACAAATCATACTTTGTTATGATCAAATAAATAATTGAATACAGAATCATCCATTACAAAATTAAAGCAAGCAAAACTGTTTATTATACATACGAGGAGGTCGTAATGTACCTTTACCGAAAGAAAAATCGTTGGCTCAGTAACAGGTGCCTTGACAGAACAACATTATTAACTGAAGGAAGCAAATCATTTATTCACAGAATTCAGCACTACAAATCAATAATGTCATTTTTTTTCCAAATCTGTACAAATGGAGAACAAGCAGCTTAAGTAACTTGCTAGAGGTCACCCAGTGAATCAGTAGTATTTATTGATCTAACAGCCAAAAGGATGCACAGTGTAGGCCCATAGCCACCAGGCCACACTGCCGACACAAGTTGTGTTAAGACGTCCAGTGCTTTCAGACAGTATTCAGATCCCTTCAAATTTCCACACATTTTGTGCTAAAATCATTTAAATTCGTTTTTATTCCACATCAAGCAACACTCAGTCCCCCAGAATGACAAAGTGAAAACAAGATTTTAGGAATGTATGCAAATGTATTAAAAATAAAAAACCTGAAATATCACATAGACACGAGAAAATAAGCAAAAGCACATTAAGCAAAAGAAGATTAAGAGGTGACCTGATTGAAGTGTTTAAAATTATGAAGGGAATGAGTCCAGTGGATCGAGATGGTGACTTTAAAATGAGTTCATCAAGAACACGGGGACACTGTTGGAAACTTTTGAAGGGTAAATTAGAACATTAGAAAGTTTTTCTTTACACAAAGAACGATAGACACTTGGAATAAGCGACCAAGTAGTGTGGTAGACTGCAAGACTTTAGGGACTTTCAAAACTCGACTTGATGTTTTTTTGGAAGAAATAAGTGGATGGGACTGGTGAGCTTTGTTGGGTTGAATGGCCTGTTCTCATCTAGATTGGAAGGAAGATGTGTGAAAGTTTTCTTACAGACTGGTGAAGCCTTGTCTAGAAAACTGTGTGAAGGTTTGGTCTCCAAATGAAGAAATGTATAAATATATATGTTAGTGCTAGACAAGGTCTAGAGAAGAGCAACTAGGCTGATTCTGGGACTAAGAGGTATGAGCTATGAGGAGAGGCAGAAGAAGCTGAACTTTTCAGTTTATCCAAGAAGAGATTTAGAAGGGGACATTATTGAAGTGTTTAAAATTCTGAAAGGAATCAGTGCAGTGGATCTCAATTACTTTAAAATAATTTCTGCATCAAGAACATGGGAACACAACTAGATCCTGGTTAAGGGCAGATTTTGCATAATATTAGGTGGGTTTTTGTCTAGATTGTTCTGTGTTTTTCTAAAGTGTTCCCTTTGATCTGACACTTGAAAAGTGTCTCAGGTGCATCCTGCTCTATTGATCATCGTTGAGATGTTGCTACACCTTGTTTGGGGTCCACCTCTGGTCAAATGATTTGATTGCACATAGTTAGGAAATGCACACATCTGTCTGTAGAAGATCCCATGGTTGAGCATAAAACAATCCATGAGGTTCAAGGAATTGCCAGCAGAGCTTAGAAACAGGATTGGGTCGAGCCACACATGTGTGGAAGGCCACAACAAAAATACTGCGCCACTGATAGTTTCTAAGAGCACTGTGGCCTCCATAATTCTTAAATAGTAGAAGAATTTGGAACAACTGCAATCGTTCCTAAAGTTGGCCACTCGGCTAAAATGAGCAACTGGGGAAGAAGGGTTTTGGTTAGATAGGTGACTATAAACTCAATGGTTCCTGTAGCGACACAGCTACAGATAACCTCTGAGGAGATGGGTGAAACTTCCAGAAGGATAACCACCACTACAAAACTTCTACAAACTTTACGGCAGAGTACAGATCCAAGGAGGTTCAGCTGAAGCTTTATAACGCACTGGTGAGGCCTCATTTGGAGTTCTGCGTACAGTTTTGATTTCCAGGCTACAAAAATGAACATAGCAGAGCTAGAAAAGATCCAGAGAAGAGCGACTAGGCTGATTCCAGGTTTACAGGGGACGAGTTATGAGGAAAGATTAAAAGAGCTGAGCCTTTACAGTTTAAGCAAAAGAAGATTAAGAGGAGACATGAGTGAAGTGTTTAAAGTTATGCAAGGAAATAATACAGTGAATCGAGACTATGACTTTAAAATGAGTTTATCAAGAGCACGGGGACACAAACGTTTTAATGATACATTTCACAAAACCATTAGGCAGTTTATCTTCAAACAGAGAACCACAGAAACATTGAATAAGTGACTGAGTAGTGCAGGGGACAGTTGGACGTACTGGCGAGCTCTGTTAGGCTGAATAGCCTGTTTGTCTCTAGAGTGTTCTTATGTTCCAAAAAACAGTGGCTACACGACACATGAAAGCTTGCTTGGAGTTTGCAAGAAGGCATCTACAGGACTTTCAGACTGGAAAGCCATTTGTTAGTTAGTTAGATTATGTTAAATTGGTAGAAATATTTTCTTAGTTACGTTAAAATGTTTGCTTATATATTAGTACAAGGAGATTCACTCGAAAGTGGCCCGAATATTCTGTAATAACTCTCGCTAGGATGAAGCAATCTGAATGAAACAATGAGCAATGTGATCTTCAATATATGGAGCTTCAAACAAGCCGGGATGCTCCTGTATCAGAGCAATGAGGTAGGCTCCGGACAGCCATTGTGACGTTTAACCTCCGTTTGCAACTTCTGGGCGCATACCGCCCATACCCCTTCACTCAGTCACTGAACTTCTCATCAGGATGGTGGTGTACAGTATTGAGCAGTGCGTCTTCATGGTGTGAACCTATTGGGTTACCAATTCGTTTAAGTGATGTCAGAAACTGGATAATCGTGACTTAATGGAAGGTTACTTCCAGCAAGATGGAGCAAAGTGTCACACATCGGCAAGGAGCATTGCAAAAATTGAGTCCTTCTTCGACAACAGGGTCATTTCAAAGGGGCTTTGGTCACCACGGTCACTGGATCTGACATCACCAGGCTTCTTCCTTTGGGGTATGCTCAAAGGAAAAGTCTATTGGAACAAGCCTGGCACTGTGGAAGATTTGAAGTAAAACATCCAACGTGAAATTGCTGCTTTTTCTCCCGAGACGCTTGCTGATACGTTCTGGAACATGGAGTGCCACGTCAAAATGTGTCTGGCAAAAAACGGAAACCACTTCCAGCATTGCATGTAATGCAATTGATTACACATACATCAAAGTATAGAGTGCATTGTTTTGGTTCAGATTTCTTCATCCTAATGGGAGTTACAACAGAATATTCGGGGCCTCTTTCAAGTGAATTCAGTCAATGGAAGGTTATATTGAAACCCCTTCAAGCTAAATTGTAAATGGAGTATTCTAATTGTTTCTTGACAGTCTTACTGAA
The DNA here is from genome assembly GCA_026402145.1 of Polypterus bichir lapradei. Taxonomy (NCBI): domain Eukaryota; kingdom Metazoa; phylum Chordata; class Cladistia; order Polypteriformes; family Polypteridae; genus Polypterus; species Polypterus bichir. The sequence goes on from JANRMT010062852.1 coordinate 11,218,322, forward strand.
GGCAAGTTCAGTCTATGATCTGTCTTGCAGCTGGTAAGTTTGGTAAAGTGAGGTCTGCGACTGAGAAAGGTGTCCATTTTAATAAATAAATAATTTGCTAGCCCATTCTTCATGGGTGTGTACACTAACGCAGCTGCGGAGGTTGGTGGAGTAATTGGGGCAAGACGTACCTGCACATGAGGGGATGGGTTGTCTCAATTGCTTCATCAGCTTCGCGACTGAGACACTGCGCCCACGAAGGCATAAGAGATCAGGAAGGGAAAACAAAACTGAAGAATTATGGAAGTTAAAGAATGATGAGAAAGTAAAGATGGGTAGGGAGTGTGAGAGGGGCAGTGCATGGAGAGGAGCAGGTGGATGGTTTTGTAGGGTCGATCCTGCTCCAGGTTAGCAGGAGTTGCCATAGTGCTTTGAAAGTGTCCTCGTCAGGTGGAGCCAGGATTCGGCAGTGGTGGGAAAGGAATAGGATTCAGAGTGGGTTCCTCATGGCTGCAGTGAGGATCTGGGGATGGAAGGGTTCAATGGCAGCCTCCAACTTGGGAAGGGAAGTATGAAGGCTAGAGCAAGGCTTGAAGGGTAAGCCTCACGGGGACAGATGAAGACCCAAGCCAGATGAAGGGAGTTTGTGCCTATTGGTTTGGACTGCAAGACCCCATTTGGGTGAGCCAAGAAAACATTTGTTGTAAGAAGGGACACCATCACTCAAAGATTTTTAAAGGAATGTCTGCTGGAGTTTTTAACCTCATTTTAACTGGAATATTTATTGGAATATTTTAACCTCCAGAGACACTTTTTATTGATTATTTGTTGAATTTTTTTGCACTGCACTGTTTTGGGATATTTTGTTTGGTTGATTTTTAATACACTTTGTACACCTTCCCCTTGATATGTGTGTGTTTGTCCTCATCTGCCAAGCCCATTCCAGTTATGTTATCGATAGTGTCAGGTTGAAGAGGCTCCCAAATCAGGAGTGGGAGCATGGAGCCGACCCACACAATCACAGCAAGGCACGGAGGGTAAACAGTTTCAAACTGTTACTGAATGTGCTGAACATGTTGAAGTGAAGTCTATGCATGTTTGCCATTAAAAAGTAAAACAACTTTTAAGTACAGAAAGTAAGTAAAGTTTAACATGAGAAAGCTAAGATTGTAATGAAACAGAGAAGAAACCTTTTTTCTCTTTTTGCCTTCATATGTCATAACTTTTTCTGAATTTTTCTGATTTGTTCTTTTTAAGTTTTCACTAAACTATTTTAAAACAAACTTTATTATATTGAGGAATTTATTTTGTTGTGTGTTTGACTCAAGCCACTGATCCTACCCTGCCAACTCAGTAATTGCTCGATTATGGGAACCTAGAAAAGACGCAGCTACACAGACTATGAGAAATAACATTCTCTGGTCTGATGAAACCAAAATTAGTGTCATGTCTGGAGGAAGCACAAGTGATGAATGTTGTCTGGTAATGCCTTTCCATTAGTGAATACAATACAATTTCTTTTTTGTATAGCCCAAAATCACACAAGAAGTGCGGCAATGAGCTTTAACAGTCCCTGCCTCTTGACAGCCTTGACAAGAAAAAACTCCTAAAAAAAAACCCTTGTAGGGAAAAAATGGAAGAAACCTTAGGAAAGTTCAAAGAGAGACCCCTTTCCAGGTAGGTTGGGCGTGCAGTGGGTGTCAAAAAGAAGGGGGTCAATACAATACAATACACAGAACAGAACAAATACTCAATACAGTATAAAAATAAAAATATTACAAGTACGGAGCAAAATTTAACAGATGATATCACATTATATGATTTGGATTTGTTTAGAGTCCTGGAGAAAACAGCCATCAAGCTGCCTCCCCCATAAGGCCATTCCACAGCTGAAACAGTGCTGGGCCAGGAAATACGATTCCTGCGATCCTCCATCAGGGATGACTTTACCTTAGGCAGGCCAAACAACTTGGCAGGTGGGCCGTGGCACCAAGTGCCACATTTAAGTACTGAGAAGAGAAACAGAATATGTCAGAGTTAGTATCAAATTCTAACTATCCTGTTACTTATGTTTTAGTGCTAATGACTAAGAACAGAGATGCAGTCTGTACAGTTAATCAGCAGCTCTAGTCAGGGTGTGCTAAACTGAAGTTGTGAGTCTTCAGCTGGAATTTAAATGCTGAGACCGAAGGAGCATCTCTTATAGTAGCAGGCAGACCACTCCACAGTTTAGGGGCCCTGTAACTAAAAGATCGACCTCTCACTGTTATTTTATTAATCTTTGGAATCATAAGCAGACCGGCATCTTGAGATCTTAACGTGTGATCAGGTTTGATAAGTCATAATAAGTTCAGACAAGTAAGCCGGACTTTGGCCATTTAAGGCTTTATATGTGGGGTTATTATTCAGTGACAGGGACTGGTAGACTAGACAAGGTTAAGGGAAAGCTGAATGAAGCAAAGTACAGAAATATCTTTAGAAAACCTCAGACTGGGCAAAAGGTTCACCTTCTAACAGGACAATGACCCTAAGCACAAAGCAAGCAAGAGTGACATAGAGGCAACACTGTGAATGGCCTTGAGTGGCCGAATCTAATCAGACATCTCTGCAGAGAACAGAAAATAGCTGCCCACTGATGGTCTGACAGAGTTTGAGAGGACCTACAGAGAAGAAGCTTGTCACATGAAACTTAGCTGTAGCTAAGTACGGAGTAAAGGATCTGAATACTTGCATCAATAGGGTATTTTTAATTAATTTGGAGAAAATGTAAAAATCCTGTTTGCACTTTGTCATTCTGGGGTATTGAGTGTTGCTTGATAAGGGAAAAATAAATTTAAATGATTTCAATGATGGTTACGGCATAACAGCATGTGAAAAAAGTGAAGGGGTCTGAAGACTTTCTTAATCCATTGTAAATGACTGTATTTTCCTACATATTTCTAAAGATGATTTTTTTTGTTGTTGCTGAGGCTTAACAGATAGTGGCTATGAAAGAAAATTGAACTGCTTGCAAGCTACTAAGGGTTAAAAGCTGACAAAGCTGTTTGCTATAATGGCAGGTTATTTGTTCAGATGTCTGTCATAAGACGGTGGAGTAAGCTGACCTAGGACAATTTCTTCTTTTTAGGAACGCGTCTGTTAGATACAGGAAAGATGACCTTTCCTTTGGTGGGGCCAATCGGACACATACGCAAAAAAGAAACAGTTAGCCGATTATAAGATGAAATGCTTAGGTAAACGATATTATTCTTTTTAATAAGCAAGAGGAAGGGAAAGGGAGAAAATATAAAAAAGCCAATTGAAAAGCGGAACTTCGCTCTTCTGCCTTGCAACACACATCTACTCATCTGTGTCTGAATAAAGACTGATTGATTGAACTATTCCTGTCTTCCTCGGGGGTTACTTCCACATGGCCAAATAAATAAATAATTAACTAGCTGGCTCAGTCTTTGTGGGTGTGTGTGTTTGTGCAGCTGCGGTGAGTTGATGGTGTGATTGAGATGGAGCTCATCTGCACGAGAGGGTCTGGTCCGTCTTGATTTGCTCCATTAGCTTTCCGTGGCCCTCTATTGAGGCATATAAGGATGAGCCAGCACAGCTAAAGAAACAAAAAAAAAAAGACAGAAGAAAAGGAAAAAGGAAGAAAAATAGACAGACAATCCATGGAGAGACTGAGGTTAAATGGAGAAGAGAAAGACAGATTCACAGAAAGAGAGAGTGAGATCGCCCATGCTGCAGAGAGTGGGAGGCAGGTGGTCTGCAGTGAGCTTCAGGGGAGCCAGAGGTTGAAGAAAGGGCAACCCTACTGAGCAACTGATGGGATTAGGAGGGGCCCGACATACGGTGACTTCCACAAATGCTGAGGAATAGGCAGGTTTTTATGGCTCAGCATGGTGCCCCAGGGCTGCCAAAGGCCGGGCAATAGGGAACCTGAGCCAGGATATAAAGGTTGACTGTGCCTGTCGGTGGGCATCTTCTCCTCCTGCAATAAGGATAAGGGGAGGAGGCACCAGGTTTATAAGGGCTCAAAGTTTTGTGCACCACATCTGGCCTTTCACCTCGACATTTTTAATAGAATTTATTTATTGCAACTGTTTTTAACCTCCACCACGTCTGAAAGGATTGTATATTTATTGAAGAAAATTTCACTACACTTTTGAAGACCGTTTGGATAGTTTGTTTTAGGATTTTAATAAAAGCACCGAATCCCTATATGCACCTACCCCTTGCTTTGTGAGTGTCCCCATTTGCTCGGCTCATCATTTAGTTACGTTATCGACGGTGGCAGGTTCAAGAGGCTCCACAGGTGCATGGAGCCAACCTGCACTGTCCCAAAGGCATTCTCTGAATTATCACAAAGATTTACATGAGATGTACTCCTATTCATACAATCATAACAAAGTGAAGGTGCCACAGGAAGCACCAGGGCTCTAAAGACTTGAACCTTCGTCCTTTTCCAGAGACCGCATGACCCCCCATACTCTCCCAATCCGTCTACTGACTTCATAGGAAGAGTCACCAAAGACATGAATGTCACTGCCGAGATGACAAACAAGTGGCCATTTTCTAACCACTTAGTCTTGAACAGCGTCACGGGTGGGTGCCAGAGCCTATCCCAACAAGCATAGGACGCAAGGTAGGAACGATCCCAAGACAGGGAATCAGTCCATCACTGGGTGACCCTACAAACACACACATAATGCCAATTTAGCATCACCAGTTAACATCACCTTCATATCTTTGGACAGTAGGAGGAAACCCACATAGACACTGGGAGAACATGCAAACTCCATACAGGGAAGACACAAACCCTGGTCTCCTTACTGCAAGGCAGCAAAACTACCACTGCGCCACCATGCCACCCTCCTTTGAAAAGTCAAAGCTTAAATTTTGACTTTGTTATAATATGCGTATGATGGTGGTGCATGTAATTATTTCTGTCAAACAAATTATTCTGGAGGGAAATTCAACTAGCAATGTCAAGTTTTATTTGGTCTGAGTGATTGTTTTGGGAGTCCATATATTGACACATAGACAGACATCACTCCAAAAGAGCTCAGATTTGCCTAATTCATCTAAATCTGTTAAAATAGAAGTTATATTCACGAATTTATAAATATAAGTTATATTTACTGCTATGAAGACATCATTAATATTCTTGTGAATACTTCCCATCCTTGAAGGCATTCCACCTACACCTTTCCTTGCTATCCTCATGTGTGTCAACCTCTCTTGCCCAGCACTTCCTGTCTTGATGTTGTTTGACTGAGAAGAGAAATCGAAACTGAGCAATCACAGCAAAGTCAAACCGACCAATCAGATTGCTCAGAGGGACCACACACACAAACACACACACATTAGCATTTTTTATATAGATATACAAAAACACATCAAGTATCGTCAGACTCACAAGTCAAGGTAGCATTTTACTGGCTCAAATCAGGCGAGCCTTACAGAAAAAAGACAATGGTGTGACACAGTAAAATTACACATTCGTTAAATCCACACGCAAATTCCTTGTCTGTAATGAAGAAAAAACACCAGAGAAGCCTTGATGTCACATCTACCAGAATTCCAGAAGGTTTGGCTCATTGTCGTTATATTGCTATTTAAAGAATACAATGACTGGAAGCCAATGCTCACTGAGGAAGCAGCTTCGGAAGAGAATGGAACATCCTGAGATCTTACTGACTTTGTGACAGTGATTTGATTTTTCTCATTTGTGCTCATCATATTAATTGAATGCTGGAATTCCAGCTCTTTGACTGTTTTCATTTTGTACTATTACAATATAGTTTAGGCAGCATGGTGCTGCAGTAGTAGTGCTGCTACCACACAGTAAGGAGTCCAGGATTCACGTCCCTGGTCCTCTAAGCGTGGAGTTTGCGTCTTCTCCCGGGGAGTCTGTGTGGGTTTGCTCTGGTTTCCTCCCACAGTAAAAAGACATGCAGGATGGTGCATTGGTGCATCTAAATTGACCCTAATGTGTGCTAATGTGTGGGTGTGTAGCGTATGAGGGACTGGTGCCTTGTCCAGGGTTTATTCCCCACCTTGCACCCTATACTAGCTGGGATAGGCTGCAGCAGAACCCTGTTCAAGACAAAGCAGTTAGCAAATGTCTGACCGACAATATAATTTACATATATAGGTATATATGTGGGCGGTCAGAAAATCGAGAGTACACCTTATGAGAAGGATTTAGGAGTCATAGTGGACTCTAAGCTATCGACTTTCCGACAGTGTTCAGAAGCCATTAAGAAGGCTAACAGAATGTCAGGTTATATAGCGCCTTGATGTGTGGAGTACAAGTCACAGGAGGTTATGCTCAACCTTTATAATGCACTGGTTAGGCCTCATCTTGAGTACTGTGTGCAGTTTTGGTCTCCAGGCTACAAAAAGGACATAGCAGCACTAGAAAAGGTCCAGAGAAGAGCGACTAGGCTGATTCCAGGACTACAGGGGTTGAATTATGAGGAAAGATTAAAAGAGCTGAGCCTTTACAGTTTAAGCAAAAGAAGATTAAGAGGAGACATGATTGAAGTGTTTAAAATTATGAAGGGTATTAGTACAGTGGATCGAGACGGTGATTTTAAAATGAGTTCATCAAGAACACGGGGACACAGTTGGAAACTTGTTAAGGGTAAATTTCGCACAAACATTAGGAAGTTTTTCTTTACACAAAGAACGATATACACTTGGAATAAGCTACCAAGTAGTGTGGTAGACAGTAGGACGTTAGGGACTTTCAAAACTCGACTTGATGTTTTCTTGGAGGAAACAAGTGGATAGGACTGGCGAGCTTTGTTGGGCTGAATGGCCTGTTCTCGTCTAGAATGTTCTAATATTCTAATATTCTAATAAAATATAAAATAGGACTTGCTTCACAGAGCCATAGTGTTCTATAGGCACTGGCAGACAGTACACTAAAATTTCAAGCAAAGCCCACCGAAAGAAATGACAAGCAGTAATAAGCCGGGATGAATGGTGCCATCTTTTTCTTCCTGTGTTGAGTTCTTCAGTTTGGGTATGTGAGGCTCAATGGAGTTATGGAATGAAGGACCGTCTCCGAATAAAGAAGAGTGGCAACCAGGTGAAATCAAAATGGCCGATATGAATGAGAGACAAAGAAGCTATATTATTTATCCTGATGAAAACTTTTCTCAGAAAACAAGAAAACAAGCTGGAAGAAGTTCAAGCGACAGATGTGAAATGTCAAAATGCTGCATTGCTTGAAGGTGATGCCTGACGAATTTTCGTTTTCTTGTCAAATGTTTTTATTATTTGTGCGCTGCCAGCTAGCTACTACCTTGCTGCTCAATAAAATCCTGAGGCGCTCTACGATGTAAAGATTGATTGAACCACAGAAGGGTAAAAGTGAACATGTGTTTGAAATCTGCTGACGCTTTAATGGCAGTCCTTTCACTGCACCAGCATTCTTAAACACAATTTCTGCTCAAACAAAAAACCTGCCTGACAAGTACAGTAAGAAACATTACCGGCAGAAATCCCACATCGCTTACCTGCCTGGCTTGTTTTGTGGATTTTGCTGCCACTCACATAAAAGTTTAAAGCACTCAGATGAAAAAGGGATACAATGAAGTAGCAGAAACTCTGCTGGCAGATTACAGGTTGGCTCGAAAAGCAATTCCTGCGATTTTTAAAAATGCATACACAACATGGAAATATTTGCCTCACTTGGATTCAGAATTTTTTTTCTTTTTTTTTTCTCTATAAGATCTCATTTTTCACAGCCTGGTTGGTAGTGCAATGAATAAAAAGTCTCTCCACAGAAATGATTTTGTAGGCATTGTGAAGGAGTGCATGGCTGGCAGGAGGTTGCAAGGAGCAAGACCAACACTAGGATGGCACCAGGCCAGGGTGAGTCCTATGGGAAGTGAGGAGCCCCTGCAGATGGCATTGAGGAAATGTGGGGATCGATAGGAGACAGTAGGAGTTGAGTGGCAAAACCGGAGGAGGAAAACCGACATGACAGTTAGAGAGAGACATAGAGAAAGATGTGTCAATCTATATATTGTATCTAATAGAGAAAGACGTATCAATCTATGTATTGTATCTATACAATACAATGAAATTGATTTTTTTGTATAGCTCTCTTCACTGAGTGTAGGCTCAGAGCTCTGTGAGCAATCCTTATATTACTTCTCTTGTGTCCATCCGTGCTCGATATAAACCAGCGGTTCTCAAACTGTGGGGTGCGCCCCCCTGGGGGGGCCCTGAAGCTGTATAAGGGAGGGTGTCAAATAAATGAACAAGACATCAAAATTCATTTTTTACATTTTTATTTCAAATTTAAATTTGCGAGCATATAATCACAACGAATGCATTATAACTAAAATTAAAATAAAACATTTCTAAGGCATAGATCTAATGACTAACTGACGAGCGGTGCCGCTGCTGCTGCTTTTATAGTCACGTATTTTCAGTTAAGAAAGTCTGAGACGTATTGGTCTCTGTCGCAAACATTCGGGTAACAGTAGATCAGGTGATAAAGTGGCATGACTACACCACATTGGCAGCGTAGCCAATATTGCCAAATTGAGTTAAATAATTTACTGCGTATTGGGTTATTTTCATGATACAACTAACAGCAGTATAATATTTGTTGGACGAAAATACATTCGTCTCGCGCAGATTGACTTCATCGGTGTCCTCATTTACGAGATTTTTAAAAATTAAAACATATTTAATCGTTTCTTTACATAAAAAAATAATTAAAAAGAATAAATAATTTATTCTTTGTTTTTGAGATTAGAATTACTACCAAAAACCACACAAGGCATTTTAACAGTTATTAAAGCATTTCAAAAAAATGCAAATATTTCACCGGTTAATCTAACACATGCAAATCTTATGGAAGTAAAAATGATAGGATACCGCGACACCGCATGAGTATCATACCTTTGTTAGTTGTATCATGGGTTATTGTCATCTATTTTATATTATGCAGGGGGCGCAGAATTATTCCAGGTAGAAAAGGGGGGGGCATGAATTACGAAAGTTTGAAAACCGCTGATATAAACAACGGTCGCCACAACTGCAATATCCCTCCACAACCATAGCGAGGAATCCATGCCATGAGTTTTTGTCTTAGGCTTATCTTCAATGTGACTAGTTATTGACTGTGGTGTTTGACTGTTTATTAAGTGCTTACTTTCTTACTGACCGAAATTGCATTATGGCACTACCATTTTACACCTCCTCTTCCCTTCACTTCAACCTAAGCCTTCTGATAAAATGAAAAGGCACATACAGCCTAGCTGTGACCAACAGAAACGGTCTCACCGGCCTACATACTCAGAACAACGTACAGAAGCAGAAACATTGACATCACACCAGACCAACCAGCACAGACAAGATGCCTTAGAACAAAGACAACGTATGATAAATCACAGAGTAACATTATCCAAAGATCAGCGGCAGCAAGTCTCGCACCTGGACAGTGAACAAAAAATGAATTACACACACAACCTTTCTGAAGAGCAGCGGAAAACTGGCAGACAACAAGAAACATTATGACAGAAAAACAACAGGGATTCCATAACACTGACAACTCAAAACAAGATATATTTCCTTTATATTATGACGTAGGGAATAGCTCTGCTTTTAACACAATAAAACCCTCTGAGCTCATCATCAAGCCCAGGGACTAGTTTCTGAGCATTGCACTGTGCAGCTGAGCTTTTAATTTTTTGACAGGCAGACACCAGGTTATATGATTGGGTGGCCTTAATTCCACATTCCTCACTCTCACCACAGGGGCTCCACTGGGCTGGGTTCTGAATCCTTTGCTGCCCTCCCTCTACATATATGCCTGAATGGTTGTACATAACTTTAACATCATTTTCAAGTTTGCTGATGACATAGGTGTGGTGGTTCTGATCTCTAACTACAACAATTAGGCTTACCTGGATGAAATGGAGAGTCTATCGCACTGGTGTCAGGACAACAGTCTTTTCCCAAATGTCAGCAAGACAATAGAGCTGACTGTGGACTTTGAGAGTAAGCAGCAGAGACACTAACACCCTTTCAGTATTAAAAACACTCAGGTGGAAAGGGTGGATAATTTTAGATATCTTGCTGTTCACAACTGCTATATAACTGCTATTGAAAGAATCCAGACTAAAGGCATAAGCACCTTGTTTGGAAACTGCAAGGTTCTGCAGACAGTCGTGCAGTCAGCTGAACATGCCAATGGATGTGCACTCTTCAGCTTACAGGACATCTACGTTGAGTGACATCGACCAGGACAAACAAAATTGGGAGTTATGCTAGTCATCCCGGCAATGACTTCTTCTCTGTTTTGTGGTCAGATTAATGGTACCGCTGCCTAAAGTACAGTTCAGAGAGACTGAGGAGAGCTTGTGGTGTAGCGGGTCCACAGCTCAATTCAAAAAGGCAACTTTATAAATAAATAGTCGCTGCACTCACGGCTTAGAGAGGGGGCGTGGTAGTGTGGCCAGAGCGATTCCCGGGTGAATTCGTGATACGGGCGGTCCTCACTTAAGTGCAGAGGTGAGGAGTTGTCAGCATCCATAATTCATGCCAAGAGCTGCTAATTGCCACACCTGATCCACATCCCCATGATAATTAATAGAAGCGTGAGGCAGCTAGGGGACAAAAAGAAGAAAAGAAAAAAAAAGAACATGAAGGGAGGTTAAGGGTGAAGAAGACAGCAGGAAGCAGGATGGAGAAAGCCGGTGAAGGAGATCAAACGAATGAACGAGCGAGCGAGCGAACGCAAGCTCGCGCTGATTGCAGGCAGCTGGGAGAGGCTGGGATGGGGTGTTTGGCTGGCACCCAAGGGCTGACGGTAGTGGTCGCTCCTGATGAGCGCTTGTTTAGAGCAGGAGTGACCAGGAGAAGGTTGGCTCGCCACAGCGAAGGCAGCGGGAGTCCGGAACTTGGGAAGTGGAAGCCCGAGCGTGAGCATCCTGGTCGCTGGGGAGCCCAAGTCTCGGTCTGGGTGAGCAGAACCGGAAACAGGGATCAGAAAGGCCACAAGACCAGTACAGTGAACAAGGTCAGCTGCATGTAGGGTGACTCCCCTGGTGCATAGCCTGGATGGGAGAAGCAGGGGAGTCACCAGTAAAAGAAGGCACCGGGCTTTGTTTTAAAGGACTGCTTCCAGCCATTGTTTTAACCTCGGTTTTAAAAGGATTTTTTTTTCTATTGGATTTTCACCTCCACTGATTCACTTATTTTTATTGGATTATTTATTTGAAGATATTTGATACACTGCATTATTTATTTGAACATTTTGTTTTGATTTTGTTGCTGTTTTAAAATAAAAGCACTTTTGCACTTTTTGCACCATCCCCTTTGCTTCATTGTTGTGCCTCACTGTCCAGCTCATCGGTGACATTACCAACGGTGTCGGGTTCAGAGCTCCCAGAAGCAAGATGGGAGCATGGAGCGGAACCCGTATCGTCACAGAGGTTCTTTTGAATTCTGAATGAGGACAGAATCAAGATCTACAGATACTCTATTGTTAATTCCCATATTATTTATGTTTAGAATATGTATTCTTTTTTACTCCTTTATTACATTTTATAATTTTAATTTCATGCAAAATATTTAATAGTAATGCATGCTAATGATTTTTAGGTATGTTCACATACTGTATAATGCACAAAGCATCTGTTGTGATAGCCATGTCTGCCTGCCTGTCCACATTTTACAACTTGGCCCCAAGTGTATCCATTTTGTTTAAATGTGGCAAATTTATTCTTCAAGTTCAATTTTCATTGAGATTCCTCAGATAGATCATGCTGTACAAAGTTTTGAAATATTAAAATCATCTTTTGCAAAGCATTGGTGGATCTGCAAACTCATTTATCTTAACAGGAAGCAGAAAAATGTTCTCTGTGATTTCAACTATGAATGGGTTTACTGTTTCAATTTTACCTTAAGAGCAGTTACTTCAACTTGTATATTTTGCATATTTTCCTTTTTTATTCATCTGACAGCTTCTCGGATCCTTAATACAAGTCAGTCAAATCTCCGAGTGAGCCGCTTGTACAGAAACAAAAAACAAGTTAGACAATGTCAGCATGGTATAACATTCAAGTGCATTTGGCGATAAGTTATATGAATGCTGGAGCATTTCACACTTTATTTACTTCTTCCAGTAGTCAGTTATTACAATTTTATTAATTGAATAGTTTTGTGACAATGAGTCGTATTCAAAAGTAATAGCAATTATAGAATGCAATTCCATGTGTTAGTAGAAAACATTAAATCTGTGCTTTTACAATGGAGTTAAAGGCGGAACACAAAGAGGCTTATGGTGGCTCAGTAGTTTTCCTGCAGACCGCAATTCAAGTCATGTGAAAATGGCACTGATTGATATGTGTAAGTGGTAGACGGTCTATGAGTAACTGTGTTCAACTTTCTTAAATGAAAATATACCCGAAAGAGTGGTATCCCATAATTAGCACTTGAAAAATAAATATTTATACAAGATGACCAATATTAGCATAACATTAGTATAAAAATTAACTTTTGAAAGAAGAAAAGGAACTGAAATAAATTCCTCATCTGTTAATATTAGTTGAAACACAGTAAAATTATATAATTAATAAGAACTTCGAAAGGAACTCATTTATTGCATAACGGGAATGTGAATGGCACATGATGGGCAAGAAAATGCAGGACTTTTTGCAATTTTTCATGTATATCTGAAATTGAAAGATCAGGGGCTGGGCGCCTGAGGTCAGGGTCTTAAGCCACTGAAACCCCACTTCTTCTGAAACTCTGTCCATTTTTAAATCTGCCCTATGTTTATATCAGTTAAGGCAGCAGCACTTTTCCTGTGTAATTAATGAGTTCAAACACCATTTACATTCTGGTTGATAATGTCTGTTCTGTACAATAATAATTTGCAGATTACTTCAATCAGTTCATTCTTATATATGCTACAATAATTGCTTTCCCCATCTATTTCAAGAGAAGTGACTTTTTTATTGTAGTCTGTTAGTTCATTTACCTAAATCACCAGGGGCCTCATGCATAACACCATGCATAGAATTCACACTATAACATGGTGTAAGCACAAAAGTGGAAATGTTCTTACGCACAAATATTCCAGATGCATAAATCTGTGTGAACGGCAACTTCCACGTTCTTCCGCTATATAAATCCCAGTCAGCATGAAAAGTAACGCACGTGCATGCGCCTGCTGTCCCGCCCCAACTCCTCCCAGAATTACGCCTCTTTGAATATGCAAATCAATATAAATGGCCCTTAAGCTCAGCCTTCTGTGAAAAGACAGTGGCAAAAGCACGAAGGAAAATAGAAGAATTTCGGCGACTACCAAGTGGAGGCAATGAAAAACATACTATTTGTTGGTTTAAACAGTGGTATAAACAACAAAAGAAAGTTGATCAAGTGACATAGAGTGTCAGAGAAACTCGAAAGCTCAAGTTCACAAAGTCACACAGTGCCCGAAATAAAAAAGAAGTCAGATATCAAAGTCACCGTGGAAAGGCAAGTCGTAGCCCACCGTCTGAGTGTCATATAAAAGCTTATTAGGGTACAGAGAAAAAAAAAAAAAAATAGGGACACAGTGGGGAAAAAAGCATGAAATATCAACTTTAATCTTGAAATTTCCACTTTAATCACGTAGTTTATTTTGTCATTAAATAGAACATGATAAACTTCATCTTAAAATCATTTAATTTACTAGTTTCTCAAATCCCATCGTAACTAAAGTAGCACGTTAAATGCTTTGTTTTGTATTTGATCTTCTATGTGCTCTATGTGTGTGAATCACTACGTGCTTCCGGGCTTTCTCTTCCTCCGACAGGGCACAGAATCCATTACATTTGTGATATTACAGCTCTCTGAATAATTAAAATACTGAGATGTATACTTGATATCATTTTCATGATAATAGGAGTTAAAGCGTGATTGTTCATTCCTCATGTAAGATACTTGCTGCGCTATGCACGACCTTCGATGAAATGCTTTATTGCAGCAGTACTGTCCTTACTTTTCTTTCTCCAAATACCCAATCACCACACAATCAGCTCTGTAATAGACGTTAAGCCATCTATAAGCTTGAAACGCAGATTCTTCAAAACTTTTAAGGAACTTTGAAATATCTTCATAGTACATGTTTAATTATTCTATCCTTCCAGTGTCATGCCAGTCCCAGCAAGCATACAGCGCGAGGCAGGAACAGAGCGCCAGCTCCTTGCTAGCGCTGTGGCACCGTGTCATCACATTTTAAATTATTAACAATATAGATTACTTAAATGAAGTTAAAGTTTTATCTGTATAATATAATAAACAGATTTTGCTGCATTTCATCTTAAAAATGATATTGTCATCATATGTAAATACGCGCTTTATAAAGCGGCTCAGGTTGTGCAATATTATAACTGTATCGCAAGTTTACAGTGAGGTGATTGTACTTATAAGTACAAACAGTTCTACAAGGAGCACTTGATGGACTGATTGAGTGCGTTTAGAGTTCTTGGGATGAAACTGTTTCTGAACTGCAAGGTCCGTACAGGAAAAGCTCTGAAGCGTTTGCCGTGTGAGAGCAGTTCCATAGACAGCATGGCTGAGGCAGCGTGTGCTTGATGCTGCATACTGATAATTCTCTTTCCGATCAGCTGCTGTAGAGCTGTGATTCCACACTCAGATACAGTGATATAAATACTCTGAGTGGTGCAGTGAGAGTAATATGGAAAACAATGATCCGCCATGGCAACCCCTAACGGAAGCAGCTGAAAGAAGAAGAAGGTGCAGTGAGAGTAACAACGCTAAAGAGCTATGGTATTTAGAATAGTTTGACCATTCTGTGGACCATTATATTGTTACAGGTTAATTACAATCAGATGCATTAAACTAATAAATAATATGCGGTATATTTCAGTGTATTTATAAAGCCGCCTCAGGGATGTGGATCTAAAAAAGAAAGGGAAACCACAATGGAACAGTAGCACGGCTTTGACGCTGGGTGCTGCTAGTTTGCAAAATACGCCGGGGTTTTAGCTAGCGTGAAAATGTGCATGGATTTACACCAAGTTTAGGTTTTATAGATCGTGATTTGAGCGTGGAAACAGGAGTACGCAACATTTTTGTGCGTACACACCATTTATACATAAGGCCTCAGGAGAGGGTGCTGCTGTGTGAGCTCATTGCCTGCACATTCTGCTTGGTGTTTGACTCACTTGCCATCCAAGCAGCGGACTAGCAATTAAATGAAGAAAATACACAAAATATATAAGCTCAAGAAACCGCTCTCAAAGTTAAATTGAAACAGTAAACTTGCTCTTAGTTGAAGTTGCACTGAATGTTTCTCCATTTTACGATGGACAGATTCATGAATTCTCCAATGCTTTCCAATAGGAGATTTTGAAATTTGAAAACTTTGTACAGTGCAATCTGTTGTAGATATCTGAACAAAAATTTCTTCAAAGAATAAATGTGGCAAACTGGTTCACGGTGGGCTAAGTTATTTCATGTAGACAGATAGGTGAGCAAACAGGCAAACAGACAGACATGGGCTTTCAAAATAAGTGCTTTGCGCAAAATATGTGAACGCAACTTAAAAAGTCACCAACCTGGAAAGGCATGGAAGAGGAAAGATATTCTGCAAGCACCGATCAGTAAGCATGGAGTGAACTAACATGTCCTCAGTATTTATGGCTGCAGTATCTGCACTTTATTATTGCAAAGAACTGATGTTTTCAACCTGCAGTTAAAAGGTGTTTGAACTAATCAATCACACATGATGGTGCAGCTCCCCTAAGTGATATAAAGATAACACAGGGTTAGGAAGGGAACTGCAATTGATATACGGGCAGAAGATCAGAGCCGTGGGGCGTAGAACAAGGAACACACTGTGATTAACAGTTTCTACTGTGCACAAAGGGGCCATTTGTACTACAAATAGCAAACATGGGGCAGAACTCCAGCTTGTGCCATGCAATAGGAGCTTCTTAGTGGTAAAACGGATTGCAAAGAGATGGGGTTACAGCCCGAAGAGAAAACTTTTCCTTTTTTGTATTTTATGACTGAAATTAAAATCTTTAAAATAAGCATCACCTTTAGTGTTCCCATTATACAATAAATCATTTCTTTTACAAGTGCTTAGTGTGGTCTGCACGAGGCGCACCACTCCCCAGTCCCGACACAGACAAACACCAGGCACAATTTTAGCAACACACACAGGCTTTATTCATTGGGAAACGCTTCCTAAATTGTTTCCCACAGCACAGTACAAATGCACAGCAGTACTCACAACATTTGTCTTCTTCTTTTCGCTTTCTTTTTCTTTCTCCATCTCCTTCTCCTTCACTTCTCCTCCAGAAAGCTTCGTCTTCTCCCTCCCGACCCTGGCTCCTGGAATGATTGCCATGGGCTTCTTTTATGCTGCACCTGGGAGTACTTCCAGTGGCTTGTTAGTGTTGTCCAGAAGCACTTCCGGCTGAAGCGGGAGCCCAACGAAGTAGGGACCCGCAATCCCTGCAGGACCCCCTGGTGGTACCCTCGGAATCCAACAGGGCTGTACCGAACTCCAACACCCATGATTCCTTATGTGAGTCTGAGGCACCTCTGCAGCCCAGAGGGGCTGCCTTTTAGCGTGCTGGGGGAGATAATGCTCTGCGCCTGTTCTCCCACAGGCCCTTCCTTTACGAAGCCATCCCATCACATTAGTTATTTAGAGAGTTTTAATGAATGAATTTATTTTAACTAATATTGAAAGCTAGATGGGTATTTATTTCAGGTGCTTTTTTTCTTTCACTGAGTACATTACAGGGTCAGCTCAAGTTGGACGGTTGGAAGACAAACTCAGAGAGGCGAGATTGCGTTGGTTTGGACATGTGCAGAGGAGAGATGCGGGGTATATTGGGAGAAGGATGTTAAGGATAGAACTGCCAGGGAAGAGGAAAAGAGGAAGACCTAAGTGAAGGTTTATGGATGTGGTGAGAGAAGACATGCAGGTGATGGGTGTGACAGAGCAAGATGACAAAGACAGGAAGATATGGAAGAAGATGATCCCTGTGGCAACTCCTAACAGGAGCAGCCAAAAGATGAAGAAGACTGTGTAATACTGATTGGGTTTTAATGCTAGTGTTGGTCATTTTCTTTTTATACTTATTTTCTTTTGGTAATGTTACTTTATTGTTCATACAATATGAGTTACATTAGTACATTAGGAAAACTTTGATGACAACAGGACATTCACCCCAAAAAAGCTCGCCAGTCCTATCAATTTACAGACCCCATTTCCAAAACAGTTGGGTCACTTTCTAAAGATCCAATAAAAACTAAAATCTGTAATTTGGTAATTCACTTGAACCTTAATTTAACAGGCTAAAGGACAAAGAAAAGATTTTCAGGGTTTTCACCGAAAAACATAGAAAATGATGCCTGCAAAACAATCCAAAAAAGCTGGGACAGAGGCAAAGTAAGACCGTTAAGGTTATACAAGTTAAGTTCTGAAGGTCACTAAAGTCCTACTGTCTACCCCACTAATTGGTCACTTACTATATGTGTCTATGGTTCTCAATGTAATGTTTGAGTTAAATTTCCCCTTAACAAGTTTCCAACTGTGTCCCCATGTTCTTGATGAGCTCATTTTAAAGTCACCGTCTCGATCCACTTGACTAATTCCCTTCATAATTTTAAACACTTCAGTCATGTCTCCTCTTAATCTTCTTTTTGCTTACTACTCTAGACGAGAACACGTCATTCAACCCAACAAAGCTTGCCAGTCCTATCCACTTAATCTATCTAGTATAATAAAAAAATCTTGGGAAGAGAGACAAGACGTGACTTTCTCAGAGAGACACTTTCACATCCTGCGAGACAAGACTTTGTGCCAAGAGATTTAACCACGCCCGTGGCCGGAAATAAAAGACAAAGAGTAGATGACAAAGTAGAAAGTTGTAAAGAATTCAAAAACGTTGGCGCAATACACATGCAGAGCAGGTTAGAGATAATGGAAGTACTAAAATTCGAAAGTCGAAAAAAAATGATAGTAAAGATTGCATTAGTGCTAACAAACGGAAATTATTACTCGGTGAAATAACAGAACAGCAAAAAGAGAGTGAATATATTGTTCGGATTTAAACTTTAAGTTGGAGACTTGTAGATCATCTAATTCGTGTTGCCATCAGGGGGAAAAAAAAGTAGTGTTTCTTCCCAATGAAGAGGCCTATCTGCGCAGAATTAAAAGATTTATTGTTTTGTGAAAGTGAAATCTCGCAACAGAAAATTTCAAGCCCCGCAAGACAAAACTTTATGCAAAGAGATTTGGAAAAGTCCTGCTCACATCTAAAATATTTTCAACCACGCACACGGTCCAACCATTTCTCATTTGTGTGAATGCTATTGTCAGACAGTTCGTGTAGAGAGTAGGAAATGATATTCACTCACGGGCAGTTATAAGTTGCATTATCATTATGTAATTCCAAACACGGAATCAAAACTCAATGCAATTTTGACAAAAAGGTAAAAGCGAAAAGAGATCAAATATATGGACATAGGTGATATGACAGAAGTATGTAGATATTATTTGGCTTTAAACTTTAAGTTGGAGACTTGTAGATCATCTAATTTTTGTTGCCATCAGGGAAAAGTAGTGTTTCTTCCCAATGAAGAGGCCTATCCGCACAGAATTAAAAGATTTGTTGATTGGTGAAAATGAAATCCACATACGCAAGCGGCAGAGACGTGAAGTTTCTGGCACGTAGCGCAGGCCAGGAGGGGTTGGCGAGCGAAGCGAGTAGGAGCCTACTTCTTCTAAAAAAACATCAAGTTGAATTTTCAAAGTCTCTAAAGTCTTACTGTCTACCATGCCTCTTGGTAGCTTATTCCAAGTGTCTGTGGTTCTCTGTGTGACGATACACTTCCTAATGTTTGTGTGAAATTTACCCTTAATAAGTTTATAACTGTGTCCCCGTATTCTTGATGAATTCATTTTAAAATAACAGTCTCAATCCACTGGAATAATCTTCTTATATAATATGCCACTGTGGCTGTTCGTTTGTCTGTCCAGGATTTTAAATCACCTGTAGCTCACAAATCGTTTGACCTGAAATTTTGTAAACATATACTACGTGACATCTACTGTCTGCTTTCAGAGTGATGATTGATCTCCAAGGTTATTCCTCTTTTTATTTTCATTTTATATTATTGTAGAATCAACTCTCAGCAGCAGCCAGCAGGGTGGTTGTGTGGCGCATGTGTACGGGTGCTGTTCTCATTTCCTACCACCTTCGCCATCACTTCCCCTACCTCTTTACATCTTAAATCATTTTTGAGGCAGACTAAAGATTTAAGTGCCAGCTTAAGTGAAAAATTAAGGAAAACATACTAAGTAATTGCAGCACAAACACGGACTTAATCAGTTTTAACGCAAAAAGATGCTGACAAAAGAAGAGAAGCAGGCCGCTAGGGTGGAAAAAAGAAGAGCTGCTCAGAAAGCAGCAAGCACATCAACCTCTGAGCAAACGAATGCTAAACGTACAGAGAAAGAGGATGAAAACTAGGAATGCTCAGGTCAAGTGTATTCACTGCACGTTGTTGTGCAGTGCGCCGTTACTGGTTCCCTTCATAATTTCAGTCAGGTCTCCTCTTAATCTCCTTTGGCTTAAACTGTAAAGGCTCAGCTCTTTTATTCTTTTGTCATAATTCATCCCCTGTAGCCCTGGAATCAGCCTAGTCGCTCTTCTCTGATTTCTCCTTGGGGATTAATAAAGTATCTATCTATCTCTTCTAGTAGTGCTATGTCCTTTTTGTAGCCTGGAGACTCAAACTACACCCAGTACTCCAGATGAGGCCTCACCAGTGTGTTATAAAGCTTGAGCAGAACCTCCTGTGACTTGTACTCCACACATCAAGGCGCTATATAACCTGACATTCTGTTAACCTACTTAATGGCTTGTGAACACTGTCTGGCAGATGGTAGTGTCAAGTCCACGACAACTTCTAAATCTGTCTCATAAAATGGGCTCAATTTTCAGAGTGTCCATTGTATATTCAAACCTCACATTTTTAATTCCTTTCTGTAATTCTTTACATTTACTGACATTCATTTTCATCTGCCACAAATCTGGCCAAGCCAGTCTGCTGTCCAAGTCCTTCTGTAATGATTCAGTGGATTCTAGATAATTGATTGTATGTGACAAATAACATTTCATTTTAGGTTACCACTATGTTTTCTTCTTGGGCATATCCTTTTCTAAGAAAGTAATGGTGATGATGATGCCATCTTTTTCTTTGAGACCTTCCCTTAATGGCATTATCCCTACATCCCTGTAATGGCAGATGCACTTGCTGCTAGATGCTTAATCCAGCTCTTAATGGATGCATATCAAACTGTTAAAACGATAATTCTCTAAAACCCCGGAAACATCAATAGCCAAGACTGACGGTCACTTGTTCAATCCCTTTTTGATCCTGTTGAACAGCTCCAGAAAGCAGCGTCTGCAGAAGTAAGTTTACTCAAGTGTCAAGGATTATTTGTGCTGTTAAATGAGACTGAAATGTGAATCAATCATACGCCTTTTACAACAACTGCTCAGCCATGGCAAACTAATGTCTTATCCAAAAATGCCATCACCGACACAATATGACAAGTAAATTACTCTTTTTCTGGACATCCTTGTTGCTGCTAAATGATATTTGGACATGTTATTTCCCAAGAGGCCTGACACACTTTTAACCCGACTTGCCTTTGCAGCATCAATAATTGCAATCAGAAAAACTTTAAATAAAACAAACCTGTAGCCAGCCTTGATAGCCACACATGACCTTTGCTGCACCATTTCAGAATGTCATAAACGACTTTGTTTAGGGGCGAAACAAATGGAAAAGGGAAGCCTGCACTGAGTAGTCCCATAAGGGCTAATGGAGTCTATCTCTAACTAGGCTTGACGTCTGCTCTCTAATGCGTTCCTCGCGATGCAGGGGTCATTGAAACCACAAAGGACTATTTTTTCTCCTGAAAGTTTGTTTCCTTATTTATTTTTTCAGAAGCCTCGGGGCCATTTTTATTTTCAATGCTTTATTTTTATGATTACAAATAAATGACATGATTATAAAGTGACAACCAGTATTGGAGGTGCATTGAATCTTACAATTCCCTTCTAATACACTGTTTTTCCATCTGTGTGTGTGTGTGTCTCTGTTACATTATTTTAATAACAGTATCTCTTTTGTAGCTCCACCTCACATTGTTAGTCTTACTGCAAAAGACCTTCAGTGCTTATAAAAATTACTACCACCTTTTTTCAGGATAGGTTGGCTACTATCAGCAGTCCGTCCTCACCCTCACTGCCACCCATTATGCTTTCTCCCAAGCATCACCCAAAATCCTTCACATTCTCTCCACTCTCTGCTACTGATTTTTCCAACCTCCTCTCCAGTCACCCCATTGTCTGTCCACTTGTCCCTTTCTCCTCACATCTCCTTCAGGCCATCCCCACCTCACTCATTCCTGCAGTTACACACATCATTAACACCTCAATGAGCTCAGGCACATTTACTACCATCTTCAAACATGCTCTGATAACTTCTTCTTCTTCTTCTTCTTCTTCTTCTTCTTCTTCTTCTTCTTCTTTCGGCTGCTTCTGTTAGGGGTTGCCACAGCAGATCATCTTGTTCCATATCTTCCTGTTCTCGTCATCTTTTTCTGTTACACCCACCACCTGCATGTCTACTCTCAGCACATCCATAAACCTTCTCTTAGGCCTGTCTGTTTTCCTCTTGCCTGGCAGCTCTATCCTTAACATCCTTTTCCCAATATATACCTTCCTCCTGTTCTTCTGCCTCTGGACACGTCTCCCCCCTCTTCTTCTCCTTCACCAGTAGCCCAATTTCCGCCAGCACCCTTTTGGCTAACAGTACTGGTGGCGGCCATTGTTAACCCGGGCCTCGACCAATCCGGTATGGAAATTTGTATCGTTGTCCACATATTAATCTGGCAAAATTTTACACTGGATACTCTTCCTGACATAACCCTCCCCATTTATTTGGGCTTGGGACCGACACGAAGAAACACACTGGTTTGTGCATACTTTGGGTGATTAAACACACTCTGATAACCCAACTTCTTAAAAAAATAACACTCAGTCTATTCAAAGTTATCAATTACAGGCCCGTCTCTCTACTTTCCTTTCTTTCCAAAACATTTGAACACACTGTTTCTAACCAGGTCTCTTCCTTCCTTGTACATAATGGATTGATCAATGCCAACCAGTCCAGCTTCAAGAGGAACCACTCGACTGAGAGGGGTCTACTGAATGTGCGTCAACCAGCTATGACTTGCTAGAGATACCAACATGTCATCAGACCTGATCATTCTAGATCTCTCCTCTGCCTTCAACACGGTCAACGCTGACATACTTCTTACCACCCTCTCTGACATTGGCATCCTTGGGTCTGCTCTCAAATGGCTTGAGTTGTACATGTCTGGCAGATCCTACAACGTGTCCTGGCGAGAAGAACTGTCAAAGGTACATCAGACATACACAGGTGTACCCCAAGGATTGGTGCTGGGTCCTCTACTTTACTCTCTGTACACCACCTCGCTGGGCTCCACCATCCAATCCCATGGGCTCTCTTATCAGTGCTAGGCTAATGATACACATGTGTACCTGTCGTTCCCTCCTTAGGACGACAGAGTATTTTCTAGATTCTCTGCATGTCTTACTGATATCTCAACCTGGATGAAGGACCACCATCTACAGCTCAACCTGGCAAAAACCAAGCTTATGATCCCGGCCAACCAGTCTGTTCACTCCTCATCCCAGTACAGCTTGGCTCAATGTTGGTAACACCTGCCAGGTCAGTACACAACCTTGGTATGGTGATTGATGAGCAGACATCTTTTTCTGACCACATTTCTGCCATTTCTCATTTGATCAGATTCAAACTGTACAACAATCACAAGATCAGACCTTATCTGATGGAATATGCAGCATAACATCTGGTCCAGGCTTTGATCTTATCACATCTCTGCAACTCGCTTCTGGCAGGAGTACCCGCATGTACTATCAAGCAGCTGCAGATGGTCCAAAATGCAGTAGCCCGCCTGAGCTGAGATGGGTACATGTCACTCCTCTCTTCAGGTAACTACATTGGCTCCCTGTAGCAGCACACATTTAGTTCAAATCCCTGATGCTTCCCTGAAGAGTAGTCAATGGGTCAGCAATTGTGTATTAGGGGAAACTGGTGAGGTTCTA
>JANRMT010062852.1:11243061-11275201 GCA_026402145.1 Polypterus bichir lapradei
AGAACATGCAAACTCCACGGAGGCAGGACCCAGGAAGCGAACCCGGGTCTCCTAACTGCGAGGAAGCAGCGCTACCACTGTGCCACTATAATTGTATTAGATTGAAAAAGATTATTACAGTATATATTAATTCAAAATGCCATACCACCAAAAAAGAAGTGGCAGAACCCACCAGGACCCTGGTATTCCCATCTACAGTAACAAGAAGTCTATGAGAATCAGAAGATTTGGAAAAAAAAAGTAATTTCTCCCAGGTGGAAATAAAGCCAAATGACTCACCTACATGTGAAAACACAAGGAGTTGTGTGCGGAAGAATGGCAGCAGGAGCTATGTCTGTTCTGACGAGTCCAGAATTGAATCCTTTGGCTTTAACAAAAGACAGTTTTCCCAATGAAGATACTGGAGAACAGTATGAGGACAATGGTTGGCATGCAACTGGAAAGAACAGTGAAGAGAGGTTCCCTGCATTTCTACAAATGGGGCTGCTGATTTGATCAAAATTGAAGGCCACTTCACTGCTGAGAAGTATGGGGAGATTCTTCAGTACCATCAGGGAAGCTTCTGATTGGTCTCAACCTCATTCTGCAGCATCATGATGGACCAGAACACAACAGCCAAATGCATAATTCATTCAGGAAGTGGTCCCCTGAGGCAGGCTCTGAGAGACTGCTTTGGAACTACGGACTGGGATATCCTGCAGGAATCATATAG
Organism: Polypterus bichir lapradei; assembly: GCA_026402145.1. Taxonomy (NCBI): domain Eukaryota; kingdom Metazoa; phylum Chordata; class Cladistia; order Polypteriformes; family Polypteridae; genus Polypterus; species Polypterus bichir. Next base: position 11,243,774 of record JANRMT010062852.1, read on the forward strand.
TGGGAACATTGAGGAGGTTGTTGACTGCACTACTGACTACATGAACTTCTGTATGGACATTGTAGTTCCATTAAGAACAGTACTCTGCTATGCTAACAACAAGCCATGGATTACAAGTGACATCAAGGGCCTTTTGAACCAGAAGAAAAGGGCTTTTAAAGGTGGTGATCAGCATGAGCTCAAGCGCATACTGAAGGAACTCCGAGTCCAGCTCAGGGCGGCAAAGGAGCAGTACAGGAGAAAGCTGGAGCAGAAGTTGCAGAATAACAGCATGAAGGAAGTGTGGGATGGGATGAAGATCACCACTGGCTGCAGCTCAAAGCGGGGTGCCACCATCGAGAGAGATGTGGAGAGAGCAAACCAGATGAACAACAGGTTTGACCACCCTAACCCACTCTCACCTCGTAGTACTGCACCCTACACCCATTCTTCTGCTGATACCAGCATAGGAGAGACATCCCCACTCACAATTACAGCAGCCCAGGTAAGCAGAGAGCTGAGGAGACTTGGTGCCAGCAAAGCAGCGGGTCCAGATGGAGTATTGCCACGACTGCTGAAGGCCTGTGCGTTGGAACTGGGGAGTCCTCTACAGAGCATCTTCAACCTGAGAGTTGGAAAACAGCTTGCATCACCCCAGTTTCAAAGGTATCACGTCCTGGTGAGCTGAATGACTTCTGGCCTGTCGCTCTGATGTCACATGTGATGAAGACCATGGAGCGGCTGCTACTTCACTAGCTAAGGCCACAGGTCCACCACACCATCGACTCTCTGCAGTTCGCATACCAGGAGAAGGAGGGAGCGGAGGATGCCATCATCTATATGCTACACTGATCCCTCCCCACTTGGACAGTGGCAGTGGTGCTGTAAGAATTATGTTTCTGGACTTCTCTAGCGCCTTCAACACCATCCAACCTCTGCTCCTTAGGGACAAGCTGACAGAGATGGGAGTAGATTCATACCTGGTGGCATGGATCATGGGCTATCTTACAGACAGACCTCAGTATGTGCGTCTCGGGAACTGCAGGCCTGACATTGTGGTCAGCAGCACAGGAGCGCTGCAGGGGACTGTACTTTCTCCGATCCTGTTCAGCCAACATACATTGGACTTCAAATACAACTCGGAGTCCTGCCACGTGCAAAAGTTTGCTGACGACACTGCTATCGTGGGCTGCATCAGGAGTGGGCAGGAGGAGGAGTATAGGAACCTAATCAAGGACTTTGTTAAATGGTGCGACTCAAACTACTTACATCTGAACACCAGCAAAACCAAGGAGCTGGTGGTGGATTTTAGGAGGCCCAGGCCCCTCATGGACCCCGTGATCATCAGAGGTGACTGTGTGCAGAGGGTGCAGATCTATAAATACCTGGGAGTGCAGCTGGATGATAAATTGGACTGGACTGCCAATACTGATGCTCTGTACAAGAGAGGACAGAGCCGACTATACTTCATTAGAAGGCTGGCGTTCTTCAACATCTGCAATAAGATGCTGCAGATGTTCTATCAGACGGTTGTGGTGAGCGCCCTTTTCTATGCGGTGGTGCCTCACGCCTGTACAAACTGGTGAGGAAGGCAGGCTCAATTGTAGACACGAAGCTGGACAGTCTGACATCCATGGCAGTGTGACGTGCGCTGAGCAGGCTCCTGTCAGTCATGGAGAATCCACTGCATCCACTGAACAGGATCATCTCCTGACAGAGGAGCAGCTTCAGCGACAGACTGCTGTCACCGTCCTGCTCCACTGACAGACTGAGGAGATCGTTCCTCCTCCACACTATGCGACACTTCAATTCAACCCGGGGGGATAAACATTAACATTATACAAAGTTATTGTCTGTTATGCCTGCATTTTTATCACTTTTTAATATTGTTTTTTATTAGTATGCTGCTGTTGGAGTATGTGAATTTACCCTTGGGATTAATAAAGTATCTATCTATCTATCTATCTATCTATCTATCTATCTATCTATCTATCTATCTATCTATCTATCTATCTATCTATCTATCTGTCAGAGGGGGGACATTTTTGTACACTGGGTCATTCCATTTCTCTCTTAGGAAAAGAAACATGCAAATATTACATTTAAGCCCAGCAGATGAACAGGCAATAGGCACCCATTGTTGGCAGTGGGGGCAAGAAGTTAAAAGGCTGTCTGCAGATTGTAGGTATTGGCTGTATTGCAAAGGTGTCACCATTTTGAAGTTTATGGCTGGTTGAGATTTACAAACAATACCACGTGTGATAACAGAACTGCTGCTTCCTTGGAGGATCCTGGATAATCCAGTTACTGATTGTGTCAGGATTGTTTGTGTAAGTATTTGCTGTCTTGCAAAGGAGTTGCCGCTTTGAAGTCTGGCCTTGGAGGATGTCCGTATTTACCTGACTTGGAAATATTGGTCTCTAAACAGCAGATCTGTACTCATTAATGAACTGATAATTGCAGGGACTGAAGGAGATTTGATCTCTGGCCAGGAGAAGGCAAAAGTGAGGAGGGACAGTCCACTGAGAACACAGCCAAGACACTCGGACAGAGCACAGGGGCTCACAGGCTGACAAGGGTACGTGGCTGGCAAAGACGTGAGGCACAAGGACGGCAATACTTCCAGGGAGGAAGAGACGGCTCTACAAGGAGACGCCGGTTGTGGGTCCAGCAAGAGAGGGAAGCCGCATGAAAGGACCGAGCAAAGCTGGCAGACAAGAAATAAGGCGTGCCTAGGTCACAGCAACACAAGGAGCTCAGAGTGGAAAAGAAGGAACAACGAAGAGACGCCAACAGGGATTCCACAATTTTGACAAAACTTCTCTTGGGAAACGAGTGTCCGGTGAACAGAGTGCATCCGTGGACAGTTGAACAATTAAGTGTTGGGGTAACACTGAGAACAAACTGGACTTTGCACCACTACAGGTTGTATCAGCCAATTCTTGTTTTTAATGGACTTTTAGAGTGTGGACTGTGTGCTTTCCTTTCTAAAAAGAAATTTTCTTCATGATACTGTTAGATTTGGTTTATGCTCATTTATCTTTTTAATGTACTTATTATTGTCTGGTGTAATAGAAGTTACTGTTGCTTTTCCTGAAATTACTGTTGTGTCTTTCATGGTGTGTTTACTCACCGCCCAATTTAAAGAAACCTGTGTGCTATTATTGGTAAATTTCAGGAGTTCCCAGTCTCTTGATAAAACTGGGTGGCGTAGTCGGATATTTAAACGGTGTCTAAGTTAGATTACCTGTAAGTGTGACCTGACACCTGTCACATATCTATCTATCTATCTATCTATCTATCTATCTATCTATCTATCTATCTAAAAATGTGGAAGCGGAAATCCTGCAGCAGACAGAATGGCCACCACAGATCCCCAAATCATGGAGCCAGTCTATGGCTACAAGAAAGACAGCCAATGTCAGCTGTTGAACTGAGACACAGGAACAGAAACTGCATGCCCATGAACCTAGGAGAAGTTAAAGGGTGGGCATACCAAATTTCGACAATATATATATATATTTTTTTTTTATTGCACTTTCTATGTAGTTTATTGATTAATAAAACTATTCACAGCATTATTTTTGAAAGCATTCCGGCTTTATAGCATTTATTTTCATAAATTTGCACAGTGCAGTAGGTCATATTTATTTTTAAAACATAAATCATAAATGAAAGCATCACCAGCCTCAAACTGGACCAAATAAAGTGTGAATCTCTGCCCTTGGAACATCTGTGCCAAAAGTTGTCATAAAGCACTGACTGCAAATCTGTTTTCCTATAAAAATTCTTGGCAGTTTATAATCTGCCTTATCCTTCAGAGAAGAAAAGGCCATCTCAAGGCTTTTATTTACTTTCCCACCATTTACTGACAATCATTTTGTGGACTCTTGACATAAATGCAGCGGCAGATTGAATCTTGAAGTCTTTTTGCCATTTTCATGCAGACTTGTTGCTTATCTCTCTATTGACAACAAGGTCATTACATTTTGGCTTTAGATCCCTGAGCTATTGCTGATTAACAGAAAATCAGATTGATTTTTTTAGGAGGAGGGGAGGCATTTATCCGATTTGATCTCTAAATAAAGTGGCTGGCAAATAGAATGTGTAATATTGCTCACAGAAACACTGCTCCTGGAGTCCAATGTGATCTTCATCAGTGCTTCTCAAAAATCCACAGGCGACGAATAAACCCCTCAGCACCCATATATGTACACAGATATGCTGTTTATTTTCTTCATTCTGAAGTGTCCTGTATCTCTTTGGCCAAAATTGCATGATAATGTTTTGTTGTTTTTTGCTATTTGATTCTTAAAAGGCAAAAGTTTAAGTACCTCTGTATTTGGGGTAAAACCAATCCTGACTAGAAGAGCTCAGTCTATCCACCTTAATCCTCCTAAATAATAGGATAAGTGTCTGCCTGTGGGTTCCATTGGTTGCTATACTTCCATCATTCCAACAGAATGTGCATCACAGATATTTGTAGTAATAAAATTCATTGTGTTTGTCATTCCAACAGATGGCACATCACAATATCAACAACTGCTTTTAAAAATCCCATAACAAATGGCTAATAACAAAGACATATGCATTGTATTTGTCATTCCAACAGATGGCACATCAAAACATTAACATTGCTTATAAAATCCCATAACTAATGGCTTATAACATAGACATATGAAAAGCATCTGTCATTCCAACAGATGGCACATCACAAACATTTGTAGTAATAACAAACTGGTAGAACATTTCCAGCAGATTTCCACATAAATCCTTAGGAAGTACAGTCTTATCAGACCAGTCCAGTTGCTGTTCGTGTAAACCCACAGGTACTTGAACCTCTGCACCACTTTGACATCCTCCTTCTTAGTGGTGACTGGTCTCAGAGGCTCAGTCTGTCCACTTTAATACAAGAATAAGTATCTGCATGTCTATCTGTGTGTCCCTCCAGTTGCTATGTCTCAGTCATTCCAAAAGATGGCACATTACACATATTAACACTGCTTTTACAAATCCATGCTAAATAGCACATAACAGAGACACATGCACTGCATGGTGCATTGCAAACATTAACACTGAGGTCTACGTTGAGTACTTTGATTTCAGGTCATCTTAGATGGATAGCACAGGTAGTAACATTGTTAGTGTCTGTGTTTCTGTTTATCTGTGTGTCTGTCCGATTGCTATACCTCTGTCATTCCAGACAGATGGCACATCATAAATATTAACATTCCTTTATGAATCCCATATCAAGTGGCATATAGCAGACACATATGCTTTGGATAGATAGATAGATACTTTATTAATCCCAAGGGGATTATTTGTCATTCCAACAGATGGTGCATTACAAAAATTAAAACTGCTTTAATGAATCCTGTACCAAATGGCATATAACAGAGATTTAGGCATTGCACTTGTCTTTCCAACAGATGGTACACTACAAGTAATTGTAGCAATACATTGTGCCATCTTTTGGAATGAAAAAAAGCAATGTATTTTATGACTACAAGCATGAAAAATACATTCCACTAGGTGGTGCATTGCAAACGTGAATGCTGAGGTGTGTGTTGTTTACTTAGATTACAAAACATCTTAGAAGGATAGCACTGCTAGTAGAAGGAAAAGTGCCTTTGTGTCCATGTACCTGTGTATCCGTCCAGTTTCTATACCTCTGTCATTCCAACAGATGACACATCACAATAATTTTTAGTAATAAAATGCATTGTATTTGCCATTCCAACAGATGGCACATTACAAATATTAAAACTACTTTAATGAATCCAGTACCAAATGGCATATAACAGAGGTTTAGGCATTGTACCTGTCTTTCCAACAAATGGTACACCACAAGCATTTATTGTAATGCATTTTATTACTAAAAATGTGTGTGATGCACCATCTGTTAGAATGACAAATGCTATGCATTTTATTAATACATACATTACAAGATACATTCTATATAGATGATGTATTGCAAACATTAATTCTGAGGTCTACATTGATTCCTTAGATTGCAACCCATCTTAAATGGGTAACACATCTAGTAAAAGGAAAAGTGTCCATGTGTCTGTCTGTTTGGTATATCTCCATCATTCCAACAGGTGACATATCGCACATATTTGTAGTAATAAAAATTTAATTTGTCATTTCAACAGATGGCAAATTACAACATTAGCACTGCTTTTACGAACCCCATACTAAATGACACATAACAGAGACATATCCATTGCATTTTCCATTCCAACAGATGGAGCGTCACAAAATTTTGCAGTAATAAAATATATTAGATTTGTCATTCCAACAAATGGTGTATCACATCATTAACACTGCTTTTACAAATCACATAGCAAATGGCATATAACAGAGAGATATGCATTACATGTGTCCTTCAAACAGATGGGGCTGCACAAACATTTGTAGTGATAACGGATTTGTAGAACATTTCCAGCAAATTTCTGCATACATCAAAAGCCCACAACCAACTCTTTTGTCTGGCTGATGTTGAGCTGCAGGTAACTCTCTGTGCACAACAACACAAAGCTCTCCACAAGCCTCTTTACTTTTACTCAGCGTTTTTATTAATGCAGCCTAAAAAGAACAGTAAAACAAAGTCCAAAAATTAAAAACAAGAGAAAGACATTATACCAAAAATTTAAAACAAGCATTAATCACATTTGTGATGTGCGTGCAATGGTGTCTGAGGTTTATTGTGAGAAACTGGAATTATTTTCATCTGGTTTTTCGTTGTTTGCACAGCAAATTTTGAAGGTGCCATGTGACTGGAATCATTGCGCCTCTGACATCATGAAAGTATAAAAATCATGATGGTGATCATTACAGTGTACTTATGTTACATTTCTTTAGATCCTGCTCCATAAGAATTCTCCTTTACACTTTTTGCTTTCATTCATTTCTCACAAACCTATGGACCCACCTCTCTGTTTTTGATCTTCCGTTGTCCAAGAAGTCCTATCGGAAACTCACTCACCGTCTTCATGCCAGGTCTACCACGGATCTGCCATCTCAGTCTTTGCTGGATTGCGTCTCTGATTTAAAGACTTGCTTGAATGCCAGTTTTCTTAAACCGAATGCTAATAAGACTGAAGTGTTGTTAGTGGGTCCCAAGTCAATTGCCTCAAGGATTTCAGATTTCAACATTAAAATGTATGGCGTGTTGGCAGAACCTTCACAAACTGTGTGTAATTTAGGCAATGTTTTTGACTCATCAATTACCTTTGAGCCTCATTTAAGCACACTTATCAAAACTGCCTCTTTCCACCTTCTAAGTATCACCTGCCTTCGGTTGTTGCTTAACAGCAGAGACACTGATAAGTTTGTGAATGCTTTCATTACATCTCGTCTTGACTTTTTTTAACTCTCCGTTTCCTGGCCTCCCTGCTAACACACTCTCTAGGTTGTGACATATCCAGAACTCACATACACCAAGCGTACAGAACACATCACTGCCGTCCATTACTATCTGATCTAGATGCCTCTTTACTTATTATTAAGAATTGTAATAAATGTAAGGTCGCTGAACTGCTAATTGCTCAATTCATCAGACTTCAGACCGTGTGTACATCACGTAATCAAGCTTGATTTTGCCTGCACATCCTGAGGTCTCTGAGTGCCTTCTTTGAGCAGCGTGTTTCTGCCACAACACTAGCACTGCATGGAGAAGGTTGATCGTGCACATCAGCCCCACAAAGAAGCAGGGCCGTCTTAACGGCATTATAGGCAGTGCACTGGGGCCCTGTTTTGTCTTGGTAGAGCTCTATGTTACTCTACTTTCCCCTTTTGTATTATTAATATGTAGACTTTGTCAGAATGGCTCAAATCTCATCAGACTTACCACTGTTTTTAAGGTATTGTACCAGATGACTTCTCCCCACCTTCCCTTCTACATCTATAACCTCAGGCAATTAGGTGTAGTAAAAGACAAGCAGGGGTTAAGTTACAATTTAAATAATGTATTATTGATAATATTCATAAATAATAACAATAAGCAAAGTACATTTGAAGATTGGCAACCATACAGCCTGATAAATGTCGATGTTATGATATTCTATATGGTGTTCCACAAGGCTCCATCCTGGGTCCGCTGCTCTTTTCGATTTACAAGCTTCCATTAGGTCAGATTATATCGGGGCATAACGTGAGTTACCACAGCTATGCTGATGACTCACAGCTGTATTTATCAATAGCGCCTGACGACCCCGACTCTCTTGATTCACTGACCTCAATGTCTTACTTGTGTTTCTGAATGGATGAGTAGTAATTTTCTCAAACTAAATAAAGGGAAAGCGTAAATTTTAGTGATTGGCAAAAATGGATATAGTGAGGGTATTAGAAATAAACCTGATGCATTAGGATTAAAAGTCAAGACAGAGGTAAAGAATTTAGGGGTTACTATTGATACTGACCTGAATTATAAATCACATACTAATCAGATCACTAGGACAGCATTTTTTCACTTAAGAAACATAACAAAAGTTAGACCTCTTATAACTTCACAAGATGCTGAGAGTTCACACTTTTGTTTTCAGTCGACTAGATTACTGTAATGCACTCCACCCAGGACCACCCAAAAAAAGACATCAGTCAATTACAACAAGTTCAGAATGCAGGTGACAGAACCTTAACTAGGAAAAGAAAATCTGAGCACATCACCCCATTTTTGATGTCACTACATTGATTACCTGTGTCATTTAGAATTGACTTTAAAATACTGCTGATGGTTTACAAAGCCTTCAATAATCTGCTCCATCTTATATTTTGGAATGTCTTACACTTTACACTCCAAATCGTAACCTTCGATCTTCAAATGTTGATCTGCTTAGAATTCCAAGAGCTAATCTTAAAAGAAGTGGTGAGGCAGCTTTCTGCTGTTATGCACCTAAAACCTGGAATAGCTGACCGATAGAAATTCACCAGGCTGATACGGTGGAGCACTTCAAAAAACTACTGAAAACTCATTACTTTAACATGGCTTTCTCATAACTTCATCTTAGTTTAATCCTGATGCTCTGTATATTCAACTATTATTATTATTCATGGTATTGGGGGCGGCACGGTGGTGCAGTGGTAGCGCTGCTGCCTCGCAGTTAGAAGACCCAGGTTCGCTTCCCAGGTCCTCCCTGCTTGGAGTTTGCATGTTCTCCCCGTGTCTGCGTGGGTTTCCTCCCACAGTCCAAAGACATGCAGGTTAGGTGGATTGGCGATTCTAAATTGGCCCTAGTGTATGGTTTGTGTGTGTCCTGCGGTTGGTTGGCACCCTGCCCGGGATTGGTTCCTGCCCTGTGTTGGCTGGCTCCAGCAGACCCCTGTGTTTGGATTCAGCAGGTTGGAAAATGGATGGATGGATTCATGGTATTCATATTCAAAATCCATACTAACCCCTACTTTCTCTTCTGTTCTTTTTCCAGTTTTCTGTGGTGTTGATCTGCACCTCCACCACCTAATCAAAGCACCATGCTGTCCCTCCATTGATGGATTAAAGGCCAGAAGACCAAATGACCATCATCTTCAAGTTCTTCTATATTGTGGCGAGTGGCTGGGGCTGCTACCCAGCCGGGACGCCCAGGATGACCGGAGGAGGGCTTGCGGTTGCTTTGGGGATCACAGGTAGAGAGCTTGGAAGCTCAACCCTGTAGGGGCCCATGGTCACTGCCAGGGGGCACCCCAATGCCTAGGGAGCCCTGGACCTCAGCACTTCTGCCACAGGAAGAGTGTCGGCGGAGGAGTGTCGGGAAGCACCTGAAGCCCTTCCGGGCATGTATATAAGGGGCCGCCTCCCTCCATTCGATGGCTGGAGTCGAGTGGAAGAAGGACGAAGTCTTGGAGGAGAGGAGTGGAGGTGGCCAGAAGAGAAAGGCAGTGTGAGAAAGGCCTTGACTTGAGGGGTGATTGGTGCTGTGGCACTGGGTTTGTGCACTCATACTTGTAAATATAGTATAAATAAACGTGTGTGGTGATAAAACATCATGTCTTCCTGTCTGTGTCTGGGCTGTAACCCACAATATGAACACTGAATACCATGAGGACTGATTGAGATCATTGATGTGAGGTAGAATGCCTAGAGGGGGCTGGGTGGTCTCATGGCCTTGGACACCCTGCAGATTTTATTTTTTTTTCTTCAGTCGTCTGGAGTTTTTTTTTTTTTTTTTCTGACCTCCATGGCCATTGGACCTTACTTTTATTCTATGTTAATTAGTGTTCCCTTATTTTAATTCTTAATTATTTTGTCTTTCTTCGTCATGTAAAGCACTTTGAGCTACATTATTTGTATGAAAATGTGCTATAGAAATAAATGTTGTTGTTGTTATTGATGTGTAGTTTCAGGCGGCACACAGACTTGTTAGTTACTTAAAATGTCTCTAGTTAAGTCCTCATTTGTGGCCAGCTTTCTTCAGAACAGGCCGCATGCCTGTCTCAATATGGCTGCCGAGCTGTGCTCTTCATTGTGTTGTCCTTTTCAGTTCATGGTGTGTGATGGTCTTTCATCACTTGGTCAGAGAGAGAGGGTGAGGTAAAGCAAGCAAATGTATAGGTTTTCTGTCCAACCCCTACAGCCAATAGGGCATTATGGTACTTAAAGGCTTCTGATACGAGCCAGTTCCAAACAGCCATACTTCAGAACAATGGGGGGACAGAATACCCTCACACCTGCCCCCGTGAAGCTTGCCAGGTAGGCAGCCTGGCTTTCCTGTGGGGCGTTGATTGAGAGAGTCCTGCAGAGAAACACTTCCCAAACTTGTTTGAGGCACTTCCACCAACCATGTTGTAAAATTACAAAGAGACTCATTCCTAAAAGAGAGGAAAGGGTTCTTAAACCATCAAACCATTGCTGTTATTATCAATAATGTGACACTAATATTACATTCGGCAGCATGGTGGCACAGTGGTAGCGCTGCTGCCTCGCAATAAGGAGACCTGGGTTCGCTTCGCGGATCCCCCATGCGTGGAGTTTACATGTTCGCCCCGTGTCTGTGTGGGTTTCCTCCAAAGAGATGCAGGTTAGTTGCATTGGCGATCCTAAATTGTCCTTGGTGTGTGAGTGTGTGTGTGTCCTGTGGTGGGCTGGCGCCCTGCCCGGGATTTGTTCCTGCCTTGTGCACTGTGCTGGCTGGATTTGGCTCCAGCAGACCCCCATGACCCTGTTTTAGGATATAGCGGATTGGACAATGACTGACCAACCGACAGACTAATATAACATTACTTTATCTAAGTTACAAATAAGGACAAAATATTTATCAGCTTGTATGCAAAATTTCACATCACAACAGGCCCCTGCCTACACAACCACTCAGCATGTCACAACATACATAGATTAGCGTGGGGACCCTGGGCAACTGCCCAGTGTGCCCATGCGTAAAGACGGCCCTGTAAAGAAGTGGGAACATGAAGGAGGGATTGGAGTGAAGGGTTACTATTAGTTTCCAATTTATTTAGGGCCTGATGACAAACAAACGTCTTAGAGCAAAAAATTGCATTTGGATTGCATGTAACCGTACAGAAGACTCTGTTTTCTAAGCTCCTTTCTAGTTGGACACTTTCTTGATTTTTATTTAAACCTTTTCTTTTTTTTTCTTCTGTCTCAGAGAGAGATTCTAAAATTTATAGACCGTGTCAAATTGTGCTGAGGCTTCCTTACATTACATTTAGAAACAGGGACAGATGTTCTTAAAATAATGCAGCGTTCAAAAAAAAAAAGCTAAGAATTCAATTAAAGTGAGATTTTGTGACCATCTGTGGAGTTGTTTGCTACATCTGTTAGTGAGTGTACAAGCTTGATAGTCGCCCTCAGACTAAGCTCAGCTGAAATGGAATTTGCCTGCTCGTCGTCTCCCCTACCCAAAAATACAAATACAAGGAGATGAAGATTAGCAAGCCTTTGAAGCGGATTTAGGCTGCGTTCTGTCACTCACAGCTGACATCTTCATTTATGTGAAACTGCGCATTGCTTATGACTTGTGCCGTTGTTTTCAGAGTTCATCCAGACAAAATGCTAAACAAATGATGACTTTCTGCATTTCAGTTCTGTATTATATCAGGTCAGGTCATGTTGGGGAGCATGCACTGGTACAGCCCGTTGCTGCACTCACCACATGATGAAACAGCTCAGGATCCCAGTTAAGTTCAGGGCAGATTTCAAAATCCTCCTTTTAACATATAAAACCTTAAATGGCCGAGGTGTGGCTTACTTGGCTGAACTTATCATGACTTACAAACCTGAGCGCACATTAAGATCTCAAGATACTGGTCTGCTTATGATTCCAAGGATTAATAAAATAACAGTGGGAGTTATTTAGTTACAGGGCCCCTAAACTGTGAAATGGTCTGCCTGCTACTATAAGAGATGCCCCTTCGGTCCCAGCTTTTAAATACCAGCTAAAGACTCGCAACTTCAGTTTAGCACACCCTGACTAGAGCTGCTAATTAACTGTTGTCATACCCGGATGGAGGTGGTACCCAGCCGGGACGCCTGAGAAGACAGGAGGAGAGCTTGTGCCTCCTCCAGACCTCGAGGGGGCGACCACCCTGGAGGCCTCGGGTAAAGAGCTGGGAAGCTCGACCCTGTAGGGACCCGGGGTTACCGCCAGGGGGACCCCAATACCAGGAAGACCCTAGACCTCAGCACTTCCGCCACACCAGGAAGTGCTGAAGCAAAGAGAAATAGGGACACCTGGAGTGCTTCTGGGGAGACAGCCGGCACTTCCGCCACACTGGGGCGTGTCAGTGGGAGATTGCCGGGAACACACCTCGAGCACATCCGGGTGCTTATTTAAAGGGGCCGCCTCCCTGCAGAAGGAACAAGAGTCGGGTGGAAGATAGGACAAGGTCTGGAGAAGGCAGGAGGCGGCCTGAAGAAACAAGAAGAGAGAATGCATTGTGTTGGCCTGGACTGTGGGGTATTGGGGCTGGTGAGCATGGACTTTTGTAAAATAGAGATGCAAAATAAACGTGTGTTGGGTGACTTGAGTGTGTCAGCCTGTCTGTGTCCGGGGCAATGTTCACACTGTACAGACTGCATCTCTGTTCTTAGTCATTAGCACTAAAACATAAGTAACATGATAGTTAGAATTTGTTACTTACCCTCATCTATTCTGTTTCTCTTCTCGGTACTCAAATGTGGCACTTGGTGCCATAGCCCACCTGCCAAGTTTTTTTGTCTGCCTAAGGTAAAGTCATCCCTGATGAAGGATTGCAGGAATCGTTGGGTAGAGGGGTCCTTTCATAGGATTGGCTGGCCCAGCGTTGTCTCAGCTGTGGAGTGGTCAATAGGGATAGGCAGCTTGATGGCTGATGTCTCCAGGACTCTAAACAAATCCAAATCATATTATGTGATATTATCTACTGTTACATTCTGCTCTGTACTTGTAAGATTTTTATTTTTATACTGTATTGAGGATTACTTGTGTTCTGTTCTGTGTATTGTATTGTACTGTATTTTCCCCTTCTCTTTGACAACCACTGCACGCCCAACCTACCTGGAGCGGCATCTCTCTTTGAACTGCCTTTCCCAAGGTTTCTTCCATCTTTTCCCTACCTGGGTTTTTTGTTTGGGAGTTTTTCTTTGACTTCTTAGAGAGCCGAGGCTGGGGGGCTATCAAAAGGTAGGGCCTGTTAAAGCCCATTGCAGCACTTGTTCTGTGATTTTGGGCTATATAAAAATAAATTGTATTGTATTGTATTGTATACTGGTTGGCAACCCCCCAGGCAGACACGCGGTCCAGTCCCACCCCCTGCAAATGATCATCTATCTGCCTCAGTCAGGTGGTATGTGGGCACCCTCTTGGACTGGTCCAGCCACTCGGGTCCTCAACAATGATGATCCTGAGAGCCAGATTACCCTCGGGTAATCGCACCACATGGTCGTAGTGCCATAACTGACACTCCTTTATAATGCAGGTAATGTGCCTCATTCAGGACCCCGTGAGCAACACAAAGTCAAACCAGCGGTACCCAAGGATTCTCCGAAGAGGAACAGTACAAAAAGGAGTCCAGTCTTCATCTCAGGTCACTAGATAGCGTCCATGTCTCACAACTATATAGCAAGGCAGGAAGTATCAGGACTCTAAAGACACTTGGACCTTCATCCTTTTGCTGAGATATCAGGAGCGCCACACACCCCTTTCCAGCGACCTCATGACCCCCCCATGCTCTCCCAATCCACTTACTGACTTCATTGGAAGAGTCACCAGAGACATGAATGTCATTGCTGAGGTAAGTAAACCTCTCAACACGGTCCACTCTCTCTCCGCAGACAGACATACTGCTGGATGGCTGTGCCTAAGTGGTCATTAAAGGCTCAGATCTTTAATCTGTGAACAAGTGACACACCATCTATCTGTATTATATCTTGTTAGAAAATTAAAACAATGGTCAAGAAATGGGCAACACTTTTTTTTATTCTGGAAATAAAAAACACAAAATGCCTTTTTAAGTGAATGCCACCATGAGGCATTATGAAGTACATTTGTTAGCCTGAGTTAGTGGGGCTTTCTGTGAGTGAGTGACAGAAGAAAATATTTACATTTGCATCTATTCGCTTAGCAGATTCTTTAATCCAAAGATGAGGTTAACTATAATTGAGTTACGTCAGTCTGGCAGATTGGCTGGGAGCAAGTGTGACAGGACAAGGGAACAAAATTGATCAACTGATCATACTGCAGAATTCATAGTGCAGAACTTGTGTATATTGTGTAAGTGGATGGATGGGCATCCCAACCAGGAGAAAGGATGGTTCCTTATCCAGATTGGAGGCTTTAAGTAGACAGATAGGCACCCCAGCCAAGGGAGAGAAAGGTGCCAGACTTGAAAGACACTTCTTGGCTGGAAGGACAGACATCCCAACCAGGAATGAAGATCCCTTATTAGGACGGGAAGCCTCAGGCAGAATGACCAGATATATTTGTTGTACCTTCCCTCACCAGGATGAAAGAGAAGGACAGGCAAAGACTACTTGTGGGGAATGTTTATTATTAATTAGATGGCAGTGGCCCTGGATATTGGTGCCCGGTAGGAAACCAGCAGGGAATTCTGGGAATTATAATAATAATAATACATTTTATTTATTTGTAGGCACCTTTCTAAACACTCAAGGACACAGAACAATAGATAAAACACAGATTATAAACAAAAGTAAAATACAAAAGTTAAAATCAGACAGAGCAATTGTAATCAAAGAGAAAAAGCAGTCTTAAACAAATGAGTTTTAAGTTTAGATTTGAAAAGTGAAAATGATTCAATATTTCTAAGCTCAGGTGGTAGTGAGTTCCAAAGCTGGGGAGCAGAGCAGCTGAATGTTCTGCTCCCCATAATGGTAAGACGGACGAAGGGGACAGTCAAGTGGATGGAGGAAGAGGATCTGAGGGTGCGGGAGGGAATGGCAATATGGAGGAGATCAGACTGATATGGAGGGGCAAGGTTGTGGAGAGCCTTAAAAGTTAGTAGGATAATTTTGAATTGAATTCATAACTGAACTGGAAGCCAATGAAACTGCTGCATAATGGGAGTGATATGGAGAATAGAGGGGGTTCTAGTAATGATGCGGGTGGGCAGCTGAATTCTGGACCAGTTGAAGCTTATAAAGAGATTTGCGAGAAAGAAAAGGGAATTGTAATGATCGAGCCAAGAAGTGACGAGGCTATGAACAAGGATAGCAGTGGTGTGGGTGAAAATATACAGACTGGGAAATGTTATTGATGTGTGATTGAAAAGATAAAGTACTGTCAAGGATGACACCTGTGGGGAAGGGGAGACAGAGGAATTATCAATAACAAATGAAAAATGATCAGTTTTGGATAATGTTGACTTTGTACCAATGAGGAGAACCTCAGTTTTGTCACTATTTCATTTAAGAAAGTTTGAAGAAAACCAGGATTTGATTTCTGCTATGCAATCAATAAGAGAGGAGGGTGGAAAGGAAGCAGTAGGTTTGCTAGTGAGATAGATCTGGTTGTCGTCAGCATAACAGTGGAAGCTAATGTTATATTTACGAAAGATATTGCCAAGGGGAAGGAGGTAAATAATGAAAAGGACAGAGAGCTGGGGCACACCTAAAGTAACAGCGGTGGGTTGGGATGTGAAAGTTTTAAGCTGAACAAACTGAGTCTGGAAGCACAGCTCTGCTGGGGTCCATGGGTGCTGCGAGGCGGCACTGTGCTACTTCCTGTTATTTGGGACTTCTGTATGACCCGGAAGTGTTTCCAATGGGCCAGTGCCCTAGCACTGGAAGTTTGCCTGGGTCCTTAATAAAAGGGCCCACACTCCCTTCTCCTGGAGAGTCAGAACTGGGAGGAAGGAAGGCAACACTCAACTGGAGGAGAGCAGCATGGAAGAAGGAGGAGAGGAGAGGAGGAGAAAGAGAGAAAAGAAACTCATTTCTGTGCTTTTGTAGACAAGGTCATTGTAATAAACACTCTCTATTTGAACCCTGGACTGTGTTGGTGTGTTTGAGTTTGGGGCATCACAGTTTTCTGCCTCGAGTATTTATTGGATTTTCAGAGTTCTCAATAGACTGGCTTTGGACACATGTTCATGACCTTCAGCCTTTATGGTTTTGCACTACAACAACAACCTTTTTGTAAAAAAAGGACAATAATTTTTGTATATTTAAGAGCCTTCTCACGTACCTCTGGCTTCAGTTCGGATATGAACTATTGGAAGCCCAATTGTTACAGATGAGCCACGATTTCAAGAGTGTGAGGTTCCACATTGTCCATCCATCTATTTGTCCACTTGAAATAACTGGGGCGCCAGTGGACCAGTTTTGTAAAGATGTGGCACACTTATTCTTTAAGGAAATTTGACGAGAAAGTTCAGTTTTTGTTCAAATATCTTCAACAAGTCAAGACATTTTTCAAAATCTCCCATTAAAAAGTATTGTCTGGTCCTGCACCAAATTAACATTATTCTGGACAAACATTTTTAATTACCTTTCAGATAGCCTTGGACTCACAATCCCTCCAAACCCATTAACAGCTGTGTTTGGTGTTCTTCCAGATGGGTTTAAAGCGGAGAAAGACAAACAAATTGTGATTGCTTTCACTACACTTTTGGCACGTAGACTTATTCTCATAAACTGGAAAAACCCAAACTCTCCTCTTTTAAGTCAGTGGGAAACCGATGTGTTATATTATTTGAAGTTGGAAAAAATCAAATACTCAGTTAGAGGATCCGTACAGACTTTCTTCAAAACATGGCAGGATCTAATCAGTAATATTTTAAAATAAGTTTATAAGGCACAGAGAATTTATTAATTTAGGTCTGTTTACAAATTTCTCTCTCAGGGGTGGGGATCGATCTGTTCTTAATTTTTTCTCTTTGTAAAAACTTGATTGCTTTGTATGGATTGTAATAAAATTAATAAAAAATAAAAATAAAAAAAAAAAGTTTTGGAAAATTTAAGAAACGTTCTGTCTTTAAATGGATAAATGTTATATGCAACTTCAGCTAGGAAAAAGTTTACTGTTTCAATTTTACTTTGGGAATGGTGGCTTAGATTTGTATGTTTTGCGTATTTTCCTCTTGTACTCATCTGACAGTCGATCAGACGCCAGGAAAAGCTCCTGCTGTTATAGTAAAGTTAACTAATATGGTGCATTAGAAAGTCAGAACACACTCGACGAGAACAGACCATTCAACCCAACAAAGCCCTCCACTCCCATACACTTAATTCTTCTAAAAAAAAACATCAAATCGGGTTTCAAAAGACTCTAAACTCTTAGTATCTACCACGCTACTTGGTCGCTTATTCCATGTGTCTGTGGTTCTCTGTGTGAAGAAAAATTTCCAAATGTTTGTGTGAAATTTCCCCTTCACAAGTTTCCAACTGTGTCCCCGTGTTCCTGATGAACTCATTTTAAAGTCACTGTCTCGATTCACTGGACTAATTCACTTAATAATTTTAAACACTTCAATCATGTCTCCTCTTAACCCTTAAACCGCCACATACTTGGGGGGTCAATGCACCCCTGGACACCAAATACTTTTTTGCTGCACTTTTTAAGTAAACGTCACAATTCACACAGAAAATGTGAAATTTTAATGGTACACATATTTATTTTCATGAAAAAAGCATCACAATTACTGTGATGCCAATTAACTGAAAAAACTATTAAAAAAAACTACTGCAACAATCAATTATTATATGTACAAGGTGCAACTGATGCCATTGATGAAATTCAGTAAATCACTGAGCCAACTGCACTCGAACTGGCTGCACGCAAACACACAGAGGCCAACGCTGACGCTCTCAGGCTAGTCTAGTGCAGTGGCTGAATCCCAGGACAGTGACACTGATTCGCTAGGGGGTGCCAGTGGTCATGAGCTGGATGCTCAACAAATATACGGTACTGACTGATCAGCTCCAGTGGGCTGGCAAATTGCTCTGGGAAACAACTTTAGCCGATTGTGGAGTTCAATGAATATACGTCGCCAAATGTATGTCGCTGAATATACTCGGCTCCGGCATACTGGGAACCGATTATAGCCAGTTCCGGTGATTTAAGAGTTAATGTTCTTTTGTTTAAACTGACTTAATCAGTTTTAATGCGAAAAGATGCCGACGAAAGAAGAGAAGAAGCGGGCCGCTAGGGTGGAGAAAAGAAGAGCTGCTCAGGAAGCAGCAAGCGCATCAAACTCTGAGCAAACGACCGATAAACGTACAGAGAGAGAGAAGAGGAAAACTAGGAATACTCAAGTCAAGTGTATTCACTGCACATTATTGTGCATGTGGCGTTACTGGTTCCCTTCATAATTTTAAACACTTCAATCAGGTCTCTTCTTCATCTCCCTTTTCTTAAACTGTATAGGCTCAGCTCTTTTAATCTTTCTTCATAATTCAACACCTGTAGCCCTGGAATCAGCCTAGTTGCTATTCTCTGGACCTTTTCTTGTGCTGCTATGTCCTTTTTGTAGCCTGGAGACCAAAACTGCACCCAGTACTCCAGATGAGGCCTCACCAGTGTGTTATAAAGCTTGAGCAGAACCTCCTGTGACTTGTACTCCACACATCAAGGCGCTATATAACCTGACATTCTGTTAGCCTTCTTAATTCCTTCTGAACACTGTCTGGCTGTTAATAGTGTCGAGTCCACTATGACTCATAAACCTTTTTATAAGGTATCCTTTTGATTTTAAGACCATCCATTGTGTATTCAAACCTAACATTTTCACTTCCTACATGTAATACTTTACATTTACTGACATTAAACTTCATCTGCCACAAATCTGTCCAAGCATGTGTGCTGTCTAAGTACCTCTGTGATGATTCAATGGATTTAAGATGATCTGCCAATCCACTTAGCTTGGTATCATCTGCAAACAAAACCAGGTTGTTACTTATATTCCCATCTAAATCCATCCATCCATCCATTATCCAACCCGCTGAATCCGAACAGGGTCACGGGGGTCTGCTGGAGCCAATCCCAGCCAACACAGGGCACAAGGCAGGAACCAATCCTGGGCAGGGTGCCAACCCACCGCAGGACACACACAAACACACCCACACACCAAGCACACACTACAGCCAATTTAGAATCACCAATCCACCTAACCTGCATGTCTTTGGACTGTGGGAGGAAACCGGAGCACCCGGAGGAAACCCATGCAGACACGGGGAGAACATGCAAACTCCATGCAGGGAGGACCCGGGAAGTGAACCCAGGTCTCCTAACTGCGAGGCAGCAGCGCTACCACTGCGCCACCGTGCCGCCCTCCCGTCTAAATCATTTTTATATATTAAAAATAGCAGCAGCCCCAGCACTGACCCCTACTGGTCACCACTCTTAACATCGCCCAGTTCTGATAAGGTTCCTCACCCCATCACCCTCTGCTTCCTGTGTCTGAGCCAATTCTTCACCCACCTACACAACACACCCTGAACTCCCACTTATTTTAATTTGATGCCCACCCTCTCATGTGGCACCTTATCAAATGATTTCTGAAACTCCAGATAAATAATATCATCTGCTCCACTTTGATCGTATCCTTTTGTTGCCTTCTCATAGAATTCCAGCATGTTAGTAAAACATGACCTCCCTCTTCTGAGCCCATGCTGACTATTCAGTAACTCCTGTCCTTACCAGGTGTTGCTCAATCGTATCCTTAATAATTCCTTCCATTAATTTTCCTGTGATGCACATTAAGGTTACTGACCTATACTATATATAATATTGTATGTAGTATATATAATAACAATATTTGCCATTTTGCACACCTTTAAAATTTCCCTATCATCCAGCGACTTCCTAAAGAAACACATCAAGGGTTTTGTATGTCTGTAGTATGAGGGTGTTGTGCCATGTTAGCTATTGTAAATGTAACGATTACATCTCGCCTGAAGAAGGGGCCTGAGTTTCCTCAAAAGCTTGCATATTGTCATTTTTCTAGTTAGGCAATAAATGGGGTCATTTTGCTTGACTTCTCATTACAGGTTTTATATATGTACTCACTTACCTCCTTCAGAACTCAAGGGTAAATATTACCAGGTCCCGGTGATTTGTTTGATTTCACATAAAACATTAGGAAATTTTCCTTGACACAGAGAGTCACAGACACATGGAATAAGTGACCAAGTAGTGTGGCAGACAGTAGGACATTAGGGACTTTTAACAATAGACATGGCCTATTGTCGTCTAGACTGTTCTAATGTTCTAATGTCTAAGAACTGGACCAGCCACTATGCCACACTGCCTCCTGTTCAACAAGGCCGCTCTCTATAAACGTTCAAACTGTGCCACCGCAGAGACAGACGCCTTATCTCTGTCTTCCAAAAGCTCTCATACCCACTTGTAGGTTTATTCCCTCAGAAGCCTGACCTGTTTAGGGATATTTCATTCAATTTTAAAAAGTAAATCAAAAAGTAGCAACTAAACAAACAGGTGCACTGCAGTTTATATATAGCTGTAATTCCAAGTAACTTTGGTTCTGGTATTTGCATCATTGGAGCGCATGTTATGACCCATAACTAATCTCCAAAAATCTACCTTGGGAGAGAGGGGCAAATATCAGAGAGAAAAATAAGGTTAATGCATGCAGTGTCCTCAGACACCAAAATGTAGCATAAAATCAGTCAGCTCGGCATTAGTATGCATCGTCCATTGCCTCTGTATAGAAGACGGTCTGTGCACATTAATGTAGTGTGAAATTAAATCAGAGGTCACAGATAAATTCCCCTTATGAGCTTGTAGTATTTCAGTTGATTTTTTTAAAGGCCACTCTGTTCCTTATGTTTATTTATATAATCTATTTTTATTGTTGTATTCTGTTCAGAAAGGTTTGATTTCTTTGTTATGGATACAGCACTCCTCCTATACATTTCAGGACAGCATTATTCCAGTGTGTTGTCCACTTCAGCAAGAAGCTGAATTTACTAGCATGGGTATTAAATGCAGCAGGAGACTTCACCTCAACCAGTATCAGGGTGAACATGAAATCAAAGTCCTGTGTGCCAGCAAGTGATCACAAGCTCTGCCACTAGCCTTTCATATAACTCCTGTCACTGGAGCAGCAAACAGTAGACATGTAATAAGATGATGCACAGCATATGATACACACTGCATGACAAGAGGAAGAGTAATGGCAGGACAAGAAAGTGGCAATAAGATAGTGAGAAAATAAGACAATGAATAAAAGCTGAAATTTCATTGCGATTGTATTTTTTTTACATTGCTCGCATTTATGGTTCTTATGCAGAAGAAAACCTGTCTACATTATGCCATATTAAAGGTCAACATTAATTGATTAAAAACATAAAACCTTTTATCAAAAAAACGTCCTGCATTATTTTGAAAACTTTCAGATGTTTACAACCATTCAGTCCTTGCTTCTGTTCTTTTTTTTTTTCATCTTCTACTTTCTCTTTATCTTTTCCCACTTTTATGTGGGGTCGATGTGCTATTCTTAGAAATCACCTTAGTCAATGGGTAGGCCTCTCTGGCAGGGTCCTAAATTGGTCTGAGTCTTACCTGGCAGGCAGAAAATTCTTTGTTAGTTGTGGTAATTATACTTCAAAGACACAAGATATTCTACAGGGTGGTCCAGGTCTAATTATGCAGATCCAGATCGTTTGGATGACTTTGATTTATGCGGGGACGATTCCAGTTCGGCGCGAAGACAATTCTTCATGTCGTCAGTTCGCACACTTCTCGATGGTCCGGGATTTTTCGGGTGATTTTCTATGTAATAAACTTAATAAGTTATAGCATAATGAAAATTGTACAATTAGATCTGGACCACCCTATATATGGTGTTCCACAAGGCTCCATCCTGGGTCCGCTGCTCTTTTCGATCTCCATGCTTCCGTTAGGTCAGATTATCTCAAGACATAACATGAGCTACCACAGCTATGCAGATGACACACAGCTGTATTTATCAAAAGCGCCTGACGACCCAGACTCTCTTGATTCACTGACCTCATTGTCTCACTTGTGTTTCTGAATGGATGAGTAGTAATTTTCTCAAACTAAATAAAGAGAAAACAGAAATTTTAGTGATTGGCAATAATGGCTATAAAGAGGTTACTAGAAATAAACTTGATCCATTAGGATTAAAAGTCAAGATGGAGGTAAAGAATTTAGAGGTAACTATTGACTCTGACCTGAATTTTAAATCACATATTAATCAAATCTCTAGGACAACATTTTTTCACTTAAGAAACGTAGCAAAAGTTAGACTGCTTATAACATTGCAAGATGCTGAGAAATTAGTTCACGCTTTTGTTTTCAGGCGACTAGATTACTGTAACGCACTCCTCTCAGGAATACAAAGAAAGACATCAATTGATTGCAACGACTGCAGAATGGAGCTGCTAGAATCTTAACTAGGAAAAGAAAATCTGAGCACATCTCTCCAGTTTTGATGTCACTACACTGGTTAACTGTGTCATTTAGAATTGACTTTAAAATACTGCTGATGGTTTACAAAGCCTTCAATAATCTGCTCCATCTTATATCTCAGAATGTCTGTCACCTTACACTCCAAATCGTAACCTTAGATCTTCAAATGAGTGTCTGCTTAGAATTCCAAGAGCTAAACTTAAAAGAAGTGGTGAGGCGGCCTTCTGCTGTTATTCACCTAAAATCTGGAATAGTTTACTGATAGGAATTCTAAGGCTAATACGGTGGAGCACTTCAAAACACTGCTGAAAACACATTACTGTAACATGGCTTTCTCATAACTTCATTTTAGTTTAATCCTGATGCTCTGTATATTCAATTAATTATCATTATTATTCATGGTGGCTCCAAAATCCATACTAACCCCTACTTTCTCTTCTGTTGTTTATCCGGTTTTCTGTGGTGTTGATCTGCGCCACCACCACCTGATCAAAGCGCCATGATGTCCCTATATTGATGGATTAAAGGCCAGAAGTCCACATGACCATCATCATCAAGTTCTTCCATAAGAACCCTGAATACCATGAGGACTGATTGAGGTCATTGATGTTAGGTAGAATGCCTAGATGGGGCTGGGTGGTCTCGTGGCCTGGAACCCCTGCAGATTTTATTTTTTTCTGCAGCCTTCTGGAGTTTTTTTTATTTTTTCTGTCCTCCCTGGCCATCGGACCTTACTTTTACTCTATGTTAATTAGTGTTCCCTTATTTTAATTCATATTTGTTTTGTCATTTATTTCTTTTCTTCATCATGTAAAGCACCTTGAGCTACATTATTTGTATGAAAACGTGCTATAGAAATAAATGTTGTTGTTGTTGTTGTTGATCAACCTCCTCTAAGTAGCTTGGTCCTGCATTTCCTCTTCTCCAGTCAGACCCTTTTCCTTAAGATCTTCTTTTAATTTATCCATCCACTTCCGCTTTAGCCTCTCTCACTTTCTGCTCCCTTGGACGTCCATTCCCATCACTCTTTTGCCCGCGTGTTCATTGTGTCTGCTCATCGTACATTCATACCAGTTCAACCTATTTTCTGTCCCACTTTTATTGTACCTATGATTGTCTCATTTCTATTTCTGTTCTGTTTTGTCACTCCACACATCCATCTCCACATTCTTCTTTTTGCCACATCTAACTTTTTCTCCTGTGCTCCCTTTACTGCCCATGGCTCAGCTCCATTAACAACCTGACCTTTAACCTATGCCTTAATTCTTCGATCACATTATACTCCTGATATCTCCTTCCAATTGTTCCATCCACACTGCACTCTATGGGTTAATTTTCCATCTTGGGCTACCAGTCATTCTATATATTTAAATGTATCTATTTCTTTCAATATCTCTCCCAGCAGGCTCATTTCTGAATCCTGGTCTTTATTAAACCTCAGATATTTTATCTTCTTCCTAATTATCTTCAACCCACTATCATCCCAAGCTTTTTTTCTATATCCAACTTCCTCTCCACTTCTTTTCTAGTGCTACACAACATGTCATCTGCACAAAGACTGCACCAGGGGGACTGGTCTTTCATCTCATAACTCAACACATCCATAACCTGATCAAAGAGGTAAAGACTTCAAGAAGATCCCTGGTGCAAATCTCCTCTTGTGCTATACCTGTTCCTTTACAAGTTCTGCCCACTCTCAGGTTTTTAGCCACAGGAGCTTTTCCTGACTGATTGGATATTTCACAAACATCACTGAGTCGCTCCATGCCAGCTGTACAGGCGGGTATTATCACTTGTCATCCAGATATATAGATTTCCTTACACTGTGGTTGAACTAGGAAACAACAAAGTGTAATTTGCACCACTGTCTGGTTTTCTAAATGTAATCATAGCGGTCAGCTGCACGCACATTGCTTTTTCAATGGTGCTGGACAAGTTATATCCGCCAGGGATGAATAACCAAAAGAATGAGCTGGCATTACATCATCCATAGCTGGAGAACCTATAAAAACAGCAGCTCCACACAGTCACAAGTGCTTTTTCCAACTACTGCGGCAAAAGGCAAGCAGTCTTTTTAAGGATAGAGAGTCACCTCAAAGTAAAGAGCAGAGAATCGATCCATTGTGGTGCTCGGTGCCACAAAGGCACCTTCACAGAATGAATTTGCTTATGTAAATAGAAAGCATTTCCACTCCATTAATGTGCTGCTCTATAGTGCACAGAATATGTGTGTAAAAACAGATGTGCTATGATGAACCTGACCCTCACCCACCAAATGATCAGACAGCGTTACAAACTTTGCTTGAATGTAATTAGCGAATGAAAAACAGGTAATCAGATGCAATATTTATTTTTTAGCCAATTCATTTAATTTGTGGTCACTATCACATAGTACAGCCCTTATATTCCTTAGTTCATTGACCACATCACTACTGCATTTTGTGACTCCAGACTCCATCGGCGACCCCCTGATCACACAGCCAGATCCCCTCCCAGCATTTTCTGAGCAACCGTAGACATACCGCAGCACCATCACATCCTCGGCACGGGAGTCAGCTCTTGTAATATTGTCTGAAACAGAATAAACAGACGGTGGGCTGAGACTCACCTTTCATGTCGACTTTGATTTCTGACCAGTTTTTTCATGTGCCTTTTCCATTATCTTTTAACTAAACACTGAACAGAAGGTGATATTTATATTGATTTGCGTACTAAAATACGTGAAATTCTGGGAGGAGTCGGGGCGAGGCTGTAGGCACGTGCACATGTGTTAAATTTCAAATTCATTGGGATTTGTAAAGGGGAAGTGCGTGGAACTTGCTGTATGCACAGATTTTTTATCTGGATCTTTTTGTGCATACGCACATTTCCACTTTTGTCCATATGCCATGTTTTAGTATGAATTCTACACACGGTATTATACATGAGTCCCCTGGATTTAAATAAAATGTTTTATTACAATTAATTACCTGTACAAAGTCTTCATAAAATCCTTACAATACCCTCTGGCGGCACTAACGGAACCCAACAGGGCTGCTCCATGGCACTACAGTTCCCACCATGCCCTGGGGATGTTCATTTGGGTACTGAGGCCCAAGGATACTGCTATCTCCTCTGATCGCTCCATTATGCTCTTTTCCTGGTAATACGTATAAAGATCTTTCACCCTTTCCAACCGGGAGGCCAACACACTCCTCAAATTGCTGGCTCCTCATGCCAACATCATGAAAAAGACATTATGTATCTTGTATTTACTTTCTCCTGACCTTCCAGCCAGGTTATGGACTGGGATCCACCCTGGCTGGGAGCTAATATCCAAGATATTTCGTTCACCTACACTGTGATCCTTTGTTTTAGCAAAAGCAATGCTGTAAAGCCCAACAAATTAGAATATTGTCTTTACTTGAATAATGTTTGGTTTTTCCAAACATTAAGCTTTACACAGCAGCAACAATAAACGAGTCGATTTTTTCATTATGAGAAAGCACATCTCTGCAAGAATCTTAGTAAAATTGTAATGCTGTTTGGTTTTTGGATGAGTGTCGCTGAAGCTGGGAACTCAGCACCAATAACTACTGCGAAAATAATGAGAAATGTGCAAGAATCTGACAGAGGTGATCTGACAAAGTATTTACTGTTCTTCTGGAAAGATTAACTGACACATTTACAATGCCTTTAACTGCCACTCCTTCACTTTTAGAAACATAAACAATTTAAAAACATTTGGTCAATCTTCAGGACTGGACAATCACTAAGGAACAATGCGGCCGACTGGCCCATCCACATCCTTCTTTACAATATATACAGTGTTTCCACTTCATAATAATGGCACTTGGAGCTGATGGGGCAGATCTAGAAGAACAGAGATTTCACATAGAGTCTTGTGGCAAAAGTGGCATCCTATGTCACTGGAATGTTTAAAGTCACTGAGCTCTTAAATACGACCCAATGTTTGTCTATGGAGATTGCACGGTGAAATACTTGATTTGATGCCCTTGTTAAAAATGAAACATCTCAACTCATTGATTTGGAGAGGTGTCCACATACTTTTGGCCATATAGTTAATTTTGGTCTAACTTTCGTTTCCTATTACTTGGAAAATGAATTCTGTTCTTGCTTTTGTGAGCAATAGGGGGAGTTGCAGCACTCCCAAACCCCAGACACAACTTCGCAGACATAAGTCCTGGGGCCTCATGTATTAACAATGCATATGCATACAAATGTTGTGTATGCCTGTTTCCACGCTCACTTTAAGATGTATAAAAACTAAGCTTTGTGTAAAGCCACACACACTCTCGCAGCGGAGTACCCCCTTACGTACGCACTTTTTTGCAAACTGGCAGCACCCAGTGTCAAAGCAGTGCTAATGTTACTGTGGTCTGCTTTTCTTTTTTAGATTTACATCTATGATGTGGGTTTTATCAAATACACTGAAATTAAGTGCATATATTTTACAAATTTAATTCACTTGATTGTAATCATTCTGTAACAATATAATGGCACACGGAATGGCCAAGCTATTATAACTACCATGGTTGCTTCAGCATTGTTATAAGTCATCGCAAATGGAAGAATTAGAAGAGAGTGTGTATTTATAGATGATGATGACTGGCTTCTAAGATGATTAGTAAAATCTTAGTAAAATTGTAAAGCTGTTTGGTTTTTGGATGAGTGTCGCTGAAGCTGGGAACTCGGCACAAATGATTACTGCGAAAATAATTAGAAATGTGCAAGAATCTGTCAGCGGTGATCTGCCAAAGTATTTGCTGTTCTAGAAAGATTAACTGACACGTTTACAATGTCCTTAAATGTCATTCCTTCACTTTTAGAAACTTAAAAAAAGTTTTTTTTTTTTATTTACAGTCTAGTTTGCCCAAGGAGACGACCATTTACAACAACAGGGAAAAGCCTATAAAGTGGAAATTCAATATAAGTTGCTCATGTTGTTGTTGGGTGTGCTCTACTGTGGCGCCCTGCTGCCTTACAGATCCAATGTCCTGGTCTGAACCCCATTGGTGGTCATCAGCAGGTGTGTGTTGTACATGCCAGGTTTTCTGATTTTCCTGAGGACTGCTTGTTAACTTCATTGGCAACTTTCAACGTGTGTTAGAGAGTAGGCTCTGTGATGAAATGCTACTGGGATCGCCTCTGGACGCCTGCAACAAGTAATGCGGCCAATAAAACTAAAGATTTACAATGATATTATAAGGCATACACAATAAACTGTGCTGTGGATGAGTGACAGACATGAAGGAGTCCAAAAGTACGTTGGAGTGCCAACCAGGCCACCCCATTTAATCTTCTTCTTCTTTCGGCTGCTCCTGTTAGGGGTCACCACAGTGGATCATTTTCTTCCATATGTTACTGTCCTCTGTATTTTGTTCTGTCACACCCATCACATGCATGTCCTCTCTCACCACATCCATAAAACTTCTCTTAGGCCTTCCTCTTTTTCTGTTGCCTGGCACCTCTATCCTTAGCATCCTTCTCCCAATATACCCAGCATCTCTCCCCTGCACATGTCCAAACCTACGCAATCTCGCCTCTCTGACTTTGTCTTCCAACCGTCCAACTTGAGCTGACCCTCTAATGTCCTCATTTCTAATCCTGTCCATCCTCGTCACACCCAATGCAAATCTAAGCATCTTTAACTCTGCCACCATCAGCTCTGTCTCCTGCTTTCTGGTCAGTGCCACCGTCCCTAACCCATATAACATAGCCACCCCATTTAATCCTGAGACAAAACTGGTACAGAATGGTGCTACCCGATATGCCTCCAGGTGTCAAACACAAAGGGCTCGGTAGAGCTGAACAGGCTTTGGTAGAGCTCCATAAAGGTGATGCCTCCTTCGAGGGACTTCCAGCTTTATGTTTTCTTGACCTAAAGGGGCGGAGCTTCTCAGGATCAATTGACTTCACTGGACGTCTTCCCTGCAACGTGATGTCATTAGTAACACCTCAGGAGAGCACAGAAGGCGATCTTTCGATGTACATGTATGACCGTTGTCATACATGTGTGTTTAGAAGGCAGCCAACAAGTCCAAAGATGAGTGATATCACAAGAGTCAAAGGGTTGATTGCTTGTGCTAATATCTCTCTCTCTTTCTCTCTCTCTACCAACAGAACAAAAGAAGATAAACAATAACTTACTATCATGGTCTTTCTTCAAACAGTCCAACCTCCGTGTTTCCTCAAGATGACATCACTTCCTGCTCCCCGAGATGACATCACTTTCCAACTCACTTGGATGATGTCACTTCCGACTCGCTTCATTGACTTCACTTCGGTTCACATTGACAGCGTCACTTCTGGCTCCCCGAGATGATACCACTTTCCAACTCACTTCGATGACATCACTTCTGGTTCACACTGACGACGTCACTACCGGCTCCCCAAGGTGGCATCATTTTCCGACTCACTTCAATGGTGTTACTTCAGGTTCACTTTGACAATGTGACTTCCGGCTTCCACCATTGTGACATCACTTTCCAAATCTCTTCGATGATGTCACTTCCGGTTCACTTTGTTGACGTCACTTATGGCTTCCCCATTGTGACATCACTTCCGCTCATTTGTTTTGTTTTCATTTCCTGCCTCCATTTTTGTATATATGCCCCAGCTGAACATATTCATTTTGTCAGATACTTTTGTTTTGATCCTTAATTGTCCAACATTTTTATTTTCTATCCAATGGACATTATATGGGGCTATTCCCCAACTCTTCTTTGGAGTCACATAAATTGAATTCCTTATTACACCGTGTATAATGGACAACCCCAATTCATAAGAAGTTGGGACAGTATGGAATATGCTATTAAAAACAAAAATGAGTGATTTGAAGTTTAGTTTCACTTGTCTTCAGAGAAAACCAGTATAAAGACATAGGAATGCATTTACCTTGGGTGACATGTTGGGTCAGATGACAATCCACAAGCATATCATTTACAGTGGGTAACATAATTGGAGGACAACTTTAAATTGAGTCGGTTGAGGATTAGGATTCTTTGAAACTAATGAAACTAGAGGAGAAGAAGCCACACTGACCTAACTGATAGCAGGCAATACGAAGCCTTACAAAGCATCGCGCATAACGTAGGCACAGGAGACAGAATCAGCAAGAAATTATACACTTTTTCTATGCAGCCCTCCCATTTCAGAGCCCCACACACAATGTTTGGGACAAAGCAATGGCAGGACCAGTAAAGCAGTCGAATATGGAAGTTTGTCATATATCTTCTATATGCAGTGACTGCTGAGGATCTTCTCTGGTGATGCTCTGCTAAGCCTCTAATGCTGCCATCTTCAGCTCCTGCTTGCTTGGGGGTCTTGTCCTCTTATGTTTTCTCTTCAGCATATGGAAGGCCTGCTCAAATTGGATTTAAATTGGGTGACTGGCTTGGCCATTCAAGAATTTTTCATTGTTAAGATTTGATAAACTCCTGTGTGGCCTCAGCAGTATGGCCGGATCATTATCTTGTTGCCGCAAATCCTGTATAATTGAAAAGAAAAAGCAGTTTCACAAACACGTTGCAAAAGGAAATCATCCTGTCAGAATTCAGTCTAACTACTGAATGCTTCACTATAATGTATTATGATGTGTGAGTCCCTGTCTTGCACCCCAAAACACGAGGCTGAGTCTCAGTACTTCAGCAAAACCAACTTTATTCTACTTGAAAAAGGAACAGCACAGTTATTTATTCGTATTTATTCTCTGATACACAGACACAGCAGTCAGGCAGGGTCATGGTCAGTAATACTGTTCTTATAGCGCAACCGCGGTCGGCTCGGATTTGCTTTCGCGATGAACTGTTGCAGCACTGGGAGCCTGCAGTTTCCCTGGCGATGGATAAGCTGTCTTCCACAGACACAGCAATCATGATTCGGGACGCTCTTCGGCGTGTCGCCCCGTTGGGGGAAGTCCCAAGATAGTTTAGAAACCATACAGTATCTTCCGGTAATGAGGACTTCTGGCAAGAAGAGGCGGGTCCAGGTGGATGGACACCATAAGTGACTTCAAAGTTGGAAAAGCCATCAATCGTCTGGACTGCAGAGGAAGGAAGAGAAAAGGTGTTAGTAACTAGCGCCATCCTGTGTCCCAGGTGGGAGAGTACCATCACCAGAGGCCTTAAGCAGTCTAATTGGCTCACACATAGAGAGAAACTCATAGCACAGGACTGAATATGTTGTTGAGTGCAATGGACAATCATAAAATAAAAACAAAAACGTCTGATTTTGTGAACGCTACCCTAATTTCGGGTGTTCATAAGAAATGTAATGATTTACTTCATGAGATAACCCTAATCCTAACGCTAATACATTATAAACAAGAATAGTTGCATTAAATATTAGATTAGATTAGATAGATAGATAGATAGATAGATAGTACTTTATTTGTGCAAAGAGGGATAGATAGTGTGGACACCAGGGAGCATACAGCTCCCCAAGCTGCTAACACAACAGACACTAAGCCCACAAGTTCAGCACAGCACACGTTTAACTCAGTGGGGAAGTGTTTTTCCCTCACGATAGATAGATAGATAGATAGATAGATAGATAGATAGATAGATAGATAGATAGATAGATAGATAGATAGATAGATAGATAG
>JANRMT010062852.1:11280165-11291692 GCA_026402145.1 Polypterus bichir lapradei
TCATTACTTTTCTGCCACACCTCGTACACACATTAGAACAGTCTAGACGAGAACAGGCCATTCAGCCCAACAAAGCTCGCCAGTCCCATCCACTTAGCTCTTCATAACAACTCGAGTTTTGAAAGTCCCTAAAGTCTTACTGTCTACCACACTACTTGATCACTTATTCCAAGTGCCTGTCATTCTTTGTGTAAAGAAAAACTTCCTAATGTTTGTACAAAATTTACCCTTCACAAGTTTCCAACTGTGTCCCCGTGTTCTTGATGAACTCATTTTAAAGTCACCGTCTCGATCCACTGGACTAATAACCCTGATAATTTTAAACGCTTCAGTCAGGTCTCCTCTTAATCTTCTTTTGCTTAAACTGTAAAGGCTCAGCTCTTTTAATATTTCCTCATAACTCATCCCCTGTAGTTCTGGAATCAGCCTAGTCGCTCTT
Organism: Polypterus bichir lapradei; assembly: GCA_026402145.1. Classification (NCBI taxonomy): domain Eukaryota; kingdom Metazoa; phylum Chordata; class Cladistia; order Polypteriformes; family Polypteridae; genus Polypterus; species Polypterus bichir. Next base: position 11,280,605 of record JANRMT010062852.1, read on the forward strand.
CTCTGGACCTTTTCTAGTGCTGTTGTGTCCTTTTTGTAGCCTGTAGATCAAAACTACACACAGGACTCCAGATGAGTCCTCACCAGTGTGTTATAAAGGTTGAGCAGAGCCTCCTGTGACTTGTACTCTACACATCAAGGCGCTATATAACCTGACATTCTGTTAGCTTTCTTAATGGCTTCTGAACACTGTCGGGAAGTCGATAGCTTAGAGTCCACTATGACTCCTAAATCCTTCTCATGAGGTGGACTCTTGATTTTCCGACCGCCCCATTGTGTATTCAGACTTCACATTTTTACTTCCTATGTGTAATACTTTACATTTTCTGACATTAAAGTCCATCTGTCACAAATCTGCCCAAGCCTGTATGCTGCCCAACTCCTTCTGTGATTATATAACAGATTCCAAATTATCTGCTAATCCACCTATTTTGGTATCATCTGCAAACGTAACCAGCTTGTTACTTATATTCCTATCTAAATCATTTATATTTATTACAAACGGCAGCAGCCCCAGCACTGACCCCTGCTGGTCACCACTCTTAACGTCAGCCAGTTCTGATGAGGTTCCTCACACCATCACCCTCTGCTTCCTGTGTCTGGGCTAAATACTGACTTGATCAGTTTTAACGCGAAAAGATGCCAACGAAAGAAGATCTGCTCAGGAAGCAGCAAGGCATCAACCTCTGAGCAAACGAATGATAAATGTACAGAGAAAGAGGAGGTAAACTATAAGTCAAGTGTATTCACTGCACGTTGTCGTGCAGTGTGCCGTTACTGGTGAATAATAATAATAATAATACCGTATATATTTTTAAAATGTGTCGTTTGTGTGGTATATCTTGAAGCACGGTAAAATATACAATCCAGCGTCACCGATAGGACAATAGTAGCTGATTCCTTGTGGATTTTCTTTCCAGACTGAACAGCACACTGCTCAAGCGCGATTGACACGAGCGTCACTTTCGGATTCATTAGAGTCTCTTTCGATTTCATTGTCTGTTTCAATTCTATTGCCTGAAGACTGATTCACTTCGTCATCACTGCTCTTATCACTGTCAAGAGTGTGCAACACCTGGGCTACTGAAAAACGTTTGTTACGAGACACCATTATGAGGCTAGCAGAAAATGTGTCTGCACTGTTGCCCGGGTAACACTCAGTCCTGTCACTTATGCAAGACACGCCTACATCGTTTCCCGAGCAACGCTCGGCACTAACACTGTTGGCACTTTTACAGCCCGAGTAATCCTTTGGTGTAATGCTTACACGAGATGCATCTATACAGTTGCCTGAGTGACACTTGGGACTAACGTTAAGGAGGTTAAACTGAAATAATCTATCCTGTATTTTACTCCACGTGACAGAATGGTAACCAGCCAGAGCTTTGTTCGTTCCTTTCACTCTCTGGAATAGGCACTGGTTCATCATGACTCCATAGAATGGATGGCTTGTTGAATTTTTTTCTAAGGCGCCGGCTGATGGGGATTCATACAGGGTGGCAATGACAAGACTGGTAAGACTAAGATTAACAGCACTTCATTGCAAATTTCCAAGCAGTGTACAGAACAACATCTTCCACACCTACTTTATTGCACAATGCAAGCAGGATTGGTCTGTGAGTTTTTCCATAATGAAACTAAATGATAGTTAATTTCTGTCTTTTATGTGTATCCTCATTAAAAATTTCGCAGACTGATCTCAGGCCGTCATATTTCATTTCTTTCATGCGATTTAATCACAGGCTTGACCATCTTATGGAAGGGGGAATATAATCATTTTGAATAATCTTGCTGTCTTCATTGACTTACTGGAAATTAAACACAATTTAAATTGTGAGATGAATCAATTTTATCTGACAAAAGTTGAAATTTAACTGTCTATTAACAACCTGATTTGCATCTGATTGTAATTTCGTGCCCAGTCTTTTCACATGACTTATGTTGGCCATGGCACAAGAGGCCTTTTCCTGAAATAAGCCTGATTGATTGATTGATTCCTGGGACGGAGCAGCTCTTGACCTGCTTATTTTCTTTTTCTTATTTGCATAAGTATTTCTTGGCAAAACTGGAAGTGTGGTGGGTACAGAGCCAGTATTGTCTGATCTTTGGCATTAATTTCCATACAGTATTTGATAATTAGCTACTTTAATTGATTTTTGACATCTAAAACTCATTAATCTTTCCTTTAGTCAGTACAGTTATGGCAGGTGTCAGTGAAGGCGATTTGTTTCTTGGATGTGATGAACAGGCTGAAAACAATATTACACATTTTTTTACTGGGTGTTTCAAATTCAGGTTCAACTTTAATGTCCTGTGGTATTTCTTTGGCAACAAGAAGCTGCCTGCATTATTCAGTATATCAATATATAAAGATATTGCATACAATTTCCATTAAATAAAACAAAAATTAAAGAGATGACAAATAATAAATTGCATTGGATTTGTAATTCCAACAGATGGTGCACCACAAAGATTAACACCGCTGTTCTGAATCCCATACCAAATGGCACATTGCAGAGATATGCATTGCCTTTGTGATTCCAACATATGGGGCATCATAGATAAATAGATAGATAATTTGTTAATCCCAAGGGGAAATTCACATACTCCAGCAGCAGCATACTGATAAAAAAACAATATAGATAGATAGATAGATAGATAGATAGATAGATAGATAGATAGATAGATAGTGTGGTCTATGGCTGGCTTGTCATCCTGGCCAATACCCCCAGGCCACCAGATGGAGCCCTCCCTGCAGCATGGAGGTGCCCCGAAGACCTGCAGGGAATCCTGTACAATGGAGTTTTCATACACAGCCCTGCTGGATACCCCAGGGGCCGCTAGATGGAGCTGCAGGGAGGAGCAATGAATATCATTTGCCCTACACCCCGGAAGTGCGTCCGAGTCACATGGACAAGGGGAATGACGTGCTTCCGGGGTGAAGAAAAAAAGAGTTTTAAACTGACCCGGAAGTGCTAAGAAGTCACATGGACTGAGGGTTCAGAAGCACTTCCGGGGACAGACTATAAAAGGACTGTGGCAGCTCCCAGACAGCGAGCTGAGCTGGGTGGTAGGAGGGCAACGCGTCTGGGAGTGGAGGATTGTTTATTGAATTACTGTATGATAGTAGTGTGGAGTGGAGGGTGCTTGGTGCACATTATTATAATAAAAATAAGAATTATTGGACTTTTACCTGGTGTTTGGAGTCTTGGACAGGGGTTCAAGGGAGCGATACTGCCCCCTATCTGCGACAGTGGCGTAGCCAGCAGGATTCTCTAGCGTCATTTGCAGAGGACCTGTTTACAAATTTTCTGTGGGCAGAGAACCCTGAGAAGACGTTGTTCAGACACGCAACAACAACGCCAGAACCCACCTTAAACAAGTCCGGAATGGGAAAGAAGAAGGGCAAGCAGAGCAACAATGCCAGCAGGAGAGCTAATGCTTAGGGGGAGCTACAGAGCGGCTACACAAGTCAGGAGAAGCCTCCGGAGACCGACGATCGCTCTGAGGCACATGCCGGGAATTTAGTTGACAATCCGTTTAAAATAACACACTTTGTCCCGTGCATGTACCTCAGAGAAGATCACCTGGAGGCTCTGAGAAAGACGACATTCCCGAAGACAGTGGCACGCTCCTGGTCGAGCCAAAGAGTATGGATGAGGACTTCCGCATGTCGGCGGCCGGCGAGGGACACATGATCAACCCCTGTGTTTTCTGGGAGGGAGGAGGTCCGAGTCCTGCTATTTGCGCCTTTGAATCCGAAGAAATGGACCTGGACTTTCGAAGGGGAAGGGGGAGGCGAGCGATTTATTTTGATAATTATTTTGATAATTTATCAAAATAATGCAAGCTCCTCATATATAGAATGATAAGAAATTCCTGGGACATTCTGGTATGTTCTTCTTCTACTTCCGGCTGCTCCCGTTAGGGGTTGCCACAGTGGATATTCTTCCATATCTTCCTGTCCTCGTCATCTTGCTCTGTCACATCTGCCTATCACCTGCATGTCCTCTCTCACCACATCCATAAACCTTCTCTTAGGCCTTCCTCTCCTCCTCTTCTCTGGCAGCTCTATCCTTAGCATCCTTCTCCCAATATACCCAGCATCTCTCCTCTGCACATGTCCAAACCAACGCAATCTCGTCTCTCTGACTTTGTCTCCCAACCATCCAACTTGAGCTGACCCTCTAATGTCCTCATTTCTAATCCTGTCCATCCTCGTCACACCCAATGCAAATCTTAGCATCTTTAACTCTGCCACCTCCAGCTCTGTCTCCTGCTTTCTGGTCAGTGCCACTGTCTCCAGCCCATATAACATAGCTGGTCTCATTACTGTCCTGTAGACCTTCTCTTTCACTCTTGCTGATATTCATCTGTCATAAATCACTCCTGACACTCTTCTCCACCCACTCCACCCTGCCTGCACTCTCTTTTTCACCTCTCTTCCACAATCCCCATTACTCTGTACTGTTGATTCCAAGTATTTAAACTCATCCACCTTCACCAACTCTACTCCCTCATCCTCACCATTCCAATGAACTCCCTCTCATTCACACACATGTATTCTGTCTTGGTGGTCCTACTGACATTCATTCCTCTCCTCTCATATCTCCACCTCTCCAGGGTCTCCTCAACCTGCGCCCTACTCTCACTACACATCACAATGTCATCAGCAAACATCATAGTCCTGTCTAATCTCGTCTGTCAACCTGTCCATCACCATTGCAAATAAGAAAGGGCACAGAGCCGATCCGTGATGTAATCCCACCTCCGTCACTCCTACCGCAAACCTCACCACTGTCACACTTCCCTCGTACATATCCTGTACAACTCTTACGTACTTCTCTGCCACTCTCGACTTCCTCATACAATACCACAGCTCCTCTCAAGGCACCCTGTCATATACTTTCTCCAGGTCCACAAAGGTGCAATGCAACTCTTGCTGGCCTTCTCTCTACTTCTCCATCAACATCCTCAAATCAAACATCGCATCTGTGCTACTCTTTCCTGGCATGAACCCATACTGCTCCTGGTATATTCTGGTATATCAGCTTCAATTAAAGTGTAACAAATGTAAAGGAAAGCAGGGATGAATGGTTGCTTGCCTGGCTGAAGGACCCATGCTGTTGATGGAGGTCATTGTTGTATGAATGTCCCGACTGGGATGGATGGTGTTATTTTTCCCAAATGGGATTATGAAATGGAAGGACAAGGCTGTATACACCCCTACTGCATTAGACAGTAGCATCCCTTGGCCCTGTCACCCAAGCACACACCAACAGGGTGACCTTGGAATTGTAGTCCACTTAGACAGCATTTATGAGGTCCCATGGGTGCTGCCAGGGGAAACTGCCTAGAACGGGTTTCCCTGTTCTCAGGGGATTCCACCTGACCTGCAAGTGCTTCCTTGGTGTAGTGCCATGACACTGGAGGAACTCACAGGCCCAGCTTCAAAGAAGCTACCTGACTTCACTTGGGGAATTGGGGAGAGGAACAGGAGGACACAGCTTGTCTGAGGAGGTTTGGAGGAAGGAAGGAAGTCTGCTTTGACAGACTGAGAGAATTAAACCTTTTTAGTTTTGTGAAGTGCATACTGTGTGGGATCCTTATCCAGGTCTTCAAAAATTCTCAAAGGCATTGATAAAATAGATCCAGGAGAATTCTTTTAGCTTTAAGTGTGAATCGTGTTCTAGAGGACACCAGTGGTCATTAAAGGCAAGTGCATTTAGGACTGAAGCCAGGAAACACTTCTTTACGTAAAGAGTTGAGGGAATCTCGAACAAACTACCGTAGCATGGAGCTGAAGTAGAGAGCTTGAGAAGCCAAAAAAAAGGACCAGGATGAGATAATGGGACAGGTTAACCATTAGCTAAACAAATGGGTTCAATGGACTGAATGGTCTCCTCTCGTTTTGTCAGATTTTTCACTAAGTTAAAGACTGGTAAATAGTGTGCGCGCCTTCGAAGAAACCTGTGATGCTGTTTTCAAAATAAAAAGACTGTGCCAAGGATTTGGGGTGCTGCGATGCCCCCTATGGGCCACACAACTTGTTCTTTAAAAGCATTTCATAGTCCTGATTAGACACGCTGTGATACACACCTTATTCAAGGTTGGTTTCCACTCAGTGCCCAGTGTGCCCAGGATGGTCTCGGGCTCCCTGTGATCCCAAAATGAATTCATTGGGATTGGGAATTTGATGCTCATTTACTAAACTAAAGTTATTATTTATTTATTTATTTATTTATTTAATGCCTCAGTGCACAGAGGTACACTTTGTTAGTTTCTTAGCAGTTATATTTCTAAGCCTTTTTCTGTGCTCACTGATTATTGTAATAAATGTAGCAAGGAAGAGAAGTGTTGAAGTGCATTAACATTTTCTCCAGCTATAAGTTTCTTTCCTAAATGCAAGTCTTTTTCAGCCATTGTTCATTAACGGTCATAAGTTCTAGAAACTGCGACTAGAAAGATTAAATCCTTCACAGCAATAATAGCTAAACAATAGCGGTTTGCAGTTTTTGACAAACAGTTTTTAGCATTCAAGAAAGTACAACTGCACTTGACAAAAAACATGAAAACATGCTTTTATTATGTGACAAAAGAATGTCACACAAGTGCCCAGCTTGTCGCTTTTTTTGGCGAGTAGCAATATTCAGACATGTTCATTGCCTTGGAAACTAAGCTATTTAAAGATGAAGCCAGAGAAGAAGGCTTAAAAATCTCTTTGTGGCTGTCAGCTTGTCAGGTTCTGGGTTGGCACTGGTGCCATCGTCTGACTATGCATTAAGGCAACTCAAAAATTAATGGCAAAGGTCTTGTGTCTTTTGCTGCTCTGTTGACAGAAAAGGAATTGTGAAAACAAATGGGGCAAATGGGCATCCCGTGACAGTGAATATATACATTTATGTGTTTGTATATGTATGTCTATCCACAGCACAGGGTTCTTTTACATACCATATGTACACTACCATTCAAAAGTTTGGGGTCATTCAGAAATATTCATGCTTTTGATAGAAAACGGTGCCTTTTATAATTATCAATGTGCCATTAAATTGCATTAAAAATTTAGCCAAGGTACAAATAGTGTTGGAAATGTCTAATGGATTTTTAATTTATTATACAGTGTCAAGGATGCCAGGGGCGACGACCCGGTCGTGACGCCTTCAGGGACCGGAAGTGGGCGTGCGCCCAACTGGGATCACGTGGGGGCCCCCATCCTGGTTGCTTTGGGGGCCACGGGTAGAGGGCTTGGAAGCCCAACCCTGTAGGGACCCGTGGTCACCGCAAGGGGGCTCCCCAATGCCTTGGGGACCCTGGACCTCAGCACTTCCGCCACACCAGGAAGTGCTGGGGGGAAGAAGAAGAGGGACACCCGGAGAGCTTCCGGGAGAACAGCCGGCATTTCCGCCACACTGGGACGTGTCCAGGGAGGAATACCGGGACACACCTGGAGCCCGTCCAGGATGACATAAAAGGGGCCGTCTCCCTTCATTCAAAGCTGGAGTCGGGTGGAAGCAGGACGAGGCAGGAGAAGAGAGTGTGGAGGCGGCCCGAAAAGAAGGCATTGTGTGGCCAGGACTGTGTTGGGGTTTGTGTGGCACTTTGAACTTGTAAATATTGTATATAATAAACGTGTGGTGGTGATTAACAACATGTCCGCCTGTCTGTGTCCAGGCCGGGTCCACAACACATATAGATAGGGCGGCACAGTGGCACAGTGGTAGCGCTGCTACCTTGCAGTAAGGAGTCCTGGGTTTGCTTCCTAGGTCCTCCCTGCATGGAGTTCGCATGTTCTCCCCGTGTCTGCGTGGGTTTCGTCCGGGTGCTCCGGTTTCCTCCCACAGTCCAAAGAGATGCAGGTTAAGTGCATTGGCGATCCTGCGTTGTCCCTGGTGTGTGATTGGTGTTTGGATGTGTGTGTGCCCTGCAGTGAGCTGGTGCCCTGCCCAGGATTTGTTCCTGCCTTGCGCCCTGTGCTGGCTGGGATTGGCTCCAGCAGACTTCCGTGACCTTGTGTTAGGATATAGCGGGTTTGACAATGACTGACTGACAGATAGATAGATAGATAGATAGATAGATAGATAGATAGATAGATAGATAGATATGAAAGGCACTATATAATAGATACATAGATAAATATGTGAAAGGCACTGTATAATAGATAGATAGATAGTTCTTTATTTGTGCAAAGAGGGATATATAGTGTGGACACCAGGGAGCATACAGCTCCCCAAGCTGCTAACACAACAGACACTAAGCCCACAAGTTCAGCACAGCACACGTTTAACTCAGTGGGGAATTGTTTTTCCCTCACGATAGATAGATAGATAGATAGATAGATAGATAGATAGATAGATAGATAGATAGATAGATAGATAGATAGATAGATAGATAGATAGTACTTTATTTGTGCAAAGAGGGAAATTTACTGAAGGGGTGTTAGTGCCTCTACTGCTTACTCTTAAACTCCACAAATCATCCCTATTGTGTTGCTGACATTCGTGGATAAATTGTTGTCCTGCCACCAGTGTGATAGACGCTCCACTTCATCCAGGTAAGCCTAATTGTTGTTTTTACTGATCTGTTCCATCACACCTTATGTCTTCAGTAAACTTGACAATGATGTTAAATGTTAGAGTTATATACAGGCAAATATGTAGAGGGAGGGCAGCCAAGGATTCAGAACACAGCCGTGTGGAGCCCCTGTGGTGAGGGTGAGGAATGTTGAATTATGTTCACCAACTCACACAACCAGGGTTCTGCCTGTCAAGAAATTAAAAGCTCAGCTGCATAGTGAAGTGCTCAGACACAGGTCCCTGAGCTTGACGATGAGCTTAGAGGGGTTTATTGTGTTAAATGCAGAGCTATAGTCTATAAGTCAGGGAGAAATTTGGCTTTTTACATTTTGTCATAGACTCGACACAGGACAGAGCTCTACTCCATATCTAACCATTCAAGAGAAACACTGCTGTCTGGTGGTTTTGGTTTATTTTTGCACCGCCGAGTGCTATTTCTGTTCTTGCTGGCATCATTATTAAATGGGGTGACCCAGTTAGGGACCCCAACTTTTATTTTAGATCTTGTGTCATACTATCCTCAACCACTATATATGACACAAGTTGCAAAATAAATGTTGGGGTGCCTATCTGGGTCACCCCACTTTAATAATGATAGCAGCAAGAACTCTTTTATTTTAATGGGGAACATGCTTTTAGCATTACAGATTTTACAATGGTACTCAAATTTTACCAAATGACACATTTCTTATCTGAGAATTTTTGACATCAGATGTTCGTCCTTCATTATTTATCTTCAGCATCTGTCATTTTAAATGTTGGTTTCTGTGCTTGCATGCCTATTTACTTGACTTCAAACAAATTGCCAGCCCATGCATGTAAACTGATTTTCTGCAGTCAAGTCCAATAGATTTAGGTCAAGACTACCCTGGCCAAGAAAAAATGAAAGGAGTTAAAAGCTTTGCCTGACTTTTTATGTGCAGATTAGTTAAATTCCCACTGGTATTTTTTTAATGAATAATGGACTTTGTTTTACACAAAGATTAGTTTTATAGTATAAAGGCCTTGGATAGGCTAGAAGACCCTTGGTGGTGCTGGAACCGCTCCTAAAGGTGTCCCATAAGGGGAATTTTTCTGGAGGTTCGGTAGTGTTGTGAGCTCATACACACACATTCACATACATTCACACACACACGCACACACACACACACACACCATCGGCCTTCTCAGTTCACGGATTTGTACTGTGGTAACTGCTGACGGCCAGCCATGAACCTGTGACCTCTGGATTTTAATAATTCAGCTTCTGTCTCAGCATGAACTAAAGGAGTAACTCCTGTGCTTGGTGACATCTTCCGAGCTCTCTAATCAGCCCTCACTGTACTGCAACACTACAACGATAGTGTAAAAGCTGCCGACTATGCCAAGTGTTCTGCTGTGAGCTCATACACAAACACACAGACGCACATACCACAAGCCCTCTAAGTTTGCGGATTTGCACTGTGGTAACTGCCGGTGGTTCGCTACAAGCCCGAGACCTCTGGATCCTAACAGCTCTCAGAATCAGCCTCCTTGTCAACTTGAGCTAAAGGAAAAGCTCCCCAGACTGTAAGCGGAGTGGAGCGCTTCCTGGTGATGTCATCCATGCCCCACTCTCCTGGATGGCTTTGCACTAACGCCTCCAATGGTTATTAATCTATCAGTAGCCTTTGTCATAGTACCCAACAGGATATTTATTATGTATGCATTAATATTTTAAAATTTTAATTGTTATTTTCTACTATTTTTCAAGGGTCCTCCTATTTTGAGGATTGTGTTCATGAACATGGCCTCCTTGTTTACTGTTGCTGCTGCAGTTTTAGACAAATGCACATGACGCCAATCTCTTGATTGTAATAGGCGGCATCCATTGTCCAACTTTTTGGATTAAAACTTAAACAATATCTCAAATTCTTTCAAGTCTTGTTAAAGTCCTTGCATGCTACTTGTCTGTTTAGATCTTTTGCTCTGGTCATTTTGACTATGGGTTTCATCTCATGCTGTTTTAATTAGTTGGTTGCAGTTGTTTTTTTTTGGTAACAACTATAAGCTATGTTTTGTTTACCCTCTTAAAGTTCTTACCTCTCAGTCCTCAGTGCTGGAGAGGCAGCATAAAGGAGATGGACGCCTCATGGCTTGACAAACTGGTGAGGAAGGCAGGCTCTATTGTAGGCACAGAGCTGGGCAGTTTGACATCCGTGGCAGAGCGACGGGCGCTGAACAGGCTCCTGTCAATCATGGAGAATCCACTGCATCCACTGAACAGGATCATCTCCAGACAGAGGAGCAGCTTCAGCAACAGACTGCTGTCACCGTCCTGCTCCACTGACAGACTGAGGAGACCCCACACTATGCGACTCTTCAGTTCCACCCGGGGGGGTAAACGTTAACATTATACAAAGTTATTGTCTGTTATACCTGCATTGTTATCACTCTTTAATTTAATATTGTTTTTATCAGTATGCTGCTGCTGGAGTTTGTGAATTTCCCCTTGGGAATAATAAAGTATCTATCTATCTATCTATCTATCTATCTAT
>JANRMT010062852.1:11297354-11323011 GCA_026402145.1 Polypterus bichir lapradei
CTATCTATCTATCTATCTATCTATCTATCTATCTATCTATCTATCTACCTAACTGATTGGCCATTTTGTTTAAAGTCACACTTCACAGATCTGGCATATCTTTTTTGTTTCCAATCTGTGTTAATTGTTCACAATTTATTCCTCCTTCAAGAACGGACACACTTATTGTATATAGTAACAAGTCTTTCATTATTGTTATTATTATTATTTCATTTATTTTGTGACTGTTGGGGGTCTCCTTAAGTTTTGTTTTGCTTGGCGCTGCTCCACTTAGTTAATTCTTAAGCTTTCAGCCTGCTTCTCCTTACTGGCAGTTACTGTATGCATACCAGTGAATCACAGCAGACTCACACAGCCTCAGCTACAATGGCCTGTACACTTTGTGTCATGCGGTGCCTTATGCCTTTCCTGGATCCTCAGATGAGAGGTGGTATGATGTCACATATGATCTTAATCTCTCAGTTGTGTAGCACAGCCTGATACTCTCATTCTGTGTTTCGTAATCTGACCATCTGGACCCATCCAGTGACTGCTGAGAAAGATCAGTTGACGACAGGGGAAAGTCCTTGTGACGGCATGGAGAGACAGCTGGCAGGAGGGAATAGACCCCATTGGGACAGTCTTGGGTTAGCTGACCAAGGCTGTAGTCTTCCATGCTTTCTTAGTACGTTGGAGACACCCACCAAAGCTACGAAAAGTCAAAGAAGGAGAATACCCCCAGAGTCTGCGAGAGCGGGGGCGGAAGAAGACTCATCGACAGACAATATGGTAACAACTGGACCGGAAACGACTATGAGTAAAGATAGCACAGTACAAGGGAACACTACAGCAATCGCCACAACAGCAGACCACAAACTGCAGATATGTACCTGTGGATGGAGGAAAATAACATCTTACAGGGGGTTGACGATTCACCAGGGAAAGAAATAGTTTTTTCAGGGAAGAGAGACAGGGGCCTCGCATTGATCACTTTCTGCGGAAAGGGTCAAATCAGTTGAATGAAACGCAGCAGCTGGACGCAAACCATAGCTTGCAGTGCATCAACATCGCTGTCATGGAGAATGTAAACTCAAGCACAGAATTAACGGTGGAACAAACATCAGCGGTGGATTCCCCCCAAACTCCCAGACCTGCAGTTGAGCGGAAACTTCCAGGGCACAGGCTGCGTGTGAAGTGACCTGGTGCTGGGGAGAAAAAGCTGTGGCAAATGGTGAATTCTGACCTGACCTTAATCCTTGAGGAACTTCGAGGCACAGTGGATAAGAAGTTGGAGAAAATGGGAGACATTATTTATCAGTATGGGGCAGAACGCTTTGCAATACAAGAACCAAAAGGCTCTAAGCAGGCCCCAACTCCATCAGTTTCCTGGAGGCAACTGGAAGTCAAGCGTCTCGTTCATGAAAGGAGACGACTTAAGAAACTTTGGAAGAAGGCCTCTGGAGTGGAAAAGGAGGGCATAAGCACTCTCCAAGCTGACATTAAAATCCATCTGACATCCCTCCGTAGAGCAGAGAATCTGCGGAAACAAAGAAGGAAGAAAGAACAAACAAGAAGTCAGTTCTACAAAGATCCCTTCAAATTTCTAAAGACTCTCTTCACCAAGGAAAAAAAGAGGAGTTCTAAAAACAACAAAGAACGACCTGGAGGAGCACTTGGGAACAACACACTCTGATCCAAGGCGCTATGAACACCTGGCCATTCCCTCAGACATTCCATCAATCGACCCCCCAGTACATCAATTTGAGATTGGCCCTCCAACATGGAAAAAGATGCAGAAGATAGTCCATCGGCCGAGAACAGTATCAGTCCCTGGGCCAAATGGAGTCTCGTACAAAGTCTACAAGAATGCACCAGATGTTTGTAGGTTTCTTTGGAGGCTGAAGAGAACCATACCCAAAGTGTGGCGTAGGGCAGATGGAGTCTTGATCCCAAAGGAAAAGGACACAATGAACATCAGCCAGTTCCGTCCAATCTCCCTGCTTAATGTGGAGGGTAAAGTCTTCTTTAGTGTCATTGAACGAAGGATGGCCAGGTATCTGCGCAGAAATGAATACATTGACACATCTGTACAGAAGGCGGGGATATCGGGCTTCTCTGGGTGTCTAGAACAAGCTAGCACAATCTGGCACCAGATCCAAATGTCAAAGCTGGAGAAAAGGGACCTACATGTAATCTTTTTGGACCTTGCTAATGCCTTTGGCTCTGTGCCCCACAAGCTCCTTTGGTTTGCATTCAGCTTTTTCAACATCCCAGACACCATCACAACTTTGGTTAAAGCCTACTTTCAGGACTTGCAGTTCTGCTTTTCAGCTCCGGAATTTACAACTTCATGGCAGTGCTTGGAGGTAGGCATCATGGTAGTAACATCTCATTTTGTGTTTCGTAATCTTTGAATACAGACAGCAGGGTCTCAAAGCGTCAGGATGGAGGCTGCTCTACTAGCTAATAAAGTTCTGCAGCTTTGAGACTGCATATGCATGAGGTTGATTAGCATGCTCCATATATGGATGTTTCAGGGTGATGTTTGAGGCTTATTTGCATACGCATATTCACAAGGCTTATATCTTTGCACGATACCTTGGTGAGCTCTGTAGGCCATGCTTTTTCTTTGAAGGACATGCATGTGGCAGATTGACTAGCAGGATGACGCCCGACCTCTTGCTGCATCCAAACGGTGCCATCTTTCACCTTTACACCTGGTGCAGTTGCGTTATTCTTATGTGCGACTGGACGTTTCTTGCAGGAAGGCTTCTGTTCTCTTTCTCCAATGTTGAACCCTCATCCTGAGTTCACCTCTGTTATAGCATATCTTTATTTGAAAACAGCAGTGTCAGATCTGGGGGAGCGTGAACGTGACTGAGAGAATAAAACTGAATAAAAAAAAACCCAGCCTTTACAAGTAACAGAAATTTACAGCTGCTACAGATTCAAATCACATGTACTGTATGTTTTTATTCTATAGTAGTAAGAATAAGAGCAGCTCACTACTCAAAATGGTAATTCTGGAAAGGGGCCAGAATCAAACCCATGATCTCTTGATTATGAGTCAGCAGTTCTTACCACTGCACCATCCAAGCAGTCGTGTCAGCATTGTACCCTGACCCGATTTCTTTTTCTTCAGTTATATTCTTGAATAAAAGCGCACTTGTTTTGTTATACATGTACCTTTTGTGAAAGTGTTTATTTGATATGCGGACTTCCGTCTTCACACATTATACACTTCATGTATACATTTTGTCAATTATTACTAAAATATGAAAAACGTTTCTTTTTTAGTTATGTGTTCAACAATTCCTGCCTCGCATTTTATCCTATATTTACACAGATCCTTATAGACACAGAACACACATGAAATATACTGTATGTATTCCAAATGATGATATATTATTTACCCTCTACAACTCCAGGCACCTCACATGCAGATAAGTTGAGCTCCATCAGGAGGGGATGGGATAGCAGGCTTCCTGCTGCTTGTGCTGATCAACACATTTACAACACAAAAGACGCTGATGGAGAGGTGCGAAGGATTTTAAGGTGGGCCAGGATTACCAGTTTTTTTCGTAGGCTTTGGTAATTCTAGTGTTACAAAAAATCCTTGACTAACCTACACATACATCTCCCCAACACATTGGTGCCTCTCCAGTTCAGATGTAACCCTTAGTGGCAGAACAGGTCCCATCTATTCCAAATGGAGTCCCGATGTCCCATAAACCTATACCCTTCTTTTTTTTTTTTTTTTTTTTTTTTTTTTTTTTTAACCGTGTCCTGTTCGGCTGTGAAGCAATCAGAATTGATGTCTGAATGCTGGCGACTAGCCTTACAGTTTTTCTCTCAGGTGGAGCGTTATAGCTTCTGCTGACGCCACGCCTGATACCAAAACTTTATTAGAAATATTTTCAGATGTTTTTAAGATTTGAACCGGACACGGAGACAAAAATGAAAGAAAAAGAAGAGAGAAAAGGAGGAGATGGAGGTAAAGGGGGAAGGGGGGATTTTCGTATAGAATAAACAATAAATGAACCAGAATCCGCTTCTAGACCTGCAGAAAAAGAGGGGGGAAAAAAAAAAAACCACAAGACAAAAACATTGATGCATCAGCTACATGAAGATATATAAAAGTAAAAATGTTTGCTAACAATCACACAGTAATTATTACTAAGGCATTTAGGGCCAACCACAGCCTTAGGTCATGTGCTGAAGATGTCCAAGTCATACCTATGAAAGCACCATGTGAGCACCTGTGTGCGTACGCACGCTTGTATGTGTAAGGTTTCTCTATAGGAGCGTCCAATAGTGAGTGTGAAGGGCCACAGACCTGCCCCCAAAAACGTGCGGAAGATGGAGGGAGTTCCAAGCCCAGAAATCCAGTGGTCACCCCAGAGCGCGGAGACCCCAGGGAGACCGTCACCAGAGAAGCCCCAACCCCCCCTCGAGAGGCGCAGAGGATCACCCCGGGGGGCCACAACCAGCAGCCTGCAGAGTCCCGGGAGATATCAACGGCAAACCCCCAGGCCCGCCCGCAGCCGCTCACCCCGGAGCCGGCCGGGCCCGGAACCCAGCAGCCCGGGACACAAGGGAGACCCACCCCGCCGAGGACCCAACAGAGCCCAGGGACCCAGATCCCACCAGGCAGCCACCGGGAGCGACCAGACAGATGTTTAAAAAAAAAAAGTGGCAGGGGGAGGGTAGGCGAAGATGTTGTAGCATTGCCAGATGTCCCAGGAGAGGGTAGGATTCCAAAACCCCACCTGACATATACAGTCACACACAAACACAGTCATACACTCCCTCCCTCATGCTCTCACATACACATAAAACCCAAGACTTACAAGGATGTACGCCAGACACCCATTCACACTTCCCATACACACCCTACTAACTCTGGTCCCGGTGCTGCCGTACCGAGGGCACAACCATTCCCGGACGCCAGAGTTAGCCCCGTTCCGCTGGGGTAATAATGAGCAGGCACCCCCGTCCAACGCAGAGCAAAGCAACCCACCACTCCAGACCACAGGCAGACGGCCAGTTCCCACTCCTAGCCTCCAGCCCCGGTCAGCTAACCGAGAACAGAGGTGTAATAAGACCTCTAGTCTCCCTCCGCCGGCTCCAATGTAATGTTAATGTGTGTTGATAAGGTGCATTTTGTGGTTGGGGGGGCGCGGGCAGTGCTGGCATCATGTGGCCTACACCAGCTGATGCCAACACACAGCCCCACTTCCCCCCCAAAACCCTCCGTGACAAGGTGCAGTTTAAAATTGGAAGTGGGCACTGGCACTCGGAGTGAGGCTGGAATTTCCCCCCATCGGATGCCGTTGAGTGTGCTCACTCCCAAGACCCTGAGTGTGCATTTGTGTGAAATGTTGTTTGTGGAAGTGTTTAATGTGCAAATAAAATTGGGGGGTAGGCTGCCACAGGACTGCAGAAATGGGATCCATACCCACACCCCCTGACTTACCCACACCCCAAGGCCCTATGTGAATATTTGTGTGATGATGTGAGGGAGCAGGAGGAGGGAAATGTCTGAGGATGGGGAGGAACGGCTGAGGGGCCTGAGCCCTCCAGGGAGCCAGCTCCCCTACTGGCCCCAATAGGCACCTCCGTTCCCAAAATCCACCCGGGGCGTGGAGGCCCCAGCCCATCTAGCCACAGCCCAAAGCAGCAGCATCACAGAGCCCCACGGAGTCTGAGGCCACCAACCCACACCACCCCAGCAGAGTATTTACCTATACCCTTCTACCCTACACCAAGATTTGAGTCACATGTTAAGCCTTCTCATCTTTTCAGTCTTAACTTAGCTGGCGCTGGCTGCTCCTCAGCGTGGCACCTCTCTCTTTAAATCTGGATCACAGAACTGTCAGACTACCCTTATGAAGCCTTACTTGAACCCAGGACTGAAGGTCTGGTAGTTGCGTCTGGGGTTTTGGTGCTCGGCATGCCCCCTGCAGGCTGCAGTTCCTCTTTTGTGTTTTTTTTTTTGTGTTTTTATTGAATTTCCCCTTGTGGATTAATAAAGTATATCTAATCAAATCTAATCTTTTTGCTCACACTTTTCTGATACATTATCATGACGACCCAGAAAATATCCCAGCAGTGCATTATATGTTAGGTGCCAACTTGGAATAAAACTTCAGTATTTTGTAAGAAATGTACACAAAAACATTTTGACAGTGTGGGATGTTTTAGAATAAATTGGAAATTATGTTGTATTCAAGCAAATTGTTTTTCTTCAAATGGCTGGTAAAATGTCTTCTCTCTGTAAAATCTTACTGTGTAAATATAACCTAAAGTTAAAATACAGATAAGAAGACAAAGAACAAGGCACACTTTATTTCTGCTGTTTCAAGTAATGATAAGCCTACTACAACATAGCATCATTTCGTATAGTAAATTCAAAGAGAGTCCCACATCTTTCGAGCTGATAAGGACCCCTCTCTATTCTGTAAGGAGACCAAGCTCTCTCTGGGTCACCGGGTTTCGTCTATTTTGTCATTCTGTGCATTGCAGTACCCAGGCCAAAAAAAAGGTGCTAAAAAGGTTATAAAATTTGCAGAACATACAAAACACATGGGAGTTGTCGACACAAAGAGGAACACGTGTTAAATTCGAAAACGATCTTCTAAACTTGTAGCAAGGGAACCTTTAGATCAAAAAATGCAAAGCACTGCATATAGGTCAAAGAAACTGCAAAATTAATGGAAACGAAATGGAGCTGGTAAAGCAAGGACCTTGGGGTTAGAATCCAATTTACCTTGAAAGCATGGCAGCAGCAGGGAAGACATTTTTAAAAGGGGAGTCAAAATACTGGGCTGCCTAAATAAGGAAATGAATATTATTGTGATGTGCATTTGCTTTTTGGTTATCATTTATTTTATAATGAATAAATAATTGTCTTGAGTGTGGCTTTAAGTTTTCCCATCCTGGTATGCAGTCAAAATCATTTTTTGGGCTATTCACATTTGTTTTTTTTGTGGTGATTTATTTTTCTATCCTTATTCTGATGAAGCCATTTTGGATGATCACTGCCATTTCATGACAATTTGTCTCCTGGCTGCAGTTCAAATTCTTGTTTAATCTCTCTTTTGTTCAATTGTTTGTGCGAATATTGTTGTTTACTTGGTTTCTGCATATCTATATATATATATATATATATATATATATATATATTTTGCTATAGCCCCTTGTGTTTCATGGGTGGCTCCCCCTGCCCATCACCGCCAGAGACTGCCTTCAGCCTTATTAAGGCAGGGGGTTCCCCACAGTTCCAGGTGGTTCATTGTGAATGCGCTCTGCAGTTGTTGAGCTTGTGTGTCTTTTGCTGGGTTTTGTGCCTTTTGCTTTGTTTTTCTTCTTCGCCATTGGATTACTGTATTGGAATTTGGTAGCTATTGGAATTGCAGCCATTCAGGGCTTCATAGTGTGACAGAGCCTTTTGGTTAAATGAATCTTTTTATTTTAGAAAGATTCAACATGGCTCTCTGTGTTACTAGCTGGGCGTTTTTGACAGGCTTTCCCCCTCTAGTGGGCATTTTTGGATCTGTTTGGGACTTACGGGCTTGGGAAGTGTATTAAGTTTATATGTTTAATAGGTCACTGTGCTCTGTACCAAAATATTTTATAAATCTACTTTTCTTTCTATTCACATGTACAACTAATACAAAGTCAGATGTAGCACACAGGAGTTCACCATATAAGAACTGCTAGGCAAGCATTTTAAGACAAGACAAGTTAAGGACAACTGTGACATGGGCAATGTGTACTATTTTCTGTGTGTCAAACTCAGCATGAAATTGTATCCTCTCTTTGCCTTCTTTGGATTTGTATTATTCACATAAGTGGGGGCCTGCACATGGAGAAAGAGTATAAAGTCTTGGAACATCGCCTGGCACACCTTTGAAGCCGACGGATGGATGGGAGATAATGTCATCCGATCTGGAAAATCCTTCCAACGCAGCGGTGAAAATGGCAGACTCTATACATTGGGCTTCCACTCCCAAACTGGGTTTTTGTCATGGCTTCCTCATCTGTTATGCAGCGTAAATCGTCGTTAAAGAAAGCTAAGTTATTTCTCCTATGTGATTTCTTACCTCGGAAGTGACATTCATGTCTCTGGTGAGTCTTACTATGAGGTCAGAGAATGGATTAAGAGAGCATGGGGGGTCATGAAGTAGCTGGAAAGGGGTGTGTGATTCTCCCGATATCTATGCAAAAGGACAAAGGTCCAAGTCTTTAGAGTCCTGGTGCTTCCTGTCTTGCTATACAGTTGCGAGACATGGATGCTATCCAGTGACCTGAGATGAAGACTGGTATTGCTGGTTTGACTATGTATTGCTCACGGAGTCCTAAACGAGGCACATTACCTGCATTGTAAGGGAGTGTCAGTTACAGCACTGCAGCCATGTGGCGCGATTCCCCGAGGGTGATCCAGCATGCAGGATCCTCATTGTTGAGGACTCAAGTGGCTGGTTCAGGCCAAGAGGACGCTCACGTAACACCTGGCTCTGGCAGATAGATTGTTATTCGGAGGGTGGGAGTGGACCGCATGTTTGCCTGGGGGGGAGTACCAATGTATACTCCCTAACCTGAGCTGACCTGTTATAGAATAGTTCGGGTAATTTGGTTCCTAGGGCGCAAAGCTTGCTGACGCTCACATCCAATTTTTTTCTGATTGGTATTATGAATTACACTAATATACTCACAGTAATACATAATATAACCTCCACAGCTTTTGAGCAGCATTTTGATATGGTGTGGCATGGAATCCACTCATTTTGAACAGTCTGCAGTGACTCTAGGGTCCCTGTTCCAGTCTTGAATTGGAGCTTGGACAAGTTTCTCCTTTGTCGTGCAGTTTATTGCACAAAGGTGTTGCTTGCAAAATAGACCCCACATTTTCAAGGGGTTTAAATCTGGTGAATTTCCAGACTGGTCCAATACTTTTATTGGATTACTATTGAAGAATTTCTTCACCATACTCTATAAGTGGCACAAGGTCAGATCCTGTTGAAAATTGCCAGATCTGTCAGGAAATGTCTCTTTGAGTGCTCGAACAACTCTTTTTTGGAGAAGTTGAAAATATTGTGGTGAGTGCATTATGCCCTGGACTGCCGTGCACCCAAAAAACATCTGCTTTTGAGGGTGCTTCATGAAGTGGTCAATGTGGGAATCACGAAGCATTTCTGACTTCTCTAACCTTGGACGTAGAAATAAATGGATTTTCTCACTGAATAAGACCTTTCTCTAATCTTCTTTAGTCCAGTGTTTGAATTTCAGTCCCCATTTTCTGTTTTATTACTTTTGTCAGGAGTTGTTTTTTCATAGGCCAGTAGTCATTGTGTGGAAGAACTGAATTCTATTCCTTTTTCCCAAAATCTTTTTTAAATGAGTCTCTCATCTTAGAGGGTCTTTCACACTTTTCTGTAGTACGTAAACATATCTGGAGGTGGATTTCCTCATGCAACCATATTTCCCTTTGTGTTTTGGCAGTACAGATCCCATTTCCTTCTTCTTTTTAATCACATGGCTAACAGATGAAATATCCATTCCCATCCACATGTAGTAGAAACCCCAGACGACGGTTGGGCGCCTTGTCCAGGATAGAGGTGGAGTCCTCACCCAGACTAAATGGACTAAATGGGGGAAATACCTGGTCAGGATGCTTTATGATTCCCGTCCTGGGTGGGATGCCCGAAGGGCACAAAAACTGGCAAGAGAGCATGGCAGGGAGAAGTTCTTACAGAAAGTCCCAGTTTGGATGCCCGCAGGGCTGCATGGGAGTCGTAGTTGGGAGGAATGAAGGCAACACTTGACTGAAGGAGAGCAGTGTGGGGGGGAAAAGAGAGAATGTCAGGGTGGTAGAGAGGAGAAGGAAACAACCTGTTTATTGTTTAGAAGGTATTCTTGGAATAAAGAAACCTTTACATGAACTTGGGGCTCTATTGTGTCTTTGTGGTTTGGGGCTCACTTGCGCCCCCTAGCCTTCCCAATGTACAACAGGTACATGTACAACAAAATAAATAAATGCAAAATGGCAGCTTTCAATGAAAAAGTGAAAAAAAATCAGTTTGTTGCAATTAATTTGAACAAGGGTGTAAAATATGGGTTATTGTCAGTTTTTCTTTTTTTAATTATTTCTATTTTTTATTTTTCTCACCAAAAATTTTTGGACTTTTCATCATTAATGATCATGATCTGACATGCCAAGTGTATTCACTGTAATGAGTTGGGGAAAAGTCTGTATAGAGTTTTATACAAAGATGATGTTGCGGATCATTTTGCGGATCAAACTGGATAGTTCAAGTTTCAGAGAAAGTTGAGTCCAGACCCAAAACAAAAACATCTGCCTGGGTTTTTAAGGGTCCTTGAAGGTGGTATATGGTCATCTGATTCATGTGAAAAGAAGAGTGAATTGTTCTTGATGATTATTGGAATGTCTGGACGTCAGTGTAGTGATGTGTGTAGTGTAGTGTAGTGACGGCTACATAATTGGATTCATTGTGGAAAAATCTACCTCTGTTCATCAGGTTTCTCAGTGGCCACTAACTCAATTTCTCTATTTGGAATGAAGGGTTTACATGGCATTTTAGAAATCACTGATAGACTCATTGACCTGACGTTGAAAACCCTGTGTGTGCGAGAGTAGAGTAGAGTAAGCAACATCTAGAACGGCATCAACATCGGGCGAGAGCGAAGCAAAAGCACAAAGCAAAATACTCTTTCTTTCGATTTTGCGTATTACTGCTGAATCGGGCTCTTGACTTATCGAACTACGATTTTGATACAAGTGATCTTGAGATCAAAAAACAAAAGTCATGCACCTACATCAGCTAATTCCTGAGTGTCGAACTCCAGCCCTGGAAAGCCGCAGTGGCTGCAGGTTTTTTTTTCTAACCATCTTCTTAATTCATGACCAGTTTTTGGTGCTGATTAACTTCTTTTGTCTTAGTTTTAATTCATTTGACTCAGGCTCCTTAGTTGTATCTTTTTCCTTAATTAGCAGCCAAACAGTAACGAGACACAAAACAAGCCAAAACATTACCAGCTAACCTGAAAATAAAGAAAGGTGAAGGCCTCAGTAAGGTTGATCTCTCAGGTCACCAAAACATTCTGAGGATGTTCTTTAGAAAAAACAGAAACTTAACAGTTTTGGGAATGTCTGCTGTGGCATAATGAGAGCAACAACAAGCCAGGGAATTAAATAATGGGTTTAATTAACAGCAAGAATTAGCTTCTTATTAAAAAAATTGGCTGGAGTGAAATTGGCTGGAGTTTGAAGCCCCGATTTAGCTGCTCATCTGTTGGCTCGTTTCACATCTCATTTCTTTTTGGCTGTCATTTAATGAAGAAACGAAATCAATTCCTTAAAAACAGGGCTATTAAAAGGAAAGGAAAAAGGAGTTAATTAGCAGTGAAAACTTCTCGCTAATTAGGACAAGGGTCAGAATGAAAACCTGCAGCCACTGCAGCCATCCAGGACTGGAGTTCGACACTCGTGAGCTAATTGGTCCTGCAGCTGACGCGCCTACGGCAACGTTCGCCTGGGAGGACTACACAGATGCTTATCGAACTCCTATTTTGATGCAAACAATCTGGAAATCAAAAACAAAAGTCAGGTGCCTACATCAGCTGATCATAATGTTGAACACGCTCGTGCAGCTGATGCACCAACGAAAATATTCGCCCAGGAAGGACTACACAGACATCGATCTGTGGGAGAGAAGCCAGCAGCTGAACTTCACCAAATGACGCGGCCTGCTGGTGGACACTACGGATTAGCAACCCCTCAAGTTTTTTACCAGAAAGTGCCTTTCAGCTTATGAGTGATGGGACAAAAATGTATGTAATAAGTATGTGAATATGCCTACTGCAGGGGCTCCTGAAACATAAAACAGAGTGATATTAGTCATAAATAAGTAATATATGTTGATTTATGAGTGAAACAATTGCTTTGTGTGCAGTTTTTGGAAACATATTCAGCCCTTAGACAAAAGAAAGAAAAAATAATTAGCCCTAAAAGAGTTAAACTTTCTCAACATCGCTTCGTGTTTCTGAGAAGTTTTGCATGAATTTATATAGTTTGCTGGATAATTGAACAGGAGATTCAGTGAAGCCAGTACACTAACTCTGTTCATCGGGTTTCTCAGAGGCCACAAACTCGATTTCTCTAATTGGAATGAAGGGTTTACTTGTCATTTTAGAAATCAGATGTCTGTGAATAATCGGGTTATTGAAGCACATGTACACATAGTAAGTAAAATAGAGGAAGAGATTTCAGATGAGTAGACGATTCTTGATGAATAGAGGAATACCTGATTAGATGGCATTGCAGACAAGTGGTGACCTAATCCACTCGCTCGGTTTACAGAGGTATATTTTCTCCATTACATTAAGTCACCAACATTTGCTAACATTCAATTCAATACAATCCAAAATGTAATTATTTGTTCACACTGCTCAAAAAAAATAAGAATCTATAAATACAAAAGCCAAATACCACTGACTCACTTATCACGAAATCTCCTGAGCCATGAGGACTTGGGACTTGAAATTTGGAATGTAGGTTACCCTTGGCCCATAGGTGCTCGCTAAGAAACGGTTTTAAAAATTTTCTGGTCCAAGCGCGTTCTGTCTGTATGTCTGTCCGCTTTTCACGAGAGAATTACCCTAACGGATTTAGATCTGGTTGTTTTCTATAATTTGCTTGAACTTTCCGGTTGATTTTGTGACTTCTCTGAATGCGCTAAGTACTGTAGTTCGCTTGCGGTATCGATGTATTTATGCAAATCCAACAGGGTGGCTGTGGGCCGAGAGCAGGGGGGCAGGGCCTTCCTCATTCACTCGCCAGCCTCTGTTCGAGTCAGTCTACGCCTCACCACGTGTTGGAGTGCACCTTGCCTCCGCTTAGCTAGCAATACCTGTTTGTTCAGCAGACATTATCATCTACAGATTGTTAAGGAGTAACGGTTGACATTTTTCAGAGAGAGATCAGAGCTCCATGTGTTTCAGAAGGTAGCTGCTGATTGCCAGAGATATCACGGCCATGTGCTTTTCTCTCCACATGCGGAACGCTTTCCCGTCAGAGCTGAACACGATCAGATACAGTGTCAATGTCTATTGATTTTTAAAGTTTGTCCTGTTACATTACTATGTGGGTGCAGCCACGGGGTACAGCTAGTGTTCTTGTAATGCACAAAGATGCATGTCTGAATACTTACTTGAAGGCCCTGTATGTGGCCAAAGGTGCAGCAGATTCCCACATGCCCTGAAACTCAATTTGTGTTGTCACATATGTGTATCCAGGGCTCACCTTCCAGGCTCATCTGAGGTAAGCGCTACCACTCCAGGACACCTATGGGGGGGTGCCATCTTTAAATCTTGCATCTCTCTTATCACTCAGAGCATCCATGAAGAAGACCACTGAGGGCAACTGACCTCCAGGAGCTATAAAAGCGAGGTGCTCTCATCGACGTGGCATCTCATTTGGGAGATGAGTGCACTGCCACATTACGAAGATCCGATTCTGTGATAAGACCACTCTCCAGACGCTGTTGCTGGGAAACCAACATCTAAAGTCTTAATAGTTGTTAACCCTACGCTAAAACACACTGTGGCCACCAGGGAACGCACCAGCTCCCCAAACCTGACACAGACAGACACCAGGCACAGGTCCAGTAACACACAGGCTTTATTTAGTGGGAAACACTTTTCTGTTGTTCCCTGCTCAGCACATTACAATAAAGCACAGCAATACATTCAGCATTTTGTCTTCTTTGGCTTCTCTTTGTCTTTCTGACTCCTCTTGCAATCATCGTCCTCTCCATCCCAACTCTGGCTCTCTGAATGAAGGCAGGTGGTTCCTTTTTTGCTGCACCTTTGGGTACTCCACGTGGCTCATTAGCAACTCCCAGGTGCGGTAAACGCCTGACAAAGTAGGGCTCTGCAGCTCCTCCTGGTGCCCCCCCACAGAACCCAACAGGGCAGTGCCAGACTCCAGCTCCCTTGCAGCCCTATGGGAATCCGAGGCTCCTCTACGA
The DNA here is from genome assembly GCA_026402145.1 of Polypterus bichir lapradei. Taxonomy (NCBI): domain Eukaryota; kingdom Metazoa; phylum Chordata; class Cladistia; order Polypteriformes; family Polypteridae; genus Polypterus; species Polypterus bichir. The sequence goes on from JANRMT010062852.1 coordinate 11,311,385, forward strand.
CCCAGTGGGGGTCTGCCAACTAATGCTCAGGGGAAGGCAGTGACCTGTGGATATCTGCTCCTCCAATCCCTCCTTTAAGGTAAGGGCCCTGGCCGTCTGTTGCAACGCCTATTATTTTTTGTGTCAAGTAAACAGATGGCACCTCTTTAGTTTTTTGAATCCTGTCTTTCCCTCCACCGACAACAGTGTCCTTCTATGTATTAGAAAAGAATAACACATTGGTTCAAAAATGAACTTTCAGCTGTACAGTAGACCCCCGTGAAGTCACAGTTCAGAGTTCACGGTCTCAGATGTTTGTGGATTTTTCCTTAGAACCTAACTAATAATTGTTAGGGGAAACCACAAATATCCTCTGCAATTTTTTTATGGATTTTTTCGTGGCAATACTGTACTGTAGAGAGAACACAAAGCAACCATAGAGGAAAAGGTGCCTTGTGATGGTGAAAGTAGCCAATCCAAGAGTGTTATTCATTTTTACTTGCTGCTGATTGGCTGCTGCTCTGTGACGCAGATGCAGCCCAGCATTCCCGTATCATAACAGCTTACCACGTGCAGCTATCTCGAGTGTTTCGCTGAGTGTTCTCGTGTTTTTCATTTTGTCCTTCTTAAAGCCCTAAGATGCCGCCCAAACGGCCTGCACGTTCTAAGGCTTCTGGCAATGAACCTAAGCACCAGAAAAAGTTTAAGACACTCCAGGAGAAGGTTGAACTACTGGATTTGCTCGGGGAGCTAAAAAGGTATGGCACAGTAGCCTCCCGAGGAGCTGTAAATCCCCTGCTTTGCTGTGCAATCAGAAGGTTGCCGGTTCGAATCCCGTAAAATGCCAATAGGGACTCTGCTCTGTTGGGCCCCTGAGCAAGGCCCTTAACCTGCAATTGCTGAGCGCTTTGAGTAGTGAGAAAAGTGCTATATAAATGCAAAGAATTATTATTATCGTACTGCATAGCTAATTCATCATGATCTTCAATCAATATCATTCATTATTGGTGAGTACCCGTACATTTTACTGTATTTTTATTAAATTAAATTATTATATATTTACTCTACTTATACCACAGAAAACGACAGCGCATACCAAAGAAAACGCAACTGCATGAATTACAGTACATATAGGGGTAACATCAGTATTTTACATTCTAGCACTGTGGGAGAAATAGCAGTACAGTACTGTACAGTTTACGAGTTTACCTTTACATTCTTTTTTTAGGGTAGTTTTAGTTTGAAATGAAATTAAAGTGTTTAGGGGGCATATTTAGGGTTTAAACTATAAAATAGGAATTTATAGGCATTTTTTTGACCAGGGAGACAAAGTCAGAGAGGCAAGATTGCGCTGGTTTGGACATGTGCAGAGGAGAGATGCTGAATATATTGGAAGAAGGATGTTAAGGACAGAGCTGCCAGGCAAGAGGAAAAGAGGAAGACCTAAAAGGAGGTTTATGGATGTGGTGAGAGGTGACATGCAGGTGGTGGGTGTGACAGAGCAAGATACAGAGGACAGAAAGATATGGAAGAAGATGATCTGCTGTGGCAACCCCTACTGGGAGCAACCAAAAGAAGAAGAAGAAGATCCAAAATTCGTGGTTTTTTACAATTCTCGGGTGCTCTAGAAACGCAATCCCCGTGAATTTGGGGGGGTCATCTGTATTTGAATTTTATTTGTAAAGAATAGAAATAGTTCCATCCATCCATCCATTATCCAACCCGTTATATCCTAACTACAGGGTTACGGGGGTCTGCTGGAGCCAATCCCAGCCAACACAGGGCGCACGGCAGGAAACAAACCCCAGGCAGGGTGCCAGCCCACCGCAGATAGAAACAGTTTATTTCATAAATGAATGATACAAACTGCACACAAGATAACTTTTTTCAAGCTGCTTTAAATTTAAATTCAGGACCACAGGTGGTCGAGGTCTATCCTAGCAGAATTTAGTACAAGGCTGAAAACGCTCCAGGCAGGGGGCTACTCTACCGCATGGCCCACTCAAACACAGGCCTGCATCAATTTGGCAACTGCCTAAGTCAGCGTTTCTCAACCTTTAAGTATTTGCGACCTGAGTTTTCATAACAGTTTTAATCGCGCCCCCCTAACGTTTTTTTGAAAGGAGCCCACTAATACCAATTTGTTCTTTTTTAATTAATAATATATCATAGATGCATATTTTATTATACCTACTTGACTTTTATCGACATTTATCTAACTCTATATTTATTTTTCTAGTATCAGAATGTAGTTTAAGTTAATTTGTTTTGGTTTCAATAGATGTATTTTTCATATTTTTGATTCTTGTTTTCTTTTTTTCACATCTTCACGCCCCCCTTTTTGTTACTTGGTGCCCCTCTAGGGGGACCCACCCCACAGTTTGAGAACCACTGGCCTAACACTTTTGGGATATGAGAGGAAAATCTGAGTTCCTGGTGGAAAGCACACACCAACATAGGGGCAACATGCAAATTTCACATAGGCAAAGGTCTGGAAGCACTGCCAGGTGTAGTGGAAGCCCGACAAAGCAGGGCTCTGCAGCTCCCCCTGGTGGCCCCCACAGAACCCAACAGGGCTGTGCCAGACTCCAACTCCCATGGAGCCCTGTGGGAATCCGAGGCACCGCTATAACCCAGGGGGTCTGCCATCTAGTGCTCAGGGGGAGGCAGTGACCTGTCCTTATCTTTTCCCCCAGTCCTTCCTTTAAGGTAAGGGCCCTGGCCATCTTATACAATGCCTATTGTTTTAATTTTTTTTTGTGTCAAGTAAACGGGTGGCACCCCTTCATTTCGTTTGAGTCCTGTCCTTCCCTCCACCGAGAACAGCGTCCTTCTCTGTATTAGAAAAGAAAAACACATTGGTTCAAAAATTAACTTTCAGCTGTATTTGAATTTTGTTTGTAAAAAATATTAGTAGTTTATTACATCTGTGAATGATACACACTGCACACGAGATAACTTTTTTCAAGCTGCTTTAAATTTAAATTCAGGACCTCAGGTGGTGGAGGCCTATCCTAGTAGAATTTAGTACAAGGCCAGAAACGCTCCGGGCAGGGGGCTACTCTATCACATCGCCCACTCACACACAGGCCTGCATTGAATTGGCAATTGCCTAACACTTTTGGGATATGGGAGTGTTGTACCGTGTTAGCCATTATGAATGTAGAGAAAAGCCAAGCAAAATGACACCTTTTATTGGCTAACTAAAAAGATTACGGAAAATCTGACTACCTGGTGGAAAGTACACACCAACATGGGGGTAACATGCAAATTCCGCGCAGTGTTCAGTGCAGCAAGGTAAAAGCAGATTTGCCTCACACCTTGACACTTCAAGCTTGCATTCACATTCATCTCGCTGTCTGCTCGGCTAGCAGCTGCTAGACATGCAAATCATGTCCACGGTATTGATTTGTGGGAAAAGCACATTTACTTTTAAATCAACCTTTTAAATAATGCCTTTGCAGATTTGCTTTACAGAAATGGTGTGCACCCCTGAGAGGTGCATTTATGTGAACTTTTTCTAACAGTAGAAGTTTTGATTTAATATAAATGATTTTGAGCTGAAGATAAAATGAGCAGCCAGATGGATCAAAGCTTTCTCTGGTCGACTGATATTTGAGCTGTGAACAATTAAGGGCTGCTGGGAGACCATGGTGGTTAGCTCCGTAGACTACAGATCTATTCGTAATAATAATAACAATATTTCTGTACATTTATGTAGCACTTTTCTCTGCATAGTGAGTGGAGAGCCACTTTAGCCACCACTAATCTGCAGCATCCATCTGGCGATGGCAGCCATTTTGCACCAGTATGCTCGCCACACATTAGCTACATCATAAACGGCCGTGGTCCTTGCCCAGGATGCCTTTTCTCTGAGACGACTGGGGGAGTAAGCGTGGAGATAACATTACCTCCCCCGGCAGCCCCCATGGGTTGCAGTTGTGCCTCGGACTCCCACAGGGCTTTATGGGAGATGGAGTTGTCTACTGCCCTTTTGAGATCCGGGGGGAGCCGCCAGGCAGTGCTGCAGCTGCTCCTGAGCCCCTATGGGAGGTTATTTCATTACACCAGAAAGTCCACCGGGAAGTAGGTCATCAAGCACCTGGAGCACTTCTGGGTAACAAATAAAAGGAGCCCGCTGACAGCACACGGGGGCCGAAGTCGGGAGGTGAAGGACTGAGCTTACAAGGAGAGGAGTGGAGGTGGCAGAAGAGAAGAATAGAGAAAAAGCAAAGGACTGAGTATTATTTGCAAGAGCATTGTGGGCATTGTATGCAAAGCTGGAATTAAGAAGAAAAATAAACAATATTTATTTCTATTGCACTTTTCATACAAATGATGGAGTTCAAAGTGCTTTACAGGATGAAGAAAGAGAAAAAGACAAAATAAATAAGAAAATAGAATTAGGCAATACTAATTAACATTGAATAAAAGTAAGGTCTGATGGCCAGGGAGGACAAAAAAAAATCTCCAGACAGCTGGAGAAAAAAAATAAAATCTGCAGGGGTTCCAAAGCCACAAGACCACCTAGCCTGGTCTAGGCATTCTACCTAACATAAATGATCTCAATCAGCCCTCATGGTATTCAGGCTTCACATGGAAGAACTTGATGATGATGGTCATGTGGACTTCTGGCCTTCAATCCATCAATGGAGGGACTGCACGGTGCTTTGATCAGGTGGTGGTGGCTCAGATCGCTATCACAGAAAACAGGATAAGAACAGCAGAGAAAGTAGGGGTTAGTATGGATTGTGGAGCCACCATGAATGATATTGATAATTAAATTCATACACAGAGTATCAGGATTAAACTAAAATGAAGTTATGAGAAAACCATGTTAAAGTAATGTGTTTTCAGCTGTGTTTCAAAGTGCTCCACCGTATTAGTCTGGCAAATTTCTATCAGTCAGCTCTTCCAGATTTTAGGTGCTTAACAGCAGAAGGCCACCTCAACACTTCTTTTAAGTTTAGCTCTTAGAATTCTAAGCAGACCCTCATTTGATGATCTAAGGTTACGATTTGGAGTGTAAGGTGACAGTCATTCTGAAATATAAGATGGAGCAGATTATTGAAGGCTTTGTAAACCATCAGCAGTATTTTAAAGTCAATTCTAAATGACACAGGTAACCAATGTAGTGACATCAGAACTGGGGTGATGTGCTCAGATTTTCTTTTCCTAGTTAAGATTCTAGTAGCTGTATTCTGCACTCTTTGTTAGCGATTGATGTCTTTTTGGGTGGTCCTGAGAGCAGTGTGTTACACTAATCAAGCCGATTGAAAACAAAAGCGTGAACTAATTTCTCAGCATCATGCAATGTTATAAGAGGTTTAACTTTTGCTATATTTCTTAAGTGCAAAAATGCTGTCCTAGTGATCTGAGTTAAAATTCAGGTCAGAGTCAATAGTTACCCCTAAATTCTTTACCTCTGTCTTGACTTTTAATCCTAATGCATCAAGTTTATTTCTAATACCCCCACTATATCCATTTTTGCCAATCACTAAAATTTCTGTTTTCTCTTTATTTAGCTTGATAAGATTACTACTCATTCATTCAGAAACACAAGTAAGACATTGTGTCAGTGAATCAAGAGTGTTGGGGTCATCAGGCGCTATTGATAAATACAGCTGTGTGTTGTCAGCATAGCTGTGGTAGTTCACATTATGTCCTGAGATAATTTGACCGCATGGACGCATGTAAATCGAAAAGAGCAGCGGACCCCGGAGAGATCCTTGTGGAACACCATATAGAATATCAGGGGTCTTTGAAGTATAATTACCACAACTAACAAAGAATTTTCTACCAGCCAGGTAAGACTCAAACCAATTTAAGAGAGGCCTACCCATTTACTCAGGTGTGCGTTGGGACTTGTGAGTCTGCGTGTCTGTTTTTACCATATTTTACCATACCTATTAGTTGGTGAAGGGGTGAGAGATGGTTAGCCATTTAGGGACAGGGGGTGATTAGGGAGCCAGAATCACTAGGCTGAGATCGGGCGGTTTAGCCAGGACATCGGGGTACACCCTACGTTTTACAAAAGATGCCCAGGGATTTTTTTGACCACAGAGAGAGTCAAGACCTCAGTTTAACATCTCATCCAAAGAACGGCACCATTTTTACAGAACAGACTGCTCGTCACTACACTGGGATCCACATTCAGACAACAGGGTAAGCACCCTCTGCTGGGCTCACCAACACCTCTTCCAGCTGCAATCCAAGCTTTTCCTAGTTGGTCTCCCATCCAAGTACTGGCCGGGCCCAGACATTAGATTGGATTAGATACGATTAGACAGAGTTTATTAATCCCACTGGGAAATTAAGAAGCATACAATAGCAATAGCATAAAAAACAAGCATACAGACTCACAGGACAAATAACACAACCTATTAATCAATAAGAGAGAGAGAGAGAGGGAGAAGTTGGGAGTATACGCTGATACGCATACGTACGCGTTGCTGCACCCACCACACGGTGAACCACCCAGATTGAGATCTAAGTGTGGCCATTCAACGGGTGACACCTCCGCACCACACTGAACAGTGTGATGTTCTTTTCTTTAGTGGTTGGCATGCCAAGCTTGCCACCAACCACTGGGTTTTCCGTGCAAGTTGGAGGACCTGCTTGCAGGGCTGGATGCAGATTAATGTCATACCCAGGACAAAATCAATAAGTTAATCAATCAAGAAATAAATAAATAAATAAATAAATGTAATAAGTACCTCAAGGGGGGAAGTATTGAATTAATTGATAGCAGAGGGCAGAAAAGACCGCCAGAGGCACTTCTTGGCACACCGTGGTGGAATGAGCCTGTGGCTAAAACCGCTCTGAGAGAGTGCATCCTGGAAGATGGAGGGGATTTTTCAGTTTTACCCCCATCCACTTTTCCACCACAGCTTCCAGTGTGTCCAGGGTTGGCTTTCCCAATAAGTTTGTTCAGGCATTCTGCTTCTTTTGTGCTCAGGTTGCTTCCCCAGGAGGCTGCATTGTAGAACACCACAATGGCTACTGTGTATTACTATGAACATTTCAAAGCAGCTTGTTGAGTCTCCTTAGGACATCCAGTCTGGAATGACCCTTCTTGTAGAGTCCCACTGTGTTGTCAGACCAACATGCTTAGCTTCAGGATGGATGACTGCTGCGAGTCAAATGTCAAAGCCGGGAATGACACACCCGAGTTGACCGCGTTTGTTGTTCTTGATTCATTGGAATAAACAGCAGTTGATAACAATACATTACATGGCATTTTGAGTGCCCAATCACCGTTGCAACATGTCCACGGATAGCAGTTGGACTATACTGTGTGTACAACTGATTTAATAAAACACAAATAGACAGAAATGCTAATAAAGAGTATGATACTACAGCTCTCACTAAAGGTCATGGTGTACGTCACCATTTTGGATTGACATCATGAACTCGGCCACAGTCGGACTTGACAGACCAGCCCCAAGTTTCAGAGTTGGAAATCTGACTTAAGGGGTGTTCCAGTTAAAAATTATGACTAGGAATCTTGGAAATTCTGACTTCCTACTTCAAATGGAATGCAGCATAACATCCCTCTCTTTCCCTGGTCACTTGCCTAACCTGGATGATATCAATGCCTGTTACGAGGCACATCCGCTGCCAACTCTCTGCAGCCCCCTAAATCACATCTGTACCATTTACCTGCAGCCGGGTGTCCATCATACACCAGTTACTCCCTTTGCAGAACCGCAATTCTTAAACACCACAGTCATAACAGAAAAATATTGGAGCGAAGTACGACGGGCAGCATTAGAACATTGGAACAGTCTGGACGAGAACAGGCCATTCAGCCCACCAAACCTCACCAGTCCTTTCCAGTTATTTCTTCTAAAAAACATCAAGTCGAGTTTTGAAAGTCCCTAAAGTCTTACTGTCTACCACACTACTTGGTAGTTTATTCCAAGTGTCTGTCGTTCTTTGTATAAAGAAAAACTTCCCAATATTTGCCCTTAAAAAGTTTCAAAGTGTGTCCCCTTGTTTTTGATGAACTCATTTTAAAGTCACAGTCTTGAGCCACTGGACTAATTCCCTCCATCATTTTAAACACTTCAGTCAGGTCTCCTCTTCATCTCCTCTAAAGGCTCAGCTCTTTTAATCTTTCCTTATAACTCATCCCCTGTAGCCCTGGAATCAGCCTAGTCGCTCTTTTCTGGACTTTTCTAGTGCTGCTATGTCCTTTTTGTAGCCTCGAGACCAAAACTGCACCCAGGACTCCAGATGAGGCCTCACTAGTGCATTGATTGATTAATTGATTGATTGATTGGCTGTATCGATATCGTTTGGCCTATGAGCCTGTATTCTTGTTTTTTTATTTTTCTACTGCTGTATGCATCTGAGTTTCCCTGTGGCATTAATAAAGTTTATCTAATCTAATCTAATTTTATGTATTTGTCTATTACGTGAGGAGAAAATGGGATAATGTAACCCTGAACATTTAAAGTGCACAGACTAGAGGAAATGGATGGGGAGGTTAGTAAGAAACCCTGCGGGCTAAGCCTTTTCAGCAGCAGATTTCGTCACTACTCATTACAAATGTTTCAGCGACTTGTCCTCAGGTGTGTATTCTCATCCCTGCGAGACTAGGCCCCTCCATTATGTTGAGCCATCGGCCCTCCAGTTCTCCAGTTTAATTCAGGCAACCCCACCCAGTGTTGCTCTGGGGTGCCTTACATGTGGGGACCAAATGCAGTGCCGAAACCAGTCCACACTTAAATTTCCACAACTGCTTATGAGGCTCACCCTCAGCTCAGTGACGTCAGGCTTGAAATAATTTCCCCTTTCAATATATTAACGTACTGTCGTATAGAATGTCTCTAATTACTAGAAATGTATCTTTTGATTAAAACCATTAAAAACATCTTAAGACACAACAAATGTGCTAATGGATAAGAAATGAAACCGCCCGATGAAGAGAAAATCATTTCAAGTTTCACAGAATACCAGCTGATCTAAAAAATCTAATTTAAATATGTGCAAAAGCATTATTATTATGCTTTAGCGAATTAGTTCTAAAATGAGCAAAAAAGCAGCTTTTGAAAAACTAATTACTCAAGTGCTTAAAGTGTGAAATATTTCAAACGGAAACTAATGCTGAATAAAAACTGTGAATCTGAGGAAGTTTTGCTGAATTACTGAAACCACCTTCATTTGCATATCAGTTGTATGCAGATCATTACTTTTGCATGTATTTTGTCACTTTTTTTTTTTTTTACAAAAGATTATTTATATATTTTTCTTCCACATAGTAAAGATCTGTAAACGGTAAATGCAGCATTGTTTTACTTTTAAATTACAGTGTTTTTCAAATCAAATGTGTCAGACGTATAGCATAACACATTTTAGATTTGCTTCTTTATTTACAAACAAGAATAAAAAGTAAGTAATTAATCTTTAAGAACACAGTTATTTAAAAAAAATGTGTTTTAAATTGTAGAGTCTACTCCATGTATGAATTAAAATACATGCTCCATCGAAGATGAAGTCATTAATGGTGGGATACATGTCCTCTACTTGTGACCCATTCTGGAACAAGAGGCTGCTTGGATGGATGAATGAATGTTGGATGAAGTACAGCATATTGTCACAGTCTGGCAAGCCTTGGTGAGCACAAGTGTCAATGTGCTGCCTAGAAAGAAGAAAGTGGACACAGCATCATGGTGTCACATCATCTTGTTCATTCTGCCAGGATTGTAGGTGCCACGTTGGATGGACGGGCATCCCAAACAGGTTGGTTGATGGTGCCTTTCCTAGTTGGGAGACCATAGTGGATGAGACCGTCTATCCAGAACAATTTCTCCTCCAGTACAATAGATGGCAGTGCTCCTCTGGCTTGGACGCAGTATGGATGCCCACAGGGATCAGAACTATGGCACCATATGTACTCCCTGGTCCAACGTAAAAGTGAGTCATCCAGCCTCCTCCGGTCAAGTCAGGGTCGGATGGCAGAAGGCGACACTCACCTGGAGGAGTGGAAGGAGGGAAAGGAACAGTATATTATCGGTGGCAATAAAAGTGGATCTTGTTCATTTGAAAAGGTACAGTCTTTATTTGTAATAGGGTCTGTATTGGGTCTGTTGGTGTCTGGGATTTGGGGCTTGGTGGCACCCCCTACTGGTTACATTGGTGTAGTTGGCAGGGTTTCATGGCTGACTGCTAGCAGGAAACTGTATGAAGTATATTAATGTAACCTATACGGGGCACCACTAAGCCAAAACACTAAATGGTGGAAGCATTTTCGGGTCTTGCAGAAGCCCCACAAAAGAAGGGAGTTCCTCTCCCTCCAACACCCAAGTATCACGACAGAGTTGCCCTTCAGGATTACGAATCCCATGGATCTGTGTGGGAGTCCATGATAGGTTTATGCCAGTGGTGCACTCCCATCTATTATACTGGGGGATAGACAGTCTCCCCCAAGTCCACCAACTATGGCCTTCTGGCCAAAGAAGGCTGCATCAACCAACCTGGCTGGGATGCCTGTCTGTCCACATTGGGGCCTACACGCGACACCTGTAAAAAAACCATGAGCACATTGACATATATTTAAAAATAACACAAAACCAGAATCCTAGAAGATATCCTGGGTAGTGATAAGCAAAACCCTACTGAATTTGTTTTAATGAAACTGCCGAAATGTTCAGGAACTTTGCCACACTCAGCAAAATGCCATCAAGTTAATGGTTAAGGAGAAATTGAGATAGCTTTGAATGCATCATAATGGTGCAATGGTCTCTTAGGCTCCCTAAAGGCTAGGCAAGTGTCTGCCATCTGTGGGTGAACAACTGCAGTATTGGGATTAAAAATGTGATCTGAACTGTGGGGCAGCTCTGCTAACCACTGCACTACCATGCCTTCCTAAAATTAAATTAATAACATTAAATATCAGAAGAGTAAAGATTTTTGCCGATAGTGGCAACAAGAACAGTGAGCATGAATTCACTAATACTAGGACCCAACAGACTCCATAGCAAGTACTGACCTCCCTCAAATCAAAAAGTACAATTTGTGTTTTAGTCCCTGACATGCTTGTTCGCTTCCTGCCACTGCTACCAAATAATTACAACACTAAAGCAAGTGGATTCTTCACTTCTCTATCATTGTATTAACTGCACATCAAGCACTCTGGATAATAATATTAAAGAAGCAGGATCACGTATTATACAGAGGTCACGGACAAGTCCAAGAAAAAGACATAAGACACAAACACAGGAACACATTTCCAATTTCCTCCTTTTGTGTTTAAATGTATTTCTAAGTTTTCCACTAATTTTTAGCAGTTCTTATTAAATCCATATCCGAAAAAGAAATTCATCCAGTAGAGTAGTTAATTTGGCATACTACACAATACTAGGATCAGCACTGTATACTAAGGGATCTGCCCCAATTGGCTGCCACAGTTCTGTGATGCTGTGATGGTTTCACAAAACATCATGGGGCACTGGGAAAAAAGTTCATCTCTGTCAGTCACACGTTTTCAGAAAATTTTCAGCAAACAAGGTCAACTGTGAATATACAAAATCTGCTGTGAAAAACTCTTAGGCGAATGTCACTGATCAAAACTGATCCTAACATACCCTCCCATGAAACAAACCCACAACCTCCACTCAGCCCAGTATAACACAATAACACAC
>JANRMT010062852.1:11323021-11347306 GCA_026402145.1 Polypterus bichir lapradei
AGTAGAAAGAGAGCTCTACTGACAACACCAGGAAGCGCTCCACTAGCAGCCGTTCTTGGCGCCTAAAGCTAAGCGAGTTACACATTTAGCTCATGCTGACAAGGTTGGCTGACTCTGAGGCCCAGTAGAACTCAAAGTTTGCTGGGTTATGGCTGGCTGGCTGCCAGAAGTTGCCAAGGTGCGAAATCTTCTGACTCGGATGCTTTGAGATGCGAGTCCACGGACGTTCATCATTTGTTAACGAGGATGGGATTTGAGGCATTCTGTTAAGGTCTGCGTAATAAAGAGTATAAAGGGGAAAATAGGGACACCCTAAGACCCTACCACAATACAACAGAGCAATACACAGAAACTGTATTAATCCTGATGAAAATTCTGGGTTACAGCAGCAGACAAAAAAGGCATAGATATACAGTACATATAAGAAGAATTATCATAATCTTTAAGTATGCTAACAAGATACAAATACACATTTAGCAAGAATAATCTATTAGTATATCAGGACAGTGAAGGTATTCAATAAGTGATTAGAACTGCACATACTTATAAGTTGCATTTTCACCATACAGGATGCCAGCCAATGGCACAGTATATTGGCAAAGGTTCTTACATACAGTAGCCACATTGCCTGTTACGATGTCTGCTAGACCATCACAGTGCCACTTAGCACACAGAGAACAAGACAGCCTCGGCCATAGTGTGACAAATTATAGACCCTGATGGCAGAGGGTAGGAATGACCCCACATGGCACTCCTTGGAGCAATGTGCTTACCGATTTTTGAACTGCTTCTTTCAAACAGGAGGAAAGGGTTGCTGTTACATGAGCGGCTTTCCAGAATTGCTCCCTGACTCCTCATAAAGCCATATCAACATTTAATTATAAAAAGCAAAAATGTCATTTTTTGATTACCTGGAAGCAGAAAATATTATAAGTCAAAACAATATTTTTTACATGTAGTAGTTTATAAAATTATATCATGGCAGAGAACATGATGGTCCGAATACAACACTGTCCACATTACAAGTCTGCATTCACTTTTGCAGTGTGAGTGGCTCATGCACCATATTCAGTTTTGTGCATTCTCTCACTGCGTCTGCACATTATCAGTATCTGTCTCCATGATTATCTTTTGTGTCCTTTCACAGAGGGCTGCCAGCTGCTGTCTCATTTTGTTTGCAGTTCAATATGGAGCAGGCTAGTCTTTGAGCAAATAGCTTGTTAGCCATGCAAATTGAAATAAAAATATTGTCTTTGATAGGCTCACAAGTCAATCACTTTACCAAATATCCATCCATCCATTATCCAACCAGCTATAACCTAACTACAGGGTCACAGGGGTCTGCTGGAGCCAATCCCAGCCAACACAGGGCGCAAGGCAGAAAACAAACCCCAGGCAGTGCGCCAGCCCACACACACCAAACACACACTAGGGACAATGTAGAATCGCCAATGCACCTAACCTGCATGTCTTTGGACTGTGGGAGGAAACCCATACAGACATGGGGAGAACATCCAAAATCCACGCATGGAGGACCCGGGAAGCGAACCCAGGTCTCTACCAAATATAGTGTAACAAAAGGCATTATATATGTGCCCGACCCAATACAGATGGACATGGAGGCACATATAAAATAAAAAGACTTTTATTTTTCTTCAGCTGGAGGGCACGTCTTTCATGTGTCCCCCAGCCACAACCCAGTCCTAAAACACCAACACACCAAAACCAAACCATTCTTCCTCTGCACCACCACTCCTCCCAGGCAATCTTGTCCTCCTCCACCTGACTCTGGCCGCTGAGTGGTGGTTGCTGGCCCCTTTTATTTGGCACCCAGAAGTGCTCCAGGTGTTTGATTGCCGACATCCGGGTGCACTTTCAGGTGTGGTGAAACTAGTGCCCAGAAGGGTCCAGCAGCACCCCCTGGTGGCGCCTGCAGAACCCAACAGGGCAGCACAAAACGTCAACCACCATGAAGCTCTAGGGGACTCTGAGGCATCACTGCAACACAGGGAGGCTGCCATCTAGCGTCCAGGGGGAGCCGTTGTGTTTCTCAAGCTTGCTCCCCGGTACATATGCTACAGGGGCATCCCGGCCAGGCATGGGCCCCGGTCATCCGTCACAATAGTATATACAATTATACAATTTATTTTTTGTATAGCCCAGATTCACAGAAGGAGTGCCCCAATGGGCTTTAACAGGCCCTTCCTTTTGACAGCCCCCCAGCCTTGACTCTCTAAGCACTTTTGTATGCGCTTTTGCTTCCCCTTGCTGGGATTGAATCTCAGATGTCAGCGCCATTTTGTGTATTGCATTTTGGTCTCTGCTGTTCACTTGATCTTTATCTTCTTTCCTGATAGGCCCGAACTGGTTTCTGACATTTATTAACTCTTTATGTTATTTCTTTAAGATGAATACTATATTATGATATGGAAAGCATATCAAAATACTTTATCGTAAATGACTAAATGACTTTGTGACCCCCCCCAAGTCACACTACAAGCAAACACACATGTTGCACACAAAGGTAAACACTATCGCTGTTGCGTAACTTAAAACATGCCAGTTTTTACGTTTTGGGAAGAGCAAGAAATCACAAGGAGCTAAGTCAGGTGAACAGGATGGATGATCCAATTTTGTAATCATTTTCTTAGCTAGGAAGTCATAAATGCTGAGCACATCATGGCATGGGGTATTGTCATGATGGATGATTTACTTGTCCGGAACACTTCTGGGGCATCATGCATAATGCTGTGCGTAGAATTCACACTAAAACATGGCGTAAGGATAAAAGCAGAAACGTGCATACACACAAAAAAATCCAGATGCATAAACCTGTGCGAACACCAACTTCCACGTTCTTCTGCTCCATAAATCCCAGTCAGTGTGAAAAAGAACGAATGTGCACGCGCCTGCTGTCCCGCCCCGTCTCCTCCCAGAATTACACCTCTTTGAATATGCAAATCAATATAAATAGCCCTTAAACTCAGCGTTCTGTAAAAAGACAATGACAAAAGCACGGGAGGAAATAGAAGAATTTCAGCAGATAGATAGATAGATAGATAGATAGATAGATAGATAGATAGATAGATAGATAGATAGATAGATAGATAGATACTTTATTAATCCCAAGGGGAAATTCACATAATCCAGCAGCAGTATACTGATACAAAGAAACAATATTAAATTAAATAGTAATAAAAATGAAAAAAATGAAAAAAAAAAAAAATTTTATATACCAGAAAGAGGCAAGGAAAAATGTACTATTTGTTAATTTAAGCAGTGATATAATTAACAAACGGATGTTAATTGAGTGACAGAGTGGCAGAGAAACATGAAAGTTCAAGTTCAGAAAGTCTCAAAGTGCCCAAAATAAATAAGAAGTGGTCAGATATCAAAGTTGGCATGAAAAGGCAAGTCGTAGCCAACCGTCGGAGTGTCATATGGAAGCATATTAGAGTACAGAGAAAAGAAAAACAAAATAGGGACACAGTTGAAAAAAATGTCCAAATGTCAACTGTAATCTCAAAATTTCCACTTTAATCACGTAGTTTAATTTGCCATTAAACTAGAACGTCATAAACTTCATGTTAAAATTGTTTAATTTACTGGTTTCTCAAATCCAATTGTAACTAAAGTAGCACGTTAAATGGTTTGTTTTGTATGTGTTCTTCTTCTATGTGCTCTGTGTGTGAATCACTACGTGCTTCTTAAACGGGTTTTCTCTTCCTCCGACAGGACACAGAATCCATTACATTCATAATATTATAGCTTTCTGAACAATTTAAATGCTATGATGTATACTTTATATAATTTTCATAATGATAGGAATTAAAGCATGTATTAAACATGGGGACATGGTGGCGCAGTGATAGTGACGACCTGTCCAGAGATTGTTCCTGCCTCCCGCAAGATGCTTGCTGCGTTGTACATGATCTTCGATGAAATAATTTACTGCAGCAGTACTGTCTCTCTCAAACATACTAACCCCCAATTCCTGTCCTTTCTTTTCTTTCTCCAGTAACCAATCACCACACGATCAGCTCAGTAATAGATGTTAAGCCATCTGTAAGCTTAGAATGCCGATTCTTCAAAACTTTTACAGAACATTGAAATATCTTCGTAGTACACATTTAATTATTCCATCCATCTATCCATCCAACGTCGCGCCGATCCCAGCAAGCATACAGCGTGAGGCAGGAACAATCTCTGAATGTGTCCTCAAATGTTTAATTATTAACAATATACATTATTTTAATGAAGTATAAAACTTACCTGTATAATGTAATAAACATGCTTTACTGCATTTCATGTTAAAAATGATATCAAGAGCTCCAAGAAGATAGCGCTTGGAAACCTATATCGACTTAGAAGCCAGTCGTCATCATATGTAAATACTTCCTTTATAAAGTGGCTCAGGTTGTGCAGTATTATAACTGTAGTGCAAGTTTACAGTGAGGTATTGTACTTATAAGTCCAAACAGTTCTACAAGGAGCACTTGATGGACTGATTGAGTGCGTTTAGAGCTCTTGGGATGAAACTGTTTCTGAACTGCGAGGTCCCTACAGGAAAGGCACTGAAGTTTTTGGTGAATGGGAACAATTCAAATAGACTGCGTGCATGGCTTAGGCAGCATATGCTTGATGCTGTATCCCGGTAATCCGATCAGCTGCTGTACAGCTGTGATTCACACTCAGATAGAGTGGTTTAAATACTCAGTGGTGCACTGACAGTGACAACGCTAAAGCAGCTATGGTATTTGGAATAGTTTGGCCATTCTGTGCACCATTATATAGTTACGGATTAATTACAATTAGATGCCTTAAAATAAAAAACGATATGCGGTTAACGTCAGTGTATGTGATAAGGCCGCATCAGGGATGTGAGTCTAAAAAATAAAGTGAAACCACATAGGAACAGTTGCACTGCTTTGACGTTGGGTGCCGCCAGTTTGCAAAACCGAGCAGAGAACTTACGTATGCCAGGGATCGAACTAGCATGAAAATGTACATGGCTTTATGACAACTTTAGTTTTTATATATTGTGATGTGAGCATGGATACCATTATGCACCGTTTATGCATCAGGCCCCAGGTCTTTTCATGAAATCCATAACTTTTTCTAAATATCATTGATGGTTGATTGCCTCTGTTCAATGAAAATTCCCTTGAGATCCAAAAAAATGTGATTTTTACCCACATGGGTGACACTACACGGCTGTTCAAGGAATTAAATTTTCACATCTTGGTATACTGTAAATATTACGGGACAACAAGATTTGAATTATCAGATTTTAGTGGAAAAAAACAGTTTTACCGCAATACAGTATATTAACTGGCATTAACTCAGCAATTAGGTCATGTTTTTATTATATCCTGTCTTTCAAACCATCCTTATCCCTGTAGTGCCTCTTAGTAGATCTGTAGTGCCTCTTAGTAGATCTGTCCTATTAGGAGTGCTGCAGCTTTCTTATGTTATTTGAGTGGCTAAGATTACAATATCTCAGGTATGTGAGAGAATAGGAAAAAAATAAAAAACCTCAGAGTATGAGTTAAGATACTGTCTCAAGTTGAGGAGTTTAAATAGCTCGCGGTCTTGTTCACAAGTTTGGGGAAGAGAAATAGTAAGATCGACAGATGGATTGCGGTAGCGACTGTAGATATGAGGGTGCTATACTGATCCAAACTGGAAAAGAAGGAGCTGAGTTACAAGACGAAGCCTTTAATTTACCAGTCGATCTACGTCCCTACCATCACCTATTGTGATGATTTTTGGATAATGACCGAAAGAATGAGATCACGGGTACAAGTGGCCGAAATGAGCTTTCTCCGCAGGTTGGCTGGGCAATCTCTTAGAGATAGGGTGAAAAAGCAGGGCAGACATCTGGGAGAGGCTTGGAGTAGAGCTGTTGACCCTCAGCATCAAGAGGGGGTTTGGACATCTAATATGGAGGCCTCCTGGATGCCTCCCTTTGGAGGTTTTACAGGCATGAGCATCTGGTAGGAGACCCCAGTGAAGATCCTGGGTTCACTGGGAGGATTATATACCCCAAATGGCCTGGGAATGCATTGTGAACCCACGCAGTATGAATTGGAAAGTGTGGCTGAAGATAGAAACGTATGGGCCTCACTTCTAAGACTGTTGCCCTTGTGACCCAGTTTTGGATAAACAGTGGAAAATGAATGAATGGATGGATGGATAGAAGTGTGTGAGACAAGTCAACACATAAGCGGGTTTGTTATACTAAAAGAGCTTTAAAGGTGTGACAAAGAATTGCAAAATAAACTTAAAAATAGAAATAAGTAGTGTGAAAATTTGGTGGGCTAAAAAAGCAGAATAAATGTATGTAATCAAAAGAGTAAAGGAGCAAGCAAACTTCATCAGGGACAGTCAAAGAGTCAGAGTACTGTGAGAGAAATGAAATCAAATGAAAAATAGGCTAAGCAGGAAATACAACAGAAATCCTAGTATTAAAATCTTCTTGAAAATGCCTTGTAGCTTGCTCTGCTTTATCCCTCGTATACATGCCTCAGGTTTTTAGCAACCCGTGACGTCAAGTCTACGGCTCTCATGGTACCATAGGATATAGTGTGGACGCAGTTCCCCAGGTGTGCCTCATTTATTTCATCTGCAACATTTTACTACCAAAAATATGCCAAAATTGTTTAACATGATTTTATTTTTATATTTTATTAGCCTAAAACATATAGGGGCGTTAGCGACCCTAAATACAGTAAAATGTCAGCATTTTTATAAGTGCATTTTAAGTGCTGTGTTGGCAAACTGCACTCAGACAAAATGTACTTTTGGTTTTGTAAGTGATGAGAGCTGCAGCATTTCTTTGTTTTATCTGTCGATAGCAGATTACAAGTCAGAGAGGGATGCAGTTCAGAGTGATACTTGGGATGCCATCAAATAATGCATGCTGTGGGCAGAAAATTGTTGAGGGGCAAAACTCAGATAAAGAGGAGGAGAATGAAGGTGAAAAGGGCAAGCAGTCACAGCAGGGGCCCAGAGCACTAGCCGCCTCATCAGAAACACATTCTTACAAAACCAGGTATCATTACAGGTACATTTCTATCATGTCACTCATTATTTACATATTTATGAATTAAGAGAGTTAAGAGATAAGAAAAGAAATACTTCTGACGCTTATCAGCATAGAAAGTACCTGCAAGAGTCCTGTCTTTGATGGCAGTTGAAGAGTCACAAAGAGACTGACAGACAAGCAGCAGGATGATGAACGATGAACAGCAGAATAAGTCAATGTGCAGTGATACTTCTGATGACATCAGATCCTCAGTGTTCTTAGCAGGGGATTGTAGAGGGGCAGAGCTCAGATGAGCAGGAAGAAGAGGAGGCTGAAAGTGAAAGATGCAGGCAGCTATAGCACTGTGCAGAATGAAACAGCACATCAGCTTCATACAGAATCAAAATTGACCAAAAAAAACACAAGGAAAGAAGGTACCACATGTGTTCATTATCAGTGGACTGCAAAACAACTGATCACTGTAGAGTGTGTCAGAAGCCACACTGCAAGGATCACAAAAATGTAAATGTGATCTGGGATTATTGTGTTGAGTAGTAGACTATGATTGTGTAATTATGTATAAATATTAAAAATGTAATGTAGTTAAGTATTTAAACTTAGTTTAAAAACAAGTAAAGTGTTCACGGAAGAAGTTTCAACAAAAGTTTTGACAGTTATGGTTGGTTGTGACTTGATTTATATACAGGGAGTCCTCGGGTTACAACGTTTCGACATGCAACATTTCGAGTTTACACGCTCACTCCCATAAAAACTTCAAAAAAATTGAGACTTGAGTGTTTTGGCTTACGCCATTAGCGTCGTACTTACAGACTACATGGGCGAACAAGATTTGTTGTGTGCGGAGGAAGTGTTCCGTTTGTGTGGCCCTTATCGTGGCTCCTAAACGAAAGTCAGAGTCTTCACATGGTAGTGCTTTGAAGAAGAGGAAAGCCATCACGATGGAAGTGAAATTAGACATTGTAAAGAGATCAGAAGGAATAACGGTAAGGAATTTTTTTTACACTAATTTTTTGTCATTTTTTTTCTGTTACAGTACAGTGTACAGTACAGTATATTTATGTCCTTTTCCTTTTTCTGTGGCTTAGTTGTGTTTTTATGTTTTAGATTATGAGTTTGCAAATGTGTTAGGACAGGTAAGTGACTTAGGCTAGGGTGTGTTTCGACTTACACCAAAATTCGGGTTACATCACTGTTGTAGGAATGGAACTGTGTCGTAACCCGAGGTCCCCCTGTATG
This sequence comes from Polypterus bichir lapradei, assembly GCA_026402145.1. Lineage (NCBI taxonomy): Eukaryota > Metazoa > Chordata > Cladistia > Polypteriformes > Polypteridae > Polypterus > Polypterus bichir. The sequence continues at coordinate 11,331,306 of JANRMT010062852.1, forward strand.
TGTATATATATATATGCCCAGAGGGGACTGGGCGGTCTCGTGGTGTGGAATCCCTACAGATTTTATTTTTTTTTCTCCAGCCGTCTGGAGTTTTTATTTTGTTTTTTCTGTCCCCCCTGGCCATTGGACCTTACTCTTATTCGATGTTAATTAATGCTGATTTATTTTGTTTTCATATTGTGTTTTTTATTTTTCTATTCTTTATTATGTAAAGCACTTTGAGCTACTGTTTGTATGAATATGTGCTATATAAAAAATATAAATAAATAAAAATAAATAAATAAATATATATATATATATACAGTGTCAGGGATGCCAGGGGCCATGACTCGGCCGGGACGCCATGAGGGACCGGATGTGGGTCTGTGCCCACCCTGGATCACGTGGGGGTCGCCTTCCTGGTTGCTTTGGGGGCCACGGGTACAGGGCATGGAAGCTCCACCCTGTAGGGGCCCGTGGTCACCTCCAGGAGGCGCCCCAATGCCTTGGGGACCTGTTACCCCAGCACTTCCGCCACACCAGGAAGTGCTGGGGGGAAGAATTAGGACGGCGCCCGGAGAGCTGCCGGGAGGACAGCCGGCACTTCCGCCACGCTGGGGCGTGGCTAGAGGAGGAATGCCGGGAACACCTGGGGCTCATCCGGGGACTTAATAAAAGGGGCCGTCTCCCATCATTCGAGGCTGGAGTCGGGAGGAGGAAGGACGAAGCTCAGGAGAGCTGTGGAGGCGGCCCGAAGAAAGGCATTGTGGCCAGGACTGTGACTTTGGGGTGTTTGTGCACTAACTTGGGGTCTTAGTGACCATTACTGGGTCTCTGTGACCATTGAAAACATTTGTAAATATTGTAAATAAACGTGTTTGTGGGTGACATGAACGTGTCTGCCTGTCTGTGTCCGGGTCAACTTCCACAACAGTCATGGCCGAAATTATCCGCACCCCTTGAATTTTTCTCAGAAAATGCACCATTTCTCCCAGAAAATTGTTGCAGTTACAAATGTTTTGGTATACACGTTTATTTCCTTTATGTGCATTGGAACAACACAAAAAAACAGAAAAAAAGCCAAATCTGACATCATGTCACACAGAACTCAAAAACCGGGATAAAATTATTGGCACCCTCAACTTAATATTTGGTTGCACGCCCTTTGGAAAAAATAACTGAAATCAAGCGCTTCCTATAACCATCAACAAGCTTGTTCCACCTCTCAACTGGAATTTCCGACCACTCTTCTTTTGCAAACTGCTCAAGGTCTCTCATATTTGAAGGGCGCCTTCTCCCAACAGCAATTCTGAGATCTCTCCATAAGTGTTCAATCGGATTTAGATCTGGACTCATTGCTGGCCACTTCAGAACTCTCCAGCGCTTTGTCTTCAACCATTTCTGGGTGTTTTTAGAGGTATGTTTGGGGTCATTGTCCTGCTGGAAAACCCATGATCTCTGACGCAGACCCAGCTTTCTGACACTGGGCCCTACATTGCGCCCCAATATCTTTTGGTAGTCTTCAGATTTCATGATGCCTTGCACACAGTCAAGGCATCCAGTTATAGAGGCAGCAAAACATCCCCAAAACAGAACATGTTTGACTGTAGCTACTGTGTTGTTCTTTTCTTCGTAGGCCTCATTCAGTTTTCTGTAAACAGTAGAATGATGAACTTTACCAAAAATGCTCTACCTTGGTCTCATCTGTCCACAAGAAGTTCGTCCAGAAGGATTTTGGCTTCCTCAGGTACATTTTGGCAAACTCCAGTCTGGCTTTGTTATGTTTCTGTGTCAGCAGTGGGGTCCTCCTGGCTCTCCTGCCATAGCGTTTCATTTCGTTCAGATGTCGACGGATAGTCCGAGCTGACACTGTTGCACCCTGAGTCTGCAGAACAGCTTGAATATGTTTTGAAGTTGATTGGGGCTGTTTATCCACCATTCGGACTATCCTACGTTGCAGTCTTTTATCAATTTTTCTCTTCCGTCCACGTCCAGGTACAGTAGATTAGCTACAGTGCCATGTGTTGTGAACTTCTCGATTATGTTGCGCACAGTGGACAAAGGAACATGAAGATCTCTGGAGATGGACTTGTAGCCTTGAGATTGCTGATATTTTTGCTCTCAAGTCCTCAAACAGTTCTCTGCTCTTCTTTCTGTTCTCCATGCTTAGTGTGGCACACTCAGACACACAACACAAAGGTTGAGTCAACTTCTCTCCATTTTTACTGGCTTCAGGTGTGATTGCTATATTGCCAGCACCCGTTTCTAGCCACAGGTGAGTTCAAACGAGCATCATATGCTTGAAATAAAACAATTTACCTACAATTTTGAAAAGGTGCCAATAATTTTGTCAGGCCCATTTTTGGAGTTCTGTGTGATATGATGTCAGATTTGGCTTTTGTTTCTCTGTTTTTTTTGTTGTTCCAATGCACATAAAGGAAATAAGCATGTGTATACCAAAACATTTGGAATTACAACAGTTTTCTGGGAGAAATGGTGCATTTTCTGGGAAAATTCCAGGGGTGCGGATAATTTCGGCCATGACTGTATATATAAATATATGCTGGGACTCTAAAGCCCCTAGGTATGTAATAGTGTTTGTTGAAAGTTCCATGGTTGGCACCCTGCCTGGGATTGGTTCCTGCCTTGTGCCCTGTGTTGGCTGGGATCGGCTCCAGCAGACCCCCGTGACCCTGTGTTCGGATTCAGCGGGTTGGATAATGGATGGATGGATGAAAGTTCCATGTACACCAGGGTTAAAGGACAAAGAAGAAAAGAAGGAAGGAGATCCAATATAAGGGTGAAATAAACTCAGTGCCACCATCTTATTTATTCAGAACATAATGACACTAAATTTTCTTTTGACTATCAATGAGCAAAACGATTCATGGAAAATTGAATTTGCAGTGAAACTCAGTGTTTCACATTACATAAAAATATGCAAGAAAATATAGTGTAGCACCTCAAGTGAAGTGAAATCCAAGCTGTCAGACATGAAGGAATACATTTAGTTTCTAAAGTGAAATTATGTGACTGCTGACTGCAAGTTATCACAAATGTGCTGCACTTCCCTGCGGTGATGTGAACGAGAGACATAAATAGATCTGATTTGTATTTGTTTGGTACAGATTACATGCATCACATAGCTGCGGAAAAGAAAACGGGTAAACATGAAAGTCTGAAAAAGTTTCAAGAGCAATGCTAGTTTTCCACCACACACAAAAAAAAATTAATCCTCCCAACAACTCCCTTTAGTGAGTGTTGTGCTAAAATGCCTGTAAAATGAATTTTAGTGTCAATTTCATTAAACGATACTGTACGTGTATTGATACTTGATTGTCATGCTCATCACTACCTGTGACCATACTGTCATGTGACCAGCAAGAAACACAGCATCTGTGAACCAAATGTCCATGGCCAACCACAGTTTAGAACATTAGAACAATCTAGATGATTCAGAACAACAAAGCTTACTTGTGCTATCCACTTACTGTAATACTTTTAAAATAGCATTAAGTTGAGTTTTGAAAGTCCTTAAAGTCCTACTGTCTCCCACACTACTTGGTCACTTATTCCAAGTGTCTATTGTTCTTTGTGTAAAGAAAAATATCCTAATGTTTGTGTGAAATTTACCCTTAACAAGTTTCCAACTGTGTCCCTGTGTTCTTGATGAACTCATTTTAAATTCCCTTCTGAATTTTAAATACGTCAGTCAGGTCACCTCTTCATCTTCTTTTGCTTAAAATGTAAAGGCTCAGCTCTTTTCACCTTCCCTCCTAACTCATCCCCTGTAGCCCTGGAATCAGCCTAGTCGCTCTTCTCTGGACCTTTTCTAGTGCTGCTATGTCCTTTTTGTAGCCTGGAGACCAAAACTGCACCCAGTACTCCAGATGAGGCCTCACCAGTGTGTTATAAAGGTTGAGCAGAACCTCCTGTGACTTGTACTCCACAAATCAAGGCGCTATATAACCTGACATTCTGTTAGTCTTCTTAATGGTTTCTGAACACTGTAAGTCAAGCCCACTGCGACTCCTCAATCCTTCTCATAAGGTGTACTCTCGATTTCCGGACCTCTCATTGTATATTCAAACATTTTTGCTTCCTACATGAAATAATTTACATTAAATTTCATCTGCCACAAACCTACCAATGCCTGTATGTTGCCCAAGTCCTTCCGTAATAATTCAACGGATTCAAGATTATCTGCCAATCCACTCAGCTTGATATCATCTGCAGAGTTAACCAGCTACTTACAGTGACCCTTGCACTCTTATCATCAGCTAATTCTGATAACGTTCTTCTGACCATAATGCTCTGCTTCCTGTGTCTGGGCCAATTTTGCACCACTACAAACAACTCCCTCTTCTTTTATTTTGATTCCCATCCTCTCATGTGGCACCTTATCAAATGTTTTCTGAAAGTCATCATAAGTTGCTTCCTCACAGAATTCCAGCATGTTGGTAAAAACACAACTTCCTGTTCTTGCCATTTATAGTTCTATCTTATCCTTAATAATTCCTTCCATTAATGTTCTTGTGATGCACATAAAGCTTACTGGCATACAGTTGTTTGGATCTGCCCGATTGCCCTTCTTTTATAATGGGAAATTATTTATCATTTTACAGTTCAAGAAGCTCCATTAACACATGACAACTAACGTCTCCATCTTCTTTTTTCGAAGTGGGCTGTGTACCAGAAGGGGCATGTGTGCTGGGAATGGGCTCCTGCTCAACAGTTATATCACTATCAGTACTGGAATGCTTAGAGTGGAGTTTATACATTATTAAATGTTAAATACTTACATACCTTTTCTCCTGATGAATGGTTGGCCAATTCGTCACATCGCTCAACCTCTCACTGCTTAGGCACAAGTGGAAATGTTATGACATTCCCTGCAACTGACCCATCTAAGAAGGAATATATGGACATTGAACCACAAGGCCTCTGAAAACACACCTATGGCAACCACAAAGCACAAACATGTGAAAACTGGTCCTTTACCCGCAATGAAATGACCACTGCTGCATCCTGCCACTGGTTCTGAGGAGGAGTTTCCCCCTTCAATGCCCTCAGAAACACGGCGAGGGGCATTTTGCTGGAGAGTCAGCTCTTAAGCAGAGGTCAGGTCGGTACCAGGTGGACCTCCACCAGTTTTTTGTGTCCATCCATCCATCCATTATCCAACCCGCTATATCCTAACTACAGGGTTATGGGGGTCTGCTGAAGCCAATCCCAGCCAACACAGGGCGCAAGGCAGGAAACAAACCCTGGGCAGGGCGCCAGCCCACCACAGTTTTTGTGTCCACCTACTTCTTATTAGCTTTTAAAGGGATAATATGTAATAATAATAAATGAATAAAACAAATGTTCTTGAAACTGTTTATGATGTGATAATATAAGATTTACCAGTTTGAACTACAGTTATGTATTTTACTTCAACCTGTTCCCAAGTCCTGATTGTGCTTATATTTGATCTGCAGTACCTAATAATTAATGATGTAATACTGTGGATATTTAATGTTGTATACAGATAATCAGAGAAATACTTACGTTGTTAATTTGTCCTCCACTTTTTGCCAGCCCTCTTTTCGAGTTTTGGCTGCTTTTGCGTTGTACATATCAAGGCCTTGAATTCATCATACCCTTCCAGTAAGACGTCTTGCTGAGCCTGGGAAAAAAATTTGTGATTTTTCTTTTGCCATCTCTAACCACCAATAAGCGACTTGTTTTCTAGTCTCGATATATATGGGATTTTCAGGGAGCACGGCAGCAGGCAATCAGCTTAGACGATTGAATCCGGCCAAGCTAATCTAATCCTCAGGTGCATCTGACCAGATGAGCATAAACGCCATTAGCTGATCCAAGATGAGGCTTCTGATCTTGGATGATTTAAGCGACATATGGAGAATAGCCCCCCACCGCCATGTAATTAAATAAAAAATCAATAAAAAAAAAAAACCCACACAAACACAAAATGGCATCAGCAAAAATAACAAATATTCCAATAGGCCAAAAATATGTAATGAACAAACAGGGGTAAAGTAGTGGGGCCCGGGGGTTCCATAACTTATAATAACCAGACAGGGAAGGATTCAAACCAGAAAATTAAATGTCATTCATTTTTTGACTACACTTTCCCTTTATTTGTAATTTTCACAAGTTTAGGATACCACATAAAGGACGTGTCATTAACTCCACAGAGCAGCTACGGTCTAAGAGCTCTGAGTCACTAAAAATGAACCACTTGACAAGACAATCACCCCCATAATATAATTGCGTGTGGTAAAGACAATAAGTAAAAGTATGAGTATATGACTAAACAAATTATTGTTTAATGTCAAAATAAAGATGGCCCTGAAATGGAGTTGAGTTCCTGCCTTGTACCCCATCCCGCGGGGATCGGCTCTGGCTTCCTATAACCCTTAATTGGACTTTGTGGAATGTTAAGTTATATTAAAAGCGATGATTTCCTGTTTATACTTTAAAATATTTGGTCTTTTTTTAGGCATTTAAGAAAATTACACAGTATGTGTGTCACTTCATTGTGGAACTACTTAAGTCTATTCTTGGGTTCATTCTAATAAGGGTTTTCACTTTATGAAGAGCACACACATTTGAATCAGCAATTACTCAGTAGGATACATTATTTTTTGTAGTAACATCTGTTCTTTGTTAATTTAATGCATAGACACAGAACATTATATTTGGAAACAATCAAGAGACTGACATCTTAGGAAGCTACGGAATCGACTAAAATGAAAAATAGAACGGGAATGGCTCTTGGGTACTAAATATTTAAAGCACTGCACACATTTATAAAAAAGGACATCCTTCAGGCTGACTCAGGAAGTCTAATCATACAAGGTGTTCACTACTTTAGATATTCAATGTAATTCTCACAAAACCAGAAGCCAGAAATCTCTCCTGTGCTCTAGGCTTGCCTTATGGAACAATCCGTGAGTAGCAGATATTTACAAGTTCTCAGTTTGGTGCTAGCAGTTATGTATGAGTATTACTTTAAAGAAATCAAACTTCCAGATCATAAAATATGGTTGGATTTTCTTGAAGGGGGTTGAAGACCCGCTAACTCATTGGACACAAGTAGTGTTTATTGGCAAAATGTGGTGAATATGCTGTGTTCATTAGTAACCTTGTTTGCTGAATATTTTTATGAAAATTCTCTTAGGCTATCGTTGTTCCCAGTGCCCCATGATGTTTTGTGAGGCCAGTGTGACATCAAGAGCTATAGCAGCAAATGTTGGATGAGACAGCACACGTATATAATGCTAATCTTAGAAGTGGCCTAAATATTAGGAAAAACTTGCAAATACATTTAAGCACAGAATGCGCGTGCGGAAGGAAACTGGAAATGTGTTGTTGTATTTGTGTTGCATGTCTGTTTGTCTGGATTTGTATTTGACCTGTGTGTTCAGACCAAAGTGTGTGTATATTGTCACGCACGTGCGAGTAGGGGGCCGCGCACGGACCTAAATGATATCATAAAATCATATGCCAGAAGGGAGTGGCGGGGTACTAACCTTTCTCTCTTTGTTTCCTGCAGAAAGAAAGACGCACCGCCGCCATGAATCTGCCTGCATCACTACCCGCACTTCGCTACTTCCGCCCTTTCTCTGTCTACTCCTTATGACGTCAGCAATCCCACCATCCATCTCGGCTCCTACACAGCATACCTCTCTACTTCCGGTCCCTCCTCCATAAATGTTCCTCCTCCGCCATCTTTGGGCGGTCAACTGTGTACTAAACTTATGTACTGACCATCGATGACAATTGTGTCATATTTTCTTATATTTTACAGTATACGGGGCCAGAAACCCCAAACCTTTATGCTTGTTGATTCTTTCTTTTACAATATGTTCTGGTGGATGGCCAGTGTCCTTACCTGGCTGAGACACCTTTGGAGTGGCAGGGCCAGGGGAGAGAGCATGCACGGGGCACTATCTCCCCCAGATCACTAGATGCCAGTCCCCCTAGGTTGCAGCAGGGCCTCAGATTCCCACAGGGTACTATGGGACATGGAGTTATACAACTCAGCTCTGTTGGGCTCCGTTGGTGCAACCAGGGAGTGCTGCGGGTATTTTGTGGAACCCTACTTTTTCAGGCTTCCACCTCACCTGGAAGTCCTTCTGAACCACACTACCGGGTGTTACCTCCTGGTTTCAGCATAAATGGAGCCAGGTGCCACGGCTCCATGAGCCGGAGTCGGGTGGAAGAGGGACGAAGCTTGCTCGAGGTAAAAGCAGGCAGAGAGAGCCTGAGACAGAAGGAAGAGACAAAGAGAGAAACAAAACCACTGCTGTGTTCTTTATTGTGCTTGTACTGTGTTGTGCAGATGATTTGGGAAGTGTTTCCCACAAAATAAACTTATGTGCCGTGCTGAATTTGTGTCTGTGTCTGTCTGTGTTGGGTTTGGGGAACTGGGAAACCACAGCAGGCCTCTATTTATTTATTTAAAGAACTTCTGTAAATAGCTAAATTTCCCCCTGGGGACAAATAAATGTCTATCTATCTAATATGTGAGACTTCTCCTTGAATAGTATCACTCAGAGTGATGTGCAGTTGATGCAAACATGAAGCACTGACGAATCCATGTGCTTTAATGATGTGCTTATTTGGTAGCAGAGGTAGGTAGCGAACAAGCATGTCAGGGTCAAAAAGTACAAACCGTAAATTTTGATTTAAAGGAGACGAGTACTGCTATAGAATCTGTCTGCCGCTGTCTGTAAGACATTTTACTCTTCTGATAAATTTAATTCTATTAGGTGGTGCAGTGGTTTGCAGTACTGCCTCACGATTCAAGTCACATTTTTCCACAATCAACAGTCTAGCATAATTGGCAGGCATTTTCCTAGCCATCAGGGACACTTAAAAGACCAATGCAGCATTATAATCCACTCAAAACTAATTTATCTCCTCTGTTGACTTCACTACATATCGCAGAGTTAGGAGAGGTTCACAGATATTTTTGCGATTTTGCCAAACCTGAGGTGTAGCAAATTCAGCGGGATTGGCATATCACTAGTTACGAGTTCAACCCAATAGGACTTCATCTATAGGCTAAAACTGTACTTGTGATGTCAACACTGCAAAATGCACTGAGAGACGAGTACAATTGTTATGTATTAACATAGGTGTATTTATTATGTTGTTAATTTTGAGTAATTATCTGTTTTATTTGTATGTATTTTCTGTTATTTTTATTGTGCACTATATCTTTAAGTTTACTTATGTTTTCTGTGGCAGCACCTCCAAGAGGCGGGACCTCCCTGATGTCATCACTGCTAAGCCCTCCCTCAGGCTATATAAAAATGTTGAGAAGGCTCAGGAATGGGAAACATTCATTGAATTATTTTCTTTTTAGTGTTTAGTGTTTTTAATATTTAATTCCCTTGTTTTTCAATTACTTTTCACTTTTTCTTAAGAATTCTGATTTCTGGACTGCAGTTGGGATGCCTCTTTTGAGATTTTACGCCTTATTTTATATTCCTTGTTACAACCCAGTTTCAAAAAAATGAGAATAAAATGTGATAATTTGCAAATCATGTAAGCCCTATATTTAATTGAAAATAGTACAAAGACAACATATCAAATGTTGAAGCTGGGAAACTACATTGTTGTTTGAAAATATATGCTCTTTTGAATGTGATGGCAGCAACATGTTTCAAACAAAGTTGGGACAGGGGCCTGTTTACTGCTGTGTTGCGTCACCATTACTTATCACAACCCTCTGAAAGTTTGGGAACTGAGGAGAGCAACTGCTGGAGTTTAGAAAGTGAAATGTCGTCCAATTCTTGCTTGATATCAAATTTTAGCTACTCAACAGTTTGAGGTCTCCATTGTTGTATTTGTCAATTCATAATGTGCAAAATGCATTTAGTCGGTGACATGTCTGGACCTCAGTTAGGCCGGTTTAGCACCTGGACTCTTTTACTACGGAGCCATGCAGTTGTAATACATGCAGAATGTGGTTTGGTATTGTCTTACTGAAATAAGCAAGGCCTTCCCTGATAAAGATGTTCTTTGGATGGCAGCAAGTGTTGCTCCAAAATCTGTATAACCTACATGAACAATATCTTTGCTGATGTGTAGCTACTAATGGACCCCCACACCATCGTGGATGCTGGATTTTGAACTATGCATTGATAACAAGCTAGATGGTCTCTCTCCTCTTTAGCCCGGAGGACACAGTGTCCATGATTTTATAAAAGAATTTAAAATTTTGAATGAATGGTCTTCAGTGGGCTGGTGCCCTGCCCGGGGTTTGTTTCCTGCCTTGTGCCCTATATTGGCTGGGATTGGGTCCAGCAGACCCCCGTGACCCTGTGTTAGGATAATAGATGGATGGATGGATGATTGAATGGTTTTCCACTTCACCTCAGTCCATTTTAAATGAGCTCAGGCTCTGAGAGTGTGGTTGTGATTGTGGGTAAAGTTTATATATGGCTCATTCTTTACACAGTAGAGTTTTATCATGTTTTTGTGGATGCAGTGACGAGTGATGTTCACAGACAATGGCTTTTGGAAGGGTCCCTAAGCCCATGCAGTGATTTCCACTACAGGATTGCGTATGTTTTAATGTAGTCCAGTCATCCGGTGTTGATTTTCAGCCTTGTCCCCGTGTACAGAGATTTCTCTGGATCTGTTAATTATATTATGTACCGCAGATAATGACATCCCCAAATTCTTTGTAATTTTACATTGTGGAACATTATTCTTGAATTATTGTTATATGTTCAGGGGGAGCAGCCATGGACTATTCAATATCTCCCACTGGACGCTAGCTGGCTGCCCCCCCCCTGGGTTGGAGTGGTGCCTCAGTATTCTGCAGGGCTCCATAGGAACTGGAGTTGGGTGCATCCCTGTTGGGTCCCGCAGGCGCCACCAGGGGGTGCTGCAGCTGGGACTCCTGAGCCCGGACTATAAAAGGGGCCAGCAACCACCACTTCGGGAGAGTCAGGAGGAGGAGGACTACGCTTGGAGGAGGAGTGGTGGTGCCAAAGAAGAGTGTCTTTTGGGTGCTTTATTTGTGTACTGGGGACTGTGGGGGTCACGGGAAGACAAGCCCCACAGGTTAAGAAAATAAAAGTGTTCTTGTCTTTATATGTGTGCCTCCATGTTCATCTGTGTCGGGTTGGGCACTGAGAGGGTGCCTTTGTTACAACATGATCTTATTCACTTGAATCTGTGAGAAATAAACTCTGAGCAAGTTCTTGTGAGGTGTGAACTTGCACAATACTGCTGCTATCTAATTCAAAATAAGTATATATAACCTTATAACAACAACCGTTTGCAGTTTCAACTTTTGATATGTTGTCTTTCTTCCATTTTAAATTAATTTACAAATCATCCATCCATCCATCCATTATCCAACCCACTATATCCTAACTACAGGGTCACGGGGGTCTGCTGGAGCCAATCCCAGCCAACACAGGGTACAAGGCAGGAAACAAACTCCGGGCAGGGCGCCAGCCCACCACAGGGCACACACACACACACTAGGGACAATTTAAAATTGCCAATGCACCTAACCTGCATGTCTTTGGACTGTGGGAGGAAACCCACGCAGACACGGGGACAACATGCAAACTCCACGCAGGGAGGACCCGGGAAGCGAACCCAGGTACAAATCATTTGCATTCATTTTTTATTTATATTTCACACAGCATCTCAACTTTTTCTGGCAAAGGCAAATAATTCTTTGAGAAGTGAGAGATAGAGAACTGGATAATCCGAGAGTATTATTCAAGAGGATTTAAATTAGGGGCTCCACAAACTTGACTAATAACTTTCATTGGATTTTTTTACACTTACCACATATTTGGGTCAAATTTGACCCATTTTTGAAATCGGTTAACACAAATTTAATTTGTTCAGGATGGAAATATATACCATTACCATTTTCCCAACCCGCTGAATATGACTTCTCCAATAACAGTAAAAAGAAAAAAAGAATTCCAACTTGTACAGCTTCTAAAAAATGTTTTCAATTGCCATGTCTTTCAGACCCGTTTCGATCTGCTATTTAGTGTAATGAACTTTTCAATGCATTTAGGGTGGTTTGTTTCTTTGCAAACCATTAGACAACATCTGAAATGTCATCTTTTCAGTTCAGAATTGTGAAGGCTTTTAGAAAGTGCCTTAAATTCACATGAAGCAAAAACGTTTCCACTTGTCACATTTTTGTACAACTGTTATGCATTTTCAACACTGCAAAGTCCTTCAGGTCACCACTGACTTTAATGGATTTTCAACTGCTTTTCCAGTGGTTTGTTCACAACCCATTAAAAAAAAAATCTAAATGCCACTTGTTAACTTATAGATGTTAAAACTATTAATAATTTCCCCTAACTTCACAAAAGAGCAAAAAAAAAAGTTTCCAAATGTCATATCTTCTACACATTTTAAACACTATTGGCTGGCATCCCAGCTGAGATGAATGGCTCCTTACCCGGCTAGGCCTTGCAAATGGAAGGGTAGAATGACTTTACCTCTCTCAGCCATTTTTTCCCCCAGCACAATAGGTAACAACAATTCTCTGCTGGGTCATCTGTGTGCAGGCCTCCATGGGAGTTGTAGCTCTAACGGGCAGCCCCGCAGGGTAGTGTCCCATGTTTAGGAAGGCCCCGCCTGACCCTAAAGTGTTTCTTGGATGCAACGTGGTGGCACAAGAAGAACTCCTGGGTCCAGTATAAAGGAGAATGCTCTGCTTTCACACGAGAGAGCTGGCGTCGGGTGCAAAGAAAGGACAAAATTTGCTGGGAGGCGTGAAGGAGGAAAGTTTAAGGAGAAAGCTTATTGTAACACATAGTGTAGAAGAAAGTAACCTTAAAAAAGTTAATTGTATTTGTTCTGTCCTCTATGCATTTCGTTAAGAAGAAGATGTCGCTGTCCATGTGTGCCAGTTTCTTCCACCGGGTCTTCAATTCCATGTAGTAGCGGTACATTTCGGTGTCTTGTATGTCTGTAGTACCAGGGTACTTCTGTCCTCTATTAAAATGTGCTCAAAGGGGACCTCTAGTGGCTAAATTAGGTATTGTTTTATACTGCAATTAAGACTCCATCTTGAAGCAGGTGGCAGACATTCATTTCCATCCACTGTTTATTTGCCCTTGTAAAAGCATAATCTGTAGGTATTTTGTTTCTTTATTACTATATACATTGTTTTGAGTTTTAGTTGTTACTTTTACTATTTTGAAAATGTTTAGTGTGTACGTAAAATATACAGTATGTATATGATTGTTCAGGCCTATTTTTATGCATTTGTATGAACAGGCAGGATGTCTTCGCCCTAAAGAATCTGTTTTGTAATATTTATGCCATTTCATAAGGAAATAATAACAAAGTAGTTTGTATTAAATTTGAAGGCATTTTTAAGGAAAAATTTATATTAAGTTAACAAATTCTGATAGGTATTGCTTGTTTCTTTACAGTTTCACACCACTTTCATTAAATGCCTGAATATCATCAGTGCCTTGGGTGTTTGTTGAAGGAGTGTTTAGCTCGCTGCATAACTACGTACGCAAACGCGTGGTGAGGGCAGAAGAGTATTCATAAAATGCCTTTATTTATACTGCACTTTGTGTCTGTGCAGTTGTGTCTGTCTCTTCATTGACTACAGCTCTGCATTTAATACCATCATACCTAACCAGCTGATCCTAAACCTCTATGCACTAGGACTTGCTCCGTCCATATGCAGCTGGTTACTGGATTTTCTCACCAACCGCCCCCAGTCTGTCAGGATGGGCAAACACACATCCTCCACCCTTACCCTGAGCACTGGTGTGCCGCAAGGATGCGTACTAAGTCCCCTTCTCTATGCACTCTTCACCCATGACTGTCAACCCATCCACCAATCAAACATTATTGTTAAATTTGTGGATGATACGACTGTCATTGGGCTTGTAACAGACAACAGTGAAGCTGCATATACAACAATAACAACATTTATTTCTATAGCACATTTTCATACACATAATGTAGCTCAAAGTGCTTTATATGATGAAGAAAAGAGAAATAAAAGACAAAGTAAGAAGTTAGAATAAGACAACACTAATTAACATAGATAAAGAGTAAGGTCCGATGGTCAGGGAGGACAGAAAAAACAAAGAAAACTCCAGACGGCTGGAGAGAAAAATTAAAATCTGCAGGGGTTCAGAGGCCACGAGACCACCTAGCACCCTCTAGACATTCTACCTAACATAAATGAAACAGTCCTCTTCGTATTTAGGGTTCTCACGGAAGGACTTGATGATGATGGTCATGTACAGTAGACTTCTGGCTTTTAATTCATCAATGAATTAAATGAATTCATCAAGGAACATCACGGTGCTTTGATTAGGTGGTGATGGCGCAGATCGGCACCACAGAAAACCGGGAAAAGAACAGAAGAGAGAGTAGGGGTTAGTACAGATTTTAGAGCCACCATGAATAGTTATGATAATTAATTGAATATACAGAGCATCAGGATTAAACTAAAATGGAGTTATGAGAAAACCATGTTAAAGTAATGTGTTTTCAGCAGTTTTTTAAAGTGCTCTACTGTATCAGCCTGGCGAATTCCTATTGGCAGGCTATTCCAGATTTTAGGTGCATAACAGCAGAAGGCCGCCTCACCACTTCTTTTAAGTTTAGCTCTTGGATTTCTAAGCAGACACTCATTTGAGGATCTAAGGTTACGATTTGGAATATAAGGTGTCAGACATTCCGATATATAAGACGGAGCGAGATTATTTAAGGCTTTATAAACCATAAGCAGTATTTTAAAGTCAATTCTGAATGACACAGGTAACCAGTGTAGTGACATCAGGACTGGTGTGATGTGTTCGGATTTTCTTTTCCTGGTTAGGATTCTAGCAGCTGCATTCTGCACTCGTTGCAGTCGATTTATGTCTTTTTTTGGTGGTCCTGAGAGGAGTGCGTTACAGTAATCTAGTCGACTGAACACAAAAGCGTGAACTAATTTCTCAGCATCTTTCAATGATATAAGAGGTCTAACTTTTGCTATGTTTCTTAAGTGAAAAAATGGTGTCCTAGTGATCTGATTAATATGCGATTTAAAATTCAGGTTACAGTCAATAATTACCCCTAAATTCTTTACCTCTGTCTTGACTTTTAATCCTAATGCATTAAGTTTATTTCTAATAACCTGTTTATATACATTATTGGGAAGAGGTTCAGAATCTGACAGCATGATGCAGCACCAACAACCTGGCCTTAAATACCAAAAAGACCAAAGAAGTTATTCTGGACTTTAGGACCACTAAAAAGACCAATCACAGTCCGATAACAATCAATGCAGATGCTGTAGAGAGAATTTCCAGCTTTAAGTTTCTAGGAGTCACCATCTCAGAGGACCTGTTCTGAGCTGACAGCAACTTGGCTATAATAGGCAAAGCACAACAACGCCTCTGTTTTCTCAGGAAGCTAAGGAGAGCTGACCTCCCCCAGAAGCTGCTGGTTAATTTCTATAGATGCACTATAGAGAGCATCTTAACTAACTGCATGATGGCCTGCAGGTACAACAGTTGCACCAAGGCTGCTAAAGAAGCCCTGCAGCGGATCATAAAAACAGCAGAGGCCATTATTGGGACTGAACTGCCATCACTTGAACTCTCGTATAAGACTCACTGTGTGAGAAGGGCCAAAAACATTCTCAAGGACAAAACTCATCCGGGAAATTCTTTGTTTGAGCTCCTCCTGTCAGGAAGACGCTTGAGGTCAATCCATGTACACACAAACAGACTAAAAAATAGCTTTTTCCCATCTGCTATAAACTTTCTGAACTCTGCCTGAGATCATTTTTAATTGAACATGTGCAATAAGCTATATTGGTAATGTGCAATATACTAATGTAATACAATATAGAATATGGAATGTACTATTCATTAACAGGTGCAATAACAATTTATGCTGCTGTACTTTGAGCAATAATAATTTGCTCTGGTTACTCGATCACTTAACACTATATACGACTTATTTGGAATTATTTGACTTTTCTTTAAATG
>JANRMT010062852.1:11359851-11387194 GCA_026402145.1 Polypterus bichir lapradei
AGGTTGTGCACCATCTGCCAATTCAGGACTTCACAACAAATCCACCTTGCATAGCCGCTGCCTTCCGGTCTGCCATCTCCTTTGGTGCTCCACGGCTCACCCAACTTTTTGGTCCTGATAACGAATGCTGCTAAGCACTGGGCCCTCTTGTTTGTTTTGCCTCCCAGTGGCCTTTTTCCACTGTCATCTGTTCGTGACTCAAGCACAGCTGCTTCCCAGCACGTATGCATCCAGCAGTCGACCCTGCTCCATTAAAATAAATCAACAGAGCCGACGCTGTTCATCCTCTTTCATGTGCCAGACTTCATTGTGCAATCTCTCTACTCATTCATCTCTTCCTTTTAGCACTAGGGTGTTGTACCGTTGTAGCGATGCTACTGGGGCTTGAAACTGCAACTCCAAGCAGTCCCTGCAGTGGACTTCTACTGAGGGTGCAGAGGCTGTTGGGTTGAAGGAGGCCAGCACGGCATTTAAAAGGAGAGACCAAGAAAAATGAAAAGAATTTTGTGGTTCGTGTCTGAAGTTCTTGTCTGATAACCTGTGCTTTCTCATTTTTGTCCTGGATTGTTCCTTATTCGGGGCTGGATTGTCTAATGTCTGTCTGTTACGTGAAGACTATATGGATTTATGGCCATCCTGTGAAGAAAGGAGCGCTCCTGAACCCGTCCACCCATCTTCACCAATTTAGGAACTACCGGTAGGACTATCTTTATATTCCCCTTCAATGACTATTTACCTTCATCTTTACATTACGTCTGCTTCTGTTTTTTCATGGACTTTACTGTGTGTGGTTTTTGTTTGTGGTTTATTTTATTTAATGTATAATCGTCGTAAGGGGAACTGGGGCGGGATCATTGTTTTCATTTATTATTGTTAATACATTCTTTATTTGCTGTTTTATTTCCAGTGGATTTTTATCTCTGTTTGTGAGTGCCTGTGGGTTAGGCCAAGGCTGGGTGCATCCCTGGAATCTCCACTAAAAAAATAAATAAATCAATGTCTCTTCGACAGTGTGAATCACAGCGGCACCAGACCGCTACACCGTCTACTCATTCATATCTTCCTTTTACTACTAGGGTGTTAGCGTGTTAGCCATTACAGGCATATGAAAAAGTTTGGGAACCCCTCTCAGCCTGCATAATAATTGACTCTACTTTCAACAAAAAAGATAACAGTGGTACGTATGTCTTTCATTTCCTAGGAGTACTGGGGTGTTTTCTGAACAAAGATTTTTAGTGAAGCCGTATTTAGTTATGAAATCAAATCAAATGTGAAAAACTGGCTGTGCAAAAATGTGGGTCCCCTTGTCATTGTGCTGATTTGAATGCCTGTCACTGCTCAATGCTGATTACTTACAACACCAAATTGGTTGGATGAGCTCGTTAAGCCTTGAACTTCATAGACAGGTGTGTCCAATCATGAGTGGTAAAAGGTATTTAAGGTGGTCAATTGCGAGTTGTGCTCCCCTTTGACTGTCCTCTGAAGGGTGACAGACAGCATGGGATCCTCAAAGCAACTCTCAAACGATCTGAAAACAAAGATTGTTCAGTCTCATGGTTTAGGGGAAGGCTACAAAAAGCCATCTCAGAGGTTTAAACTGTCAGTGTCAACTGTAAGGAATGGAATCAGGAAATGGAAGGCCACAGGCACAGTTGCTGTTAAATCAACTCAGGTCTGGCAGGCCAAGAAAAATACAGGAGCGGCATATGTGCAGGATTGTGAGAATGATTACAGACAACCCAAAGATCACCTCCAAAGACCTGCAAGAACATCTCGCTGCAGATGGTGTATCTGTACATCGCTCTACAATTCAGCGCAATTTGCACAAAGAACATCTGTATGGCAGGGTAATGAGAAAGAAGCCCTTTCTGCACTCACGCCACAAACAGAGTCGCTTGTTGTATGCAAATGCTCATTTAGACAAGCCAGATTCATTTTGGAACAAAGTGCTTTGGACTGATGAGACAAAAATTGAGTTATTTGGTCATAACAAAAAGCACTTTGCATGGTGGAAGAAGAACACCGCATTCCAAGAACAACACCTGCTACCTACTTTCAAATGTGGTGGAGGTTCCATCATGCTGTGGGGCTGTGTGGTTCGTTCAGGGACTGGAGTCCTTGTTAAAGTCGAGGGTTGGATGAATTCAACTCAATATCAACAAATTCTTCAGGATAATGTTCAAGCATCAGTCACAAAGTTGAAGTTACGCAGGGGTTGGATATTCCAACAAGACAATGATCCAAAACACAGTTCAAAATCTACAAAGGCATTCATGCAGAGGGAGAAGCACAATGTTCTGGAATGGACGTCACAGTCCCCTGACTTGAATATCATCGAAAATCTATGGAATGATTTGAAGCAGGCTGTCCATGCTCGGCAGCCATCAAATTGAACTGAACTGGAGATCCAGACACTCATCAAAGGCTATAGGAGGTGTCTAGAGGCTGTTATATTTGCAAAAGAAGGCTCAACTAAGTATTGATGTCATATCTCTGTTGGGGTGCCCAAATTTATGCACCTGTCTAATTTTGTTATGATGCATATTGCGTATCTATCTATCTATCTATCTATCTATCTATCTATCTATCTATCTATCTATCTATCTATCTATCTATCTATTTTATGTTAATCCAATAAACTTAATGTATCTGCTGAAATACTACTGTTTCCATAAGACATGTCAGATATTAAAAGGAAGTTACTACTTTGAAACTAAGCCAATGATAAACAAAAATCCAAAGAATTCAGAGGGGTTCCCTTTTTCATATGACTGTATGGATGTAGTGAGATGTCAAGAAAAATTACCCCTTTTATTGGCTAACTAAAAAAGATTACAATATACAAACTTTCGAGGCAACTCAGGCCCCTTCTTCAGGCAAAATGTAATCAAACCACCATTATCAGTCAGGTGTGAATCTTAAAATTATGCAACTGATACAAACCGATGTCACATTAGGTGACTTCTAGGCTTGCTGACTGAAGATGCTGATCTTGTCGCTCAGCATTGACAATTTAAATGACTCAGAATCACTGGGCATGTCAAATAACATGACTGCCAATTGGACAAACCTGTTTGATTTTGTCAGAGTGCATTGTGGACGTTAGGCACGTCAGCGTTAAGTGACTGAATTCACAGGATTGTGCTGCTGACTGTCTTTGACTCACTAAGAGTATGTAAATGAAGGCTATGACTGAAAATCGCTGGAAGAGGTGCATTCTGTGACAATTCCTCAAGCAATGCATCAAAGACAGTAAAAAATCTTCTTCTATAATACGCTAACGTGGCTGTCCGTTTGTCTGTCCTGGATTTTAAATCACCTGTAGCTCACAAACCGTTTGAACTATTGACCTGAAATTTGGTACACATATACTACATGGCATCTACTATCTGCTTTCAGGGTGATGATTGACCTCCAAGGTTATTCCTGTTTTTATTTTATTATATTGTAGAATCAAAATTTTATTGTAGAATCAACTCTCAGCAGCGGGCAGCATGTGTACAAGCGCAGTTCTCATCCCTACCACCTTCGCCGTCACTTCCCCTACTTCTTCATATCTTAAATCATTCTTGAGGCAGATTGAAGACTTTTGGGATGATGATTTTTATTCCTCTTTTTATTTTTATTTTATTATAGAATCAACTCTCAGCAGCAGGCAGCAGGGCGGCCATGCTCCACATGCGTACGGGTGCCATTCTCATTCTCTACCACTTTTGCCGTCACTTCCCCTACCTCTTCATATCTTAAATCATTCTTGAGACAGATTGAAGACTTAAGTGCCAGCTTAAGTGAAAAATTAAGGAAAACGTCCTAAGTAATTGCAACACAAAAATTCACTTAATCATTTTTAACTCGAAAAGACGCTGACGAAAGAAGAGAAGAAGCGGGCCGCTAGGGTGGAGAAAAGAAGAGCTGCTCAGGAAGCAGCAAGCACATCAACCTCTGAGCAAATGAATGATAAATGTACAGAGAAAGAGGATGAGAACTAGAAATGATCAAGTCAAGTGTAACGTGTAGTGCACCATTACTGGTAATATATAAGGTGAAAGGTGATACTGTAAAGAAAGGTGAATATAAACATAAATAATAGAAAATGTCCCTAAATATCTAATGAATTAAAAAAATATAAGACAATCAAATATTTAAATACATTGGAAAAATACCCTCCCTTGTTCTGCAACAAATGAACATTATACACATATAACAGACAATAAAAAAGACAGGAAAAAGGTTTGTGGTAGACACCTTATATACTTTACTTCACAGACTGAGTTCACAAGAGAACTGCCTTAACAGCAACAAGTTGTCATTGTGGCCGAAACTGGAAGTGATGTCATAGGGACCAGAAGTGATGTTGACAGGCCCAGATGGACTACCCACGGGTGTTCTGCAGGAGGAAGAGAGAAAGGGTTAGTGCACACTGCACTGCCACCCCCTGGTCCAGTGTGAAATTACCATTTTTCAAGCCCGTTGGCTGACTCTCATTCACATGTGTGTGACACAAAATACATACAAAATATCTCACTAAATAAAAATTATACCAAATACATTACAGTACATCTATAAATATCCTAACAAATAAACATGAAGTCCAAGATGGAATAGTGAGTGAGAAAGTGTTGTTAAATGATAAAGCTAACTTAAATTAAAACATCTTGCCTGAAGAAGGGGCCTCACAAGCTTGCATATTGTAATCTTTTTAGTTAGCCAATAAAAGGGGTCATTTTGCTATCTCTTCCTTTTATAAAGAGAACAAAGACAAGATAAGAGTTTGGGGTGACACTGCGACTCTGTATATTGTAAAGATAAAATAATAAATGCTATTCAGCAAAAAAAGAATGTCTCTATAGTCATGATTCTGAGATTAGACTGTCCACGATGGCGGCGCTTCTGGTAAATACAGGCCAGGCAGGAAGGGGCGGGTCCAGGTGGACAAACATCGGAATGTCAGAGGTGGTCAGGTTGTCAATCATCCAGTCTGCAGAGGGAAGAGGAGAAGACGCAGTTCAATACAGCGCCACCCCATGGATCGGTGAGGAATTACCCGCACCAGACACACGTGGGTGACACGTTGTCTTTTCTCTTTGTACTTCCCAGCCCACTTTTTAGCCTAGTGGCCACCTCAGCTGACATCTGACATTAACAGAGCCTCATCGTGCACATATGCTCGTATGTGAGCCACTCGTCTCAGATGGTTAAACCACAGGGGAAAGTGCTTAAAAATGAATAAACAAATCCATTAAAAACACTCCTGGGCAGAACTTACCCACCAATTGGACACACGTCTCCATTGCAGCTGCTTTCCACTATTCCAGTGGGTTGACATGGATGCCTCAATTGGATGTTAATTTTTGCAGTCAGTGCAAACATCTATATATGAAATAATACAAAAAAAGATGGAGAGAGTCTTGGAAAAAGTGAACCGAGTATCACCCTTAACACATACAATGAAATAATTTCCGCAAGCTGCTGAAAGAAAAAAAAAAAGCATACAGGTACCTGAGAGCTTATTTGATTGCAGGGTAGCATACAGAATTCCTCCAGCAAAAGACCTGGAAATGAGCTATAATGTGCCCTCATCTGATTTAAATGGTTTGTTTAACCCTGTTTCCATGGGAGCAAACCTCCAGCGACACATAGGCGTTCGCCATTAAAATCAACCACGTGCTCCTTCCTATCTTACTCCCTTGCAGCATAAAAGCACATTGTGCAACACTGTCATGTATTGCAGTTCACATTTATGCAGAAAAAAAATGATCACTCAACCAGAGAGAAATGTTCAAAAAGCTGCACCGAGGCATGATGGGTACAATTGGGGAATGAATTAAAAGTAGCCTATGAAACACAGAGAAACACAATGTAACAAAATGCACCAGGCAGTAAAATATACACTCACTGAAGAAATCATTGGGAATGCTTGCACACACCTGCTCATCCATTCCATGTAATTATCTAATCAGCCAATCACGTGGCAGCACAACAGTGTGTAAAATCCTGTACATACAGGGGGGTATTTTTCGTACGTGGATTACTTGTTTAGCCGGATGTAATAGTTGACGATTTGGCCTGATCCTGGATCTGTCGGTTTTTCAAAACTCTTGCTGGACGTGTTGTCATAGCAGCACATCCAAATCCGGTTTGTTCTATGTAAACAAGGATTAGTTAACACACTTAATCAATGTCCGTGCATGGAATTCATTCAGTCATGGCTTTGCCGTTCATTAATGAGCGACCAATTGATATGGGTGCACAAATTATAAGAAGAGAATTTCATATAGAGAGGGTTTTGCACGATTAGCAAGATCCTTTATTACTCCCGGAGGAAGTTCTTCTCGAAAGATACCGCTTTAGCTGGGGGGGAATATCGTACCTCAAAGATTTATTAGCACCTTATATTCAAAGTCAAACTAGGTGAAGTTGGGCTCTCACAACCACACAGACAGTATGTAATGCTTTGAGATTTTTTGCAAGCGCCAATTTTTTTATATACTGTAGGGGAGGCGGAAAATCTATCTAAAAGTGCAGTTTACCAGGCAATTCATAAAGTCTGTTTGGCTCTAAAATATTTCCTTTGGGTTTTCATAGTGTTTCCTAGACACCTGCATGTGCAGACAATAAAAGAGGTGCCATTGCAGGTAGGTAATACACAGGCAAAAACACCCACAATTCCATAAAGAATCTCACAATCAGCCTAACATTCTCATTACCCAGGATTTCCAAATGTGATTGGGGCACATGGGACTGATCAGAGTGGAGTTTGATCAGACATTATTTGGAAACGTTACCTCTCCTCCTGATGAATAATCAGACACAGTGTCTCCATCAAATATTTGACCTTCGTCAGTATCTCGTTGGTCAGACAGGTTCTAGGGATATGACATTCCCTGCAACTGACCCAACAATAAAAGAAGGCTATATGGAGCATACCTATGGCACACATTGAGGACAAGTATATGCAATGACCATCCTTTACCTGAAATGAAGTGACCACTGCATCCTGCCATTGGTTCCGAGGAGGAGCTTCCCCCTGGAATGCCCTCAGAAACAGGGCGATGGGCATTTTGCTGGAGAGCCAACTCTTCTGCAGGGGTTAGGTCTGGACCACGTGGACCTCCACAGTCAACAGTCAACATCACTTCCATTCCCTATAACATTAATTCCGGTCCCAATGATATCACTTCCAGTTACAGTAAAAAATACATCACTTCCAGTCCTGGCCCCAGTGACATCACTTCCTCTGACCAGACTATAAAAACGCCATATTGAAATGTATGTATTCCAAATGACAATATATTTTTTACCCTATAAAGCTCCAGCACTTCACTTCCAGATAAGCAAGGCTTGAGCTGGGAGAGCTTTTTGCCATTTCTACAGTAGTGGGAGGATGGGAAAGCAGGCTGTTTGCTGCTTGTGCTGATCGACACGTTTACAACACAAAAGACACTGACAGAGGGGTGCGAACGGATTTAAGGTGGGTTGGGTTTACGAGTTTTTTCGCAAGCTTTGATAATTCTAGTGTAAAGGCAGTTCTGTTATGAACTGTGACGGCCTTTGCATTTTTTCAACTATATGGGGTGGCTACCTGAAACCTTTTTTTGTCTCTTTTATTGTCTGTTACATGTGTATAATGTTCATTTGTTGCAGAACAAGGGAAGGTATTTTTCT
Source organism: Polypterus bichir lapradei (assembly GCA_026402145.1). Classification (NCBI taxonomy): domain Eukaryota; kingdom Metazoa; phylum Chordata; class Cladistia; order Polypteriformes; family Polypteridae; genus Polypterus; species Polypterus bichir. The sequence continues at coordinate 11,367,517 of JANRMT010062852.1, forward strand.
AGTGTATATAAATATTTTGTTGTCTTATTTGAGACACTTTCTATTATTTATGTTTATATTCACCTTTCTTTACAATCTCACCTTTCAGTTTATATTTTGTTTTTTACTGTTTTTGACTCATCACTTGAGGAATTGTGCAAATCTTTCAGCGATTTTCAGTCATAGCCTTCATTTACATACTTTTAGTGAGTCGAAGATGGTCAGCGGCACACTCCTGTGAAGACAGTGACTTAATCCTGACGTGCCCAATGTCCACAAAATCAAACAGGTTTGTCCAATTGGCAGTCATGTTATTTGACATGCCCAGTGATTTTCAGTCATTTAAATTGTCATGGCTAAGCGACAAGATCAGCAGCTTCGGTCAGCGAGTCTAGAAATCACCTAATTTGTATCGGTTGCAAAATGTTAAGATTCACACTGTCTGATAATGGTGATTTGTTCATTAAACCTCAAACAAAAAAAAGATGCTGAAAGAAGAAGAGAAGAAGCTGGCCACTAGGGTGGAGCAAAGAAGAGCTGCTCAGGAAGCATCAAGCGCATCAACCTCTGAGCAAATGAATGCTAAACATACAGAGAAAGAGGATGAGAACTAGGAATGCTCAAGTCAAGTGTATTCACTGCACATTATTGTGCAGTCCGCCGTTACTGGTTATAACCAGTATTATAACCAGGTTATAACCATTATTATATATAATTATCAAAAAAGAGTGATGAAAATGTAAGTATAGGGGAAGAGAAAGCAAGGTGGATGGATAAAGTAAAAGAAGATCCAAAGGAAAAGGGTCTGACTGGTGAGGAGCTGCAGCACCGATGCCGTGTGGAGAAGGTTGACTACACAGAAGTGGGATAAAATGATGAGGAAGAAGAATAAGTTAGAAAGATTACATGGAATAAATGACCAAGTAGTATGGTGGGGAGCAGGACTTAAGGGACTTTCAATTCTGGACTTGATATTGTTTTGGACAATCTAGGTGAATAGGCTGGATGAGCTGAATGGCCCGTCCTCATTATAATTTTCCTCCATGTTTCAGGCTTTGTAGGAGGCAGTTGTTACGAGGTTTGGTTTCTGCCTTGCACCTGATGTCGCTGTGGTAGGCTCCCACCCCCATGACCCTGGACTGCATTGAGCCAATTGATGAATGGATGAAGAAATCCCGATGTGACTATGGCTTTCTGAAATCTGCTTTGTCGTCTCATCTAATAAGCCTCTGGTGAGGTTCCAATGACTTTAGGTGACAGGGCAGATGGCACTGATTCTACTTTGCTACTTTTTTGAAAAAAATAAAGCACCCTGTGATGAAGGATGAAGAGCATTTATTTTTTATTTGCTCCTGTTGTTTTTCATTTCTAGTTTTACATATCGCTGTTCCTCCCTGGATAGAGTAAAGCTTCAGTCAGAAGAAAATCAGAGAGAGAAACTTCAGGTACATTTGATTTTCTTTTTCCTCCTACATAACTATGCACCACACTGAAAGTGTGTTAGCTATCGCCTTGATAAATCCACACTTAAATCTCACACAATGAAAGGCATTCAGAAGTGAAAGAAATCCACGTTAGTAAATCTTTCAGACAAGAATGAGCAAATGGATTTCGAACTGATGATGCCTCAGGAATAAATCTTCCCTAAAAAATTAGTAATGAAAGAAGGTAGAAGCTTGACAAAGACATACACTAATTATCATAAGATGAAAAAAAATGGCCAAGCAAATGCAATTCTTGGGACATTAAAGAAAAAAAAAAAGAAACGTGATCGACTGATTAATCCTAATCACTAGTTGATTTCCAGATGAGCGGCCGTCTTAATGGCAAACTTGACCTTGGTTAGTCACGCCAGTGACATCGATGGCACCAGAAATGCATTGCAGCTGTTTATTTACAGATGATCAGGAAAAATCACACCGAGAAAATCAATCTGATTTTCAAGTAATCCGCATCAGTCGAAGCATCAACTGAAAAAAGAAATAAAATAAAAATGTAATGACCTTGCAGGGAGCTTTACTGATGAAAAGAGCACTTAGAGCAAGAAACCATAAAGATTGAATCTGTCTGCCCTCGGTGCTGTGTTAAGTCTTGCAGCTGTTATTACTGCGAGAGAACATGGCTACAGATATGAGGAAGGCAGACAGAAAGTGGAGTGAAGCCTTGTCTGTCTCCAAGCCTCTGAGCTAATTTTGAAGGTCAAGACACTGGCGCCGAATAGCGTAGGGGTTTTTAGATTCCGTCTATCACTTGAAAATAATTGAGTTTAGAGTGAGTTCCAGTAAGGGATGGGGACTTTGTTTTTTGTGGTTTGGACCTCAGCTGCAGATCATGAGAAAATGTCATCTGGGTAAATAAAGCTGAGCTTTTGTCTGTTTCTGTGTATGTCTGCCCAGCATCACACATAAATGGCTATACGGATTTTCATTGCAATTTTAGGATAACTCAAGAATTGTCCGACCTAAAATGTACAATGGCAAGAAAAGGTATGTAAATCCTTTGAAAGTTACCACATTTATATATGTGTCTTAAAATACGTTCTGATCTTCATTTAAGTTGCCATTGCAAGCAAACAAAATCTGGTTTAATTAATGACACATAAACTATTGTATTGTAATTAAATACATACAGTATTCATTGATTTTCCACTGCTTACCCGAAGCTGGGTTGCAGAGGCAACAGTCTTAACAGTGCGGACCATGAGCCTCTTTCTCCAGCCACACTTCCCAGCTCATACTGTGCGATCCCAAGGTGTTCCTAGGCCATCTGAGAGATATCATCCTCCTAGCGAGTCTTTCCCAGGTTCTCCTCCTCCAAAAGAAGTCATCCGTATCAGATGCCCGAACCACCGTGATGGGCTTCTCACAAAACAGAGGGTCAGTGGCTCTACTCCATTACTTCTTAACCTAAAAGGAAGAGTCCAGCCACCTTACGGAGAAAGCTAATTTCAGCTGCTTGTATCCGCAGTCTCATTCTTTCCTCCAGTACTTGAATGAAAGACCATCTAGAAGAAGCCTGGGTTGCTGTTATAAGAGGTGTTAATGAGGCCAGCATTAGGCACTTACCTGTGGTCTGAATGTGGATCCCATTGCTCCAGTGCAGTGATGGGGACACTGTGCTGTAAACGTGGTGCCACCCTTCGGATGAGACGTAAAACCAAAGTCCTGACTTTCTGTGGTTGTAAAAGAGTAGGGTGTATCCTGATGTCCAGGCTAAATTTCCCTCCAAAGTCTAATCATTATGCCCCCACTAATCATCCTGTGCTTCTAAATGGCTAAATATCTTTCACCCCTTCACCACCTAATAGCTCATTCAAGCTGATGCTACACATTAGTGGTGGTTGAAGTGGCTCCCCTTCTCACTACTCACTATTTTGAGTAGTGAGAAAAGCGCTATATACATGTAAAAAATCAATATTATTACCCCAGGCAAGTCCTTCTTGTGGGCCTATCATCTGCAGTGGGCAGTGTTTGAAGGCAGAGGCAGAAACCCAGACACAGAAACTGACTCTTACATACAGTATAGTAAGTCTGCTGTAATATATGTATTCAGTTATATGTGTCGGTATTCTCCTGAAGCTTTTTTGAATATGCGCAGCAAGCTGATTAGAAGACGATTCCTCGTGAACCTTGTCTGTAAGAGGCCACAATAGTTTTCCCATAGTAACAGGTTACTCCTCAAAGATTGATCTTTGATGACTCATGAAACTTATATGAAATTCTCATTTATGTGTCATATAAGAATCGACATTGTCACAAATATTTCTCCTAACATTCCTTAGGAGAAACAGCTTTACACAAAAAGGAGACTTGAGATACAACTGAGGGAAAAGGAGTCAAAACTGAGTATGTGGTTTGAAAAGCATGTTATATTTTGTGAGATCTCTTTGTAATGTTGTTGTAATCTCTTTCAAAACTTCATATTGTTTTCTTATTATTTGACTGATGCCTTTATCCGAGGTTATTTAACACTAGAATTACCAAAGCCTACGAAAAAACTTGTAAATCCGTCCCACCATAAATCCCTTTGCACCTCTCTGTCAGCGTCTTTTGTCTTGTAAATATGTTGATAAGCAGCAAGCAGCCTGCTATCACATCCCCCCACCGCTGCACAAAGTTTTCCCAGCTCAAGTCTGTTTACCTGCGTGTCAGTAGCTTAGAGTTGTATAGATTAAATACTATATCGTTATTTGGAACACATGCATTTCATTTCCTCTCAGACGCTGACTGAGAGGTGCGAAGGGATTTAAGGTGGGGCAGATTTACAAGTTTTTTCATAGGCTTTGGTAATTCTAGTGTTAAAACATCTGAGATATGATTGCTTACATTTCTTTTGATTTTCCAATTGAAGCACAGGCAGGTGAAGTGACTAGCTCATAGTTACATAGTGTCAGCGGTGGGATTTCAACACATAACCTCAGGGCTTGAAGTCCAAAGACTTAACCACTATGTTATACTACCTGCCTTATCTTACAGAATGACTGTAATCTAATTGGAGCACAGCAATATAAATTAGAGTGTCTAATAGTATTATTCAGAAGCAAGGACTACAATTTTGTAATAATAGTAACATATTTTATTACCACAAACCACTGTCCATACATTTCACCATATATTACTGAGCACACAATGCAAACACTTTCAAATTGTAAAATAGAACATCAAGATGCTACTTGGAAATGCTGAGCCCCATGTTTGACTCTGCTGAGATCTCTGCTAACTCAAGAGGAGTCACTTGGGAGACGACTGTGATATTTTTTTTCTCAGGAGAAACATCTGAAGAGCATAAGACAAAAGAGCATGTCTCCATTTTATTTCTTTCTAATATCATTTTTGTCTAGGAGAAACCAGAAAGGTATTAAGAAGATCTCTTCTTTGATATTTCATTCCTATGGGTTTGCCTGCATGACCAGGGGAAAACAACTGAAATAATGGGCGGCACACAAAAAAGTTAGTGTTCATTTTATTTTATTTTTTTGAGTCAAGCTGGAAAGGAAAAAACATGGAGAAATCCACCATGGGAGGTTCTGTGCCTGAGAACTTATAGAAGCTGTCTAGGCAAGTGGATGATTAATACTTGTTTACAGTTATGTTTACCTGGCTGACCTGCGGCAGATACAAACTGGTGGGCCATGACAATTCCAAACTTTAGGGATCCTGGGGTTTTATTCCTAAAGTGACAGATACTAAAATGATTTCTTGTGGATGGCTCTTTTTTTAATCAAGGACAGTTACCGAATCTGGACATTTCATCATTGTGTTGTATTGGACCAAAAAACCCAGCTAAGATTCACACCGCCTTTGACAATGATTTATTTTTTTTTTCGGTGGGGATCCCAGGAATGCACCCTGCCTTGGCCCGACTCGCACACACATTCCCTCACAGAGACAAAAAGCAAATGGTAATAAAACAGAAATTGAAGAATGTATTAAACAATAATAAATAAAATATAACTACACAAACTACTACGATCCCACCCCAGTTCCCTTCTGGCGATTATACAATAAACACAAATTCAACCATAACAAACAACTATGGAAACTGATGTAATGAAATGTTGGAAATGGATAATACAAAGATCAGCTCGCTGTACGTGAATGTAAAGATCAGTCCTACTGGTATTTCCTGATGACGACATGTTGATGGGATCAGCAGCATTACTTTCTTCACAGGTAGATAGCCAATCTTAATATAGTCCTCATGCAGCAGGAAGACACCAGACAGTCCCATACACCGAACAGGAAACGATCCAGGACACAACAAGAATCCACAGGTATTGATTGGGAAGGTAAACAAACAGGTAACTACAGACAAAAAACAAACAAAAAACTCTTCTTCTCTGTATAACTGGCCTCCTTTTAAATCTCACGCCGACCTCCTTGTCCCCAGCAGCCCCTGCACCTTCAGCAGACAACCAATCAGAGCAACTACAGGGACTGCCTGCTGGGAGCTGAAGTTTTCACTCCACAGTAGCGCCACTACAGTGTTGATAAGTGGCTTATATGTGTAATATATTTGTATTTATAAGCATTGTAATAAGATGACAAACAACAGCAATGTTACGGGGAACCTTCAGGCCAACATCGTATAATTCGTATAATTAAAAATTCTGAACATTTTAAAAAAAAAAAAAGTTTGTAAAGCACTAAACGATTCTTTCTCTGACATTTGTTCTGGCAGGATGACTGACCAAGATAGCTATGAGGCATTCTGGGAGCAAGAAATGGGTTCAGGTGGATGGACCCCGGAAGTGATGTCAGAGATGGAAAACTGTCACGCTTCCATTCTGCAGGATGTAGGAAAAGAGAATCCATTATTAAACAGTGCCATCTTCCCATCTCGGCAGAGAATTACCATCACCCAAATCTTTAAACTGTCTCCAATGCACACATTAATTGATGTGATGTCTAGATATATTTGTTTTTCTACACCTTTCTTTAAATTCTAAACATCATTACTTATACTATTTTCAGATTATCTTTTATGGGAATGGGATGGTAGAGGGATTATGGCTAAGTCTAAAGGTACAGGTTAAGTACAATAGGGATTTTGGTAATTTTGAAGAACCATGTTGCATAGTGGTTTTGCACCCCCTGCTCGCTTCGCTCGCCAACCCCTTCCCCCCCGCCAACGGTAACTTCTCCGAAACCCCTCTTAAATGGTGATACAATGGAAAACAAATACATTGTTTTTTTTTTAACTCATCTTTGCTCGAGCAGCTGCTGGTGTGCTGCTGCTGCCATCACACGTGATCTGCAATTTGCTCGCCTACAAATCCCCATCAGCGGTAGGCGCTGTTGTGAAGAGGGTTGCTGAACATACCCCAAGGAGATGCCGCCGCTCCTCCGAAGCCCCTCTTAATTGGTGATATATTGGGAAACAAGTAACAGGTGTTTTTTTTACCTCCTCTTTGCTCGGGCAGCCGTTGGCTTGCTGCTGCGTGCCACGTTCGCTTCGAGCATTTAAAAGCCTGTATGGCACCTGAATATTCAATCTCATTTCACTGTTCCGTTATTTCCCTGAGTAATATTTTCCGTTCGTTTGTGCTAATGCAATCTTTATTCTCATTTTTTGAGACTTTCGAATTTTCCTACTTCCGTTATCAATAACCTGCTCTGCATGTGTATCGCGGGACTTGCGTCTAAAGGTTGTAAGTACGACGTGACTTGTCCATCTCGCGGGAAGTGAAAGTGTCTCTGTCTCTCTCAAAAGATCACGTCTCGTTGCAAGTTTTTTTCTTTTTATTATAGAAAGACATTGTTCAAACATTCACAGTATAGGCTGGAAAAAATCGGTGAACCCCTAGGCTGATGACAACAACAAAAGTGAACTGAAGTCACGGAGTTAGAAAAGAAACCTGCAGTCCAACCAAGAAAATGAGACTGGGGGTGTGGTTTAGAGATGCAGTGACCAATAAGAAAAGACATTTTGAGTTTTCCAGTCACAAGAAGCATCTGCTACAAACAGATCTCTTAAGATCTGCATACAGAAATTGTTGATTTGCATAAAGCTGGAATGGGTTACAAAGTAATTTTAATGAGTTTAGATATTTTAGTACTCTCCCTAGAAGTGGGCACCCAGACAAGATGGCTGGAAAGGCATAATGCAGAATGCTCAGTGAGGTAAAAATAAGAACCCTTGAGTGACAGCTAAAGGCTGGAACAGGTGAACATCTCTGTTCATGAGTCTTCCATACGCAGAGCATTAAACAGGCTTGGTGTCGATGGCAGGATACCAAAGAGCAGTGGTGTCTGGAGAAGTGGGTATACTGTAAATTTAGCCCCCAAATTTTTTAGCGGCCTACACAGCAAAAGAAAAAAGTGCCCCCTTATTAATAGTGACAGTCTTACATATTTAGTTCCCACTAGAAAGGGACAGTACTATTTACATCTGCTGCCTGACTTCATTCACTTCAAGGATCATTATGAGATCAGCAAACCAGAGATGCAGATTTTGCAGATCTGTCTGATTCATAGATTACAGAGTGATTCAACCGCATAATGCATACATTTTCTTAGTCCATGGGGGAAAGTGGATTCTTTTGTAAACAGTGGCTTAGAATATCTAATCTGCAACAGATAGTGAAGGCCAGAGAGTGACACAATTATAAAATTAAAATGATTTGTGTCAGTGGCAGTATGCGAAAATTACTGGTGGTACAGGGGCCCATTTCATTAATAGTAGATACATTTAACATGAAACCAAAGCCTTTCCAGTCAGAGATACATTTATTTTTACAAAATTTAAACAGCTGATTTTCAAAATAAAATACTTGGATTTGACCATTCTGATTATTCATTAACTATGACAACAGAGAGCAATAACAAGTAATGTCATTTTTCATACTTTGGCAATGCATCCTTGTTACCAACACACTAACACAGTTTCAAGTTTAAAATCAGCATTTCTGAAAAAGAATAGCGTACCTAGCAAGAAATGCTTTAATGTCCGGGCCGTTTGGGCACCGGCTAGTGCTCGGGGAAAACGGTGTAAGTGTAACGTTATAAACTCTCCCCAACACCTGTTAATCTGTCTATACTCAAAAACAAGCACTGATGTGAAAGTCAGGTTGAAATATCTGCGTTTTAAAATACAACCAACAGGAATTTGTTGACAGCTAGCAGCTTTGATGCTAATGAAAGTCAGGGAAGCTAACTTAACACTAGCCCCAGCATGAGCAAATTGGAACAACAAAAAATAAATGAAACTAAATAAAAAAGTTGCTAGTTAACGCTATAGAAACACTGTATTAACGTAATTTACAAATCTTGCTATTATAAAATACTCACCATTGTTGACGTGTTCTTCCATTTGAATTTGCAACGTCAATCGAAGATTTAGCGCCTCCACCATCAGCACTCCCTCCGACTGGGGTTGGGGACTGAGAGGCTGTGAGCTTTGGGCTGTGGCTACCTGTCCGGATGGATAGTAGCAATAATGTAGTTTCACAAGGTTGTTTGTTCTGAAAGCTAAATTTTGTTTGTATGGTTCATTTCATTTTCACTATTAACTTGGTTATATTAACTTTTCATGTGAGGACATATTTTGGTGTGTAACAATGGACTGACAGGAAGGTGGCGACAAAGGATTTTTTTCCCGGTTTAACAAAGGAACGGCATGTCCCGCCCTACTCTGCCTCTGATTGGCGTAATCCGTTTGCCCTAACCAATCGTTAGTTCTCCCAAAACGTAACCAAAACAGACAACAATGGCAGAAAAAAATTGACGTGCCTGCAGCACATAAATGCGTGTCAGTGTGGATGTAGCCTGTCACAGTGTGTTGACTGAAAAGCACCGCATACCCATGTGCACCCTGTATTAAAATGCAGCGTATACCTGTAACAGGGGGATTTAGAAGTGGGTATACGCTGTGACGACCTAATAAGAAGTGGGTATATGCCGTATACCTGTGTATACCCTGGACTACACTACTGCCAAGGAGGAAACTTGAGGTCATCAGCAGACGGAATAAAAGGTCAGCAGTTGCACTGAACTTTTTCCGATGTGTGAATAAATCCTTCAGAACCCTTACAGTATTCTCTACATTTCGACTGTGATTTTTACCTCTCATCTGGGTTTCGGTCACTTTGTTTTATTGTACTTATTTTGTTTTTGCCTGTTGCATGCATCTCCTGGTTATACTCAAAAAATGAGTTTTCTGTTTCCTGCTGAGTCAGGATATTAACTAAGCAGGTGCTTGTCATGATTTGGCTTCTGAATTTTAATTTTTTGTCTTTTCCTTGGTCTTTTACATTTTTTTTAACGTCGTGTTCAAGGTTGTGAATTCAAGGAATCCATTGGTTATATCTATATTTTAGTTTAATGATGATGAACATGAATTACATTCCTCTACAGCAGTGGTTCCCAAACTCGATCCTGGGGACCCACTGTGGCTGCAGGTTTTTGTTCCAACCAACTTCCATTTTTCATTGGACTCTTAGCCTAATTAAGTGAGTCGTTATTCCCCAGTTTCTGTGTTTTGGAGTCAATGTAGAAATTACAAACTAAGTTTGGTAGATTTTTATTAAAATGTAATAAGCAGTTATATAGGGAATATGTAGTTTTTGTTTAAGTCGTTAGCAGTATTTTCAACCTAATTTTCATTCTGCTTTTTCAGGTGTTGTGGTTATTTAATTGATTATTTCTAATTAGTGAGTCTGACACTGAAGTTGTTGCTGCTTTCATCATCCCGGGTGTCTGCTGTACGGGTTGTTAATTGTCACTATTTGGGTTAAACAAAGGGAGCAAATTACACAGGAAAAAGGGAAAGTAATAGGAAAACAACAAAAGAGATTTAAGCTTTTATAACTTTAGAAAAAAAATATAAATATTTCTAAATGTCTTATAAATATAAAAACCATTTTGAATACAGAATAAGGGAAGAGTAAAAAAGACCAGCTAATTAAATGAGATCAGTTGTTATCAATTATTATCACCGATTGTGAATCTGGTTGGAACAAAAACCTGCAGCCACAGTGGGTCCCCAGGACCGAGTTTGGGAACCACTGCTCTACAGCATAATATTGTTTTCTTATGGGTAATGCTATTTTTGCTGACAGTTACTATGCAGTGTGGCGAGTGGCTGGGGGTGGTACCAAGCCGGGACACCCAAAAGGACCGAAGGAGGGATTACACCCCCTCTGGACCATGAGGGGGCAACCACCCTGGTGGCTATGGGGACCATGGGAAAGAAGCATGGAAGCTCAACCCTATAGGGGTCTGTGGTCACCGCCAAAGGGCGCACAGATGCCTGGAGAGCCCTGGTCCTCAGCACTTCCGCCACACCCGGAAATGCTGGGGGGATAAAGACCAGGGACACCCGGAGTGCTTCTAGGTGCACAGCCGGCACTTACGCCACAACAGGGAGTGCTGGTAGAAGTTAATTGGGAGGCACCTGGAGCACGTCCGGGTGAATATAAAAGGGGCCGCCTCCTTCCATTCGATAGCTGGAGTCGGGTGGAAGAGGACAAAGCCTGGAGGAGAGGAGTGCAGGTGGTCAGAAGAGAGGCATTAAAGGAAGAGGCCTGGACTAAAGGGTGATTGGTGCTGGGACACTGGGTTGTGTGGTATTGGACATTATAAATAATAGTAGTAATGTACAATAAAGGCGTGTGTGGTGATAAACCATCGGTGTCTACCTGTCTGTGTCCGGGCTGTTCCCCACAGCAGTTACCAGTCAAGATGATTACTGTTGTCCGACATGTCACTGTGAAAGTGTAGACTGGCTCCACACTCCTGATGCACCCAGGAGACTCTTGAACCCGCCATCATCAATAATATTATCGAGATGAGCCGGGCAAATGAGGACACATACACATAGAAAGGGGGAAGGTGCAAAAAGGTGAACAGTGCTATTATTTAAAATCCATCAAAATCAACAGGCAGTGTTCCAAATTAATAGTGCTCCAACAATCTTTCATAAATAAGTAATCCAAAAAAATGAAGCACTTGTGGAGGTTAAAAACACTTCAAATAAATATCCATAAAAGCGAGGATAAAATCCTAAGATAGGAAATTGTCGTTTAAAATTCAGTCCCTAGTGCACCCCTCTAAAATCGACATCTCCTCTGCTTACCATTCACGGGGCCTCGCAGCAGAGGAGGTGCCCAACTGACAGACACAATCATCCTTCTTAACTCTTTGAGGGCTGACTATGTTTTTAGCGGCTGGCAGAAATGCACAGCAGAGCAGCTGCCAGAGCTAAAGGTGGATCTGGCAAGACAGCAAAGCAAATGCGCAAAGCAAAATACTCCACAGGCAACGTTTTCTGTATTATTGCCGAACCAGAATCTGGTAGAAAAGAACTGAAAATCTCATACTGACCTTTAAGGATTTTGTCACTCTTTATCCTTCTGCTGTGAAACATTCTGACCTGTCATTGTTTACACACGTCTTAAACAATTACAATTTCTGGATTATCTATATCTATTATTTATTATTCATTTATTATATTACATATCTTACACATCAATATTGCTGCTAATTCTTTGTCCTATCTTTGCACAATGTCTTGTCTTGTTTGTGTTTTAATCTTTAATTTTTAAATTTTTAAATTTAATTCTATTTTTCATTTTTTATTTGCACTTCGTGTTGTTACACTGTGGACCCTGAGCTTCGCAATTTCGTCTGTCTGTATACTTGTATATGGTTGAGATGACAATAAAGTTCACTTTGACTTTTTGACTTTTGACTTTGACTTATCACACTCCAATTTTAAGTTCAAGTTTAAACAATTTATTGTCATTGTGTAACACAATGAAATTACTTTTTGTGACAGCCCCAAGGTGCATTTTAAAAGAAAAGTCAAATAATTCCAAATATGTCGTATGCAGTGTTCAAGTAACCAGAGCAGATTATTATTGCTCAAAGTACAGCAGCATAAATTGTTATTGCACCTGTTAATGAATAGTACATTACATATTATATATTGTATTCCATTAGTATATAACACAAGTGATATGGAGATCGAAAACGAAAGAGATTGGTCTTCAACTGATCGCAGTGCTGAATGCATTCGTGTAGTGGCCTGCAGCTGCATACCACTAGATGTTGTTGTAAGTCGACACCCACCTCAAAAGAGTTAATCTGGCCCAGGTACCTGCTGCCCATGGCTCCACAGCAGGCCTCCCCATCCGAGCCTTGGCCCGGGTTCCTACTGTCTATGGCTCTTCAGCAATGTTCCTTATCTCGCTGCCTTCCCAGACTTCTGCAGAAAGTCTTTTGCACAACGCCTGGTCACTCCAGCTCACTGAGCCACTCAGCTGGAATGGCCTTTTTCAGCCCCTAAGCAACAGCCACACGCTCTCCTCAAGGGGCTATCGTCCTGCCTTCTCTCCGCTCACTCGCTCTTGCACTGACTCTCTCCCATCTTCTTGCCCTTTTTCTCAGTCCAATCTTTTAATCTCCAGCTCCTTCTCTTTCCTTTCTCTTTTCCGATCTTTTGTTTTTCTCTCCCTTTTCTGTCCTGTGCAGGCTTCTCATATACTGACATTCCTAAATGGGGCACAGATGTGAATGCAATCACTCCCTCTGAGCAATTAATGAGGCACTGGACTGATTCACACATTCGCATAGCCCTTCGCAATCAGCCAGGCACCCACCTGAGAGTGTTGTCTCTCAAACCCACACCCCTGCACTTCTGTGGGGCACAATTATTTATTTCAAATTAGCTCATCACCAAGGAACTACTTATCACAGTCACGTCATCAACACACCTGTATAAAGGTCAGCGTGGGCACTGCCCAAGTGTCTGATATTTCAGATTCCTCTTAAGAAAAACCTTTAGTGATCCTTCTTAGGTGTATTTCCTGGTTACAAATTCCTCTCCCGATGCCTCATTTATAAAGCTTATGTACACAGAAAAAGAAACCTGAAATGCACACACTCAAGTTCCCATACAAAGGTCACGATTTATAAAAAAATTGACCACTCCATTTTTTAATTAGTTTCAAGTGTGGAAGGCAGAAGCAGATCATTTCGAGTGTAAAGCTGTGCTGCCCTGCAACATGAACACCATGAGTATCACGGCTCTTACAGCCTCTGCCTCTTTCTCCTATCCCTTTGTCGCACTCTTCAGCATCCTTGATAGCCCAAAGATAGGACTGATAACTATTGCTTATGCTTTTTCTCAGAAAGTCTTTGTTGTCTTTCTTGAATTTTGTAAAGGCCTGTCAAAGGATGGCCTTTTTTACTGGATGGACAGCTGCCACTCAAATACTTAGCTCTGCCCAGATTATTAAGTACTTATACTGACCCGTCTTTCCACACAGCCATTGATGAGTTGTCTGACAGCAAATAAAATATTTTATTGCCAACCCAATCATGAATACTGTGTGATTTATAATGCCATAACATGTTTTTATTTTTATTTTTAAAGTCATCCTGCAGTCATTGAAAAAGCATAAGAACCAAAGAAATTTGACAAAAAACTGGAGACCATTTGATATTTGTTTAGCCAACAGATAAGCTATCCCAAGAGTGTTAGTCTAGTTGTGGGTATACTTCATAAAGTTCAGTGGATTACTTACTGGTAGGTGGCAGCGACCAAGCGACATTTGAGCACATGTTTGAATGAATGGGTGCATGAACATATTTGAGGAGATTATTATTATTATTATTATTAAGTGTATTCACCTGATAAACAAGTGATGTATGGTGGAAGTTTCTATGACTTTAATGATTAGTCTAGGTAGGGATATGTCCATTAGGATTAGCCTAGCGGTAACAGCTTGTCATATAAAACAAACGAACTACCCTCATTGATCATCTTTTGACTGTCCTCAGACCTCTTGGTGTTTTCAGTGTAGGAGCGGTCAGGAGTTTAGTGCTTGCTCTTTGTATAGAGATGTCATACATGTGAGTCTGAGCGAGAACTGCAGAGCTCAATAAATGGTTATTACACTCCAAACCAGAGGGTGGCGTTGTCGCCTAATGCCTTTTCTCTTCCTCCGTCCGCAGAAAGGATGATTGACAGCTCTTCCATCTCTGACGCCAGTTTTCCTCCCACCCCACACATTGTAACTGGCAGCTGTGCTATTTTGAATTCAGCCATGTAGAAGGTTCCCTTCTGAACAAGACGACTGTTTCAAATTTTCAATCTCTTTTTTGTTTTTTGAACGATCGCTTACGTTGCGGATCACTAGGCTGCCCCAATTCTTTTAGAAATGTTCTTGTGTATTAAAATTAAGTGTTCTTGTGTATTATTACAATGTATAAACAGATTCACCTCTGACTGATTGAATTTTTGTAGAGGTATTATGGGTTTGGGTGGTGGGCTTTATACTGTATTAGTGTCTGAATGTTTTCACTTTTTACTTGTTTTTCTTTATGTCCTTCTTGAACTGCATTGACTGAAGAAGGTTCTTTTTCTTTAGCAGTCCCCTGCAATTCTGCCCGCGTCGTAGTGAAATAGGACAAACTTTAAAAATCAACAACAAAAGAAAATGTAATAATTTGTACTGAGAAGAATTTATATTGATAGCTTTCGTATCCGAGGGTCTCTTGATATACAATATTTTTGGTTTTGCTCTCAGGGGCGAGAATGTAGCTGTATTCGCTTTGCCAAAAATGTAAAAAGTTGGCAAGGTATCTCTGGCCAAGCGGAAGGTAGGTACACTCTAACATCAAACGTTGCCACTGTAGGGAGAGCGTCCCCTGTGTAGGGAGAAGAGCATGTGGCCGTGATATCTCTGCCAATGAGCAGCTACCCTCTAAAACACATGTGGCAGTGATCGCTCTCTCTCAAAAGTGTCAAATGTTACTCTTTAACAATCCCTAGATGATAATGTCTGCTGAAAAAACAGCAGAGGCAGGGTATGCTCCAACACGTGGCGAGAGGTAGAGCGACTCGAATGGAGGCTGGCACGTGAGTGAGGAGGGCCCCGCCCAGCTCCCTACTCCTGAGGTTCCACCTCCTCCCTCCCCTTGGCAGCCTCTCTCACAGATTCGCGCAAATAAATCGGTACCGCAACCAAACTGTAATACTTAGCATGATGAGAGGAATACAAAATCAACCGGAATGTTCAAGTAAATTAGGAAATAAACCCGATCTAAATCTGTTAAGTAGTTCTCTCATGAAAAGCGGACAGACATTATGGAAAATAAAAAGTCATGTATTAGCACAAGTAGATGTAAACTCAATATGAACTTTTTTGAGAATTAAACTTAGTATGAACTTTTACAAGAATCGGGTATGCTAAGCAATTAAGGCACATGCCATATTTCTTTTTTAATGAGATCAGAGAGGAGCTACCAATATCTCATAACCCGAAGAATGGAGATGGGGAGAAAAATGAATGGGATCAGCCCGAGGTCAGTAAAGGGGGAACACGTCCGGTTGAGAGCGGCCAGGAAAATAAGGGTGGCAAGGAATGATGCTGAATGATAAGATACAAGAAATATTTGGTGGCTACAAGGACAGCCTGAGAGGGGCCAGCTAGAATAGGGTGTCAGGGTAAGCAGCGAATGAGCGAGGTCAGGGTGATAAGAAATGGTTATATATGTTGGAACTTTTGGTTTGATCAGGGCTCAGCTCAGCTTGATTGGGTTGAGTCCACCTTCTTGCTTATTGCAATGCTAATTACTTTGTCTGCCTGTCCTTCGCCTCCTAGAGCCGTCTTTCAAGGTGAGAATCTCCAATGCATTTTACGTTCCAACAACATACAGACAGACAGACGTTGGATTTTATATATATAGCGATATAGTCACTTACACCTATTTTTGCACTTTTTTAATGGAAGTTTTGCAGTGAGCTGTGTAAATAATTGTAATTGTTTAATTGTTTTGTATATACTTGGCACTTGCTGGAATAAAACAGAATTTCTGTTTTTACAAACAACATTTTGGTCTGCATCTCAATTTCTCACCAGCAGGTCTATTCAGTTATGACTCCAGAGCCTAAAGCTGTGTCCATTTAAATCGGAAATTAGATGTGAGGTCTGGAAATGACATCACAACCGAGTCGAACCACATTCCAGTAAAACACTCGGAAAACCAATATGGAAGTCTCATTAACAACCATTGTGTATTGGCTTTGTCAGAATAAATACCAGATGATACGTAACAACACATTATGTTGTACCGCTCAAACCTAATTTCTTAAATTAAACATTTAAATTAAATTAAACAGTGACAAAACTGAGGTTCTCTTCATTGGTTCGAAATCATCATTATCCATCCATCCATCCATTTTCCAACCCGTTGAATCCGAACACAGGGTCATTGATAACTCCGTTGTTTCCCCATCACCTCAGGTCAAAAGTCTGGGTGTCACACTTGACAGTACTCTTTCTTTCCAATCTCACATTAATAACAACACCCGGTCTGCTTATTTCCACCTACGTAATATTAATCTCATCCGCGCCTCCCTCACTCCCCATACCACTGCCATTCTTGTTCACAGTCTTGTTACTTTTCGTCTGGACTACTGCAATTCACTCCTCTTTGGTCTCTCTTAATAAATCTCTCCATAAGCTTCAGCTAGTCCAGAATTCTGCAGCACGCATCATTACTCGAACCTCATCTATTCACCATATCACTCCGGTCTTGCAGCAGCTTCACTGGCTCCCAATTAAGTTTCGAATTGATTATAAAATTCGGCTATTAACTATTTAAAGCCATTCATAACCTCACCCCTCCATATCTGTCCAACCTTCTTCATGTTGCCATTCCCTCCCGTAACCTTAGATCCTCTTCCTCCATCCACCTGACCATCCCTCTCGCCTGTTTAACCTCCTTGGGGAGCAGAGCATTCAGTTGTTCTGCTCCCAAGCTCTGGAATTCATTACTTACTGAGCTTAGAAATATTAAATCATTTTCAACCTTTAAATGTTGTCACACATGTGCGATTAGGAGGAAGTCAGAAAGCCCAAAGGTGAGTGAAATATCGCAAGATGAAGGATTATCACTTGGTACTTACCTGAACCTCTTCTCCCAACAGGAAAACAGAAGAAAGATAATTGCAGCTATTTCCGGGTTTCAAAATGGCCGCCATAACGTCACTTCTGGCGACTCCATTTTACATCACCTCCGGCTATCACCATGGACATCACTTCCGGTTCCTCCACAATGACGCTGTTTCCGACTCCTGATTTCAGTGTCATTTCCTGCCAACCAGTTCCTGTTCCCATAATGCATTTCCTATATAAATGCCATTTTGTCATATCCACTTTGTCAACTGTTACTGAATACAAGTACTTTTGATCACTACTACGATTTTTTTGCTTTAATTTGTCAACAGGACAATATACGGGGACGGTCCCCAAAACTTTATTTTGTGGAGTTTCTTCTCTTTTTGGTTATTATTTCCACAATGTAAACTTAAAACGTATCTGTTTTAAATGACTTTTTCTTTATGATTACAATGGCTTTGTTTGGATTTTATTTTATATCTTCTGTTTTTTTCTGATTTTTTTTAATATGTCTTTTTATTTATTTATTTATTGTTTGTTCGGTGTCCTTGAGTTCTTAGAAAGGCGCCTTGTATAAATAAAATGTATTATTTATAAATAAATAAATAAATGATTCAGAGTGATTAGTGACCAACACTACTTCCCTACTAACCAAAAAGTAAGTACAGGGCAGACCACCAGAAGCAGACGGAAATAAAATTATTATTGTAAACAAATAAATCAACTATCTACACAAATCTCGCACTACAGTGCACCCTATACAATGACGAGTTACAATATAAGACAGTCCACTGATAAAACACGAATGCATATATACAGGTAACTATTAGGATTAATGGAGTGAAAAAAGTTCCTTGTAGTTCCATCCATAGAAATACTGTTTTTTTTTATAATGTTTGTTATTACGAGGTTTATAACAAAGCATATCTCAGTACTGTGAAACCTCACACACAGACCTGTCAGTCCCCCTCCCACGTTCTCCATAAAAGGGTAAAATGATGTTGTCTTGCTTTCCATGAATGAACCCGGGTTCACCTGACGACTCTTGTAGGCACCATAGTTTTCTCTGTAATTCAAACTACTTTCCCTGTAACTCTGCTCCTCGCATTTCTTCCCTCTTTTCCTTTGCCACTGCACCTTCACCCTTTTTAGGTTTGGTTAGCTCCTCCCCTTTTAGATTTTATTGGCCCTCCCAGTCAGGTGCTCCTTTCCAGGTAATTCATAGGGTCCTAATACCTGTTCAGATTTTTTACTGCAATGATGAAAAGGTACAGCCTGACAATAACACCAAACACACATGACAGTTGTTACAACGCATTACCTTGCATATCCAAACATCGCAACAACATGTCCACAGATTAAAGTTGGACAGCACTGCGCATTTGAATGATTTAATGAGACACAAACAGAATTTGCTAATAAACAGTACGATATTAAAAAAAAAAACTTTGTGGTCACCATTTTGGATTGACGTCATAATCTGAAATCAAACAAACTTGGACTTGGCAGACCAGGAAATCCGACTTGTGGTGGCATTCTATTTGAAAAGTCTGACTAGGAACTCAGAAATTCCGACTTCCTGGTTCAAATGGATTAATCTGTGCATGGGGTATCCTGTGGACACACAATTTTTTCATGCTTTCATTGGGTCCCTAAGGTTTAATTAGGAGATCCCAGACTCTACAGGACCACCCATATTTCACACTTTGGTAACAGGGCTGAGCTTCAAACCCCTTTCATCAATCATTCTCTCCTTAATTTTCTTTCAAAGTGATACACAGTAGCCAACAACAGTAAAAAAGAAAGAAAAATTCAAACAAGTAAACACAGGTAAATGAAATAATATTTTACAGCAGCTCCATATGTGCAAAGCAATCATTTATTCAACTCTGTTGCTTAAAATTGTCTAAAATGTTTCAAGGGCAAAATCCAACCTGCAAACGTTGCAATCGAGCTCCAGCCTCACTGAGCCACATGTTTTGGGCCTGCAAATTAACATCATTCTGGACCAAAATCTTTAAATGCCTATCAGACAGCCTTGGTGTCCCAGTCCCACCTAACCCATTAATAGCTGTGTGTGGTGGGCTCACAGATGGTCTTAAAGTGGAGAAGGACAAACAAACTCTAATGGCCTTTACTTCACTACTTACACATCGACTTATCTTGCTCAACTGGAAGAATCCTAACTCACCTCTGTTAAGTCAGTGGGTAACTGATGTTATATACAAGGTGGGCCATTTATATGGATACACCTTAATAAAATGGGAATGGTTGGTGATATTAACTTCCTGT
>JANRMT010062852.1:11390676-11402804 GCA_026402145.1 Polypterus bichir lapradei
TGTTTTGTAGTCACCTTTCTTACCATGGGCCTTCTCCCCTGATTGCTCAGTCTGGCCAGGTGGTCAGCTGTAGAAAAAGTCATAGTTGTTCCAAATGTACCATCTAAAAATTATGGAGACCACTGTGCTCTTAGGAACCGTCAATGCTGCAGAACTTTTTTGTAGTCATCTCTGTTATTATGGCCATCCTCCCCTGATTGCTCAGTCTGGCCAGGTGGTCAGCTGTAAGAAGTCATGGTTGTTCCAAATGTAGCATCTAAGAATTATGGAGGGCACTGTGCTCTTGAGTATCTTCATGGCTACAGAATTGTTTGCAGTCACCTCTGTCACCACGGCCCTTCTCCCCTTATTGCTCAGTTTGGCCAGGTCTAGGAAGAGTTGTGGTTGTTCCAGACTTATGAAGGCCATTGTGCTCTTGCAGAATTCTTTGTAGCCTTTCCCAGCTCTGTGCCTTGACCCAGTCCTGTTTGTAAGCTCTAAAGGTAATTCCTATAACAACTTATGGCTTGCTTTTTGATCAACTGTGGGACCTTCTACGGACAGGTGTGTACCTTTCCTAATCAGTCCAATGAAATGAACTGACCACAGGTGGACTCCAGACAAGGTGTAGAAACATCATTAGAATGGGAAGCACCTGAGTCAGATTTCAAGTGTCATAGCAAAGAGTATGAATACTTATCTCAATGTGATATTTCACTTTTCATTTTTAATAAATTAGCAAAAATGTCTGACATACTGTTTTCACTTTGTCATTCTGGGGTGTTGAGTGTTGCTTGAAGTGAGAAAAAATTAACTTAGACGATTTTTAGCCCAAAGCTGCAACGTAGCAAAATGTGACCAAAGTGATGGCGTCTGAATACTTTTGAATTCTCATCATCTGCCCAAAAAGTACCCAGAAATAAACATTAGGCCCTTTAAGTATTGCGTACCTCTGCAACATCTTACTTTAGACGTTTTTTTCAGTCCTTGTGGTTACCAAAGCTCAGTAAAGATTCCGGTTGGAGGTGCATGTTGCCATTTCAGAATTACTACCCTAGTCTGATGTACTTGTGGTAAAGTGAGGTCCGCGGTTGATTGGCATTTTAAATAAATATACACCACACTTGCGGTTTTAATTAGCGTGGCGAGAATGTTTCTCGTGCACGATGTGGGTGGTCACTTACTTAAGTGCACAGGTGGGGAATCGTCGGTGTCTGTAATTGATACTAGGAGCTGTGGATCATCAACACCTGTGCCACGTCCCCATTTTAAAAGGGAGATGCACGAGTGCTAGGGGGCAATAAAAAGAAAAAAGAGAGAATAGAGGTTAAAGGAAGAAGAAGGCAGGAGAAGAAAAAAGCCGTTGCAGGAGTTAGCGAGGGTGAGAGAGAAAGCAGGCAACTGGGAGAAGACCCTTGAGGAGGAGGAGTATGTGGGCGACACTCAGTGGGCGGCAGTTGGAAGTGGTCTCCCCAGCTGAACAGTTTTGAGGAGCAGGAGCGACCAGGAAGGTGAACGGCTCACCGTGTAAGACCGGGAAGGCAGTGGGGGGTCAAAGAGGCTTGGGAGGTGAGCCCCCATCGTGAGCACCCTGGCCGTCGAGGACCCAAGTCTCAATCCGGTGAGGGAACCTGTGTGTAGCCATGAAATGGAAGGCCACCGGACGTGCAGGAAGGTCAGCTGCATCTGCTGATAGGGAGGCTCCTCTGGTGCGAGGGATAAGAAGAGAAGCCGCCAGATGAAAGGAGAAGGCATCGGGTTTTCTTAAAACAAATGATTGTTCTTGCCAGTTGTATTTTGACGTTGTTTTTTGAATTTTTACCCTCCACCAATTCACCTGTTTTTATGGATTATGTATTTATTAACTTTGATCACTGCACTGTGGACACTGTTTTTGTTTTTTTTTATTTTTTCTTTAATAAAAGCAATGAGCACTTTTACACCATCCCCTTGCTTCATTTGGTGCCCTCATCTGCCAGCTCATCCGGTTACGTTATCGATGGTGGCGGGTTCTAAAGGCTCCCAAAACTGGAAGAGGAACATGGAGCTGGACCCGCACCGTCACAGTGTTATGTAAGTGAAAACAGGCCCACCTGCACCATTTCGCAGCACAAACAAAAGGGAATTGTATCTCTCCCCATTTTAAAATAATTTTTTTACTTTGAAAAACGCATTGTATTGCATATGGACTGATTTTTTTTATTGCTTTCAAATTCAAATATTTTCTATAGAATGTCTGGTAGTTGAGTCATGGCAGTTGGACTTCATTCTTGTTGGGTAGATATGTTTCAGTGCTCATCCAAACAGCTTCTTCAGTCTGAGGAATGTTGTTAGAGACCACAAATTTATCCTCCAGGTTAGTTTCACTTCACACCTGCCCTGAATAGGCTCGTTGAGTAAAACAAAGGAAGGTGTGGGTAGATGTAACAGTCACACCTTTAACAGCCCCTCCTACACTCCCATAAAGTGGGTCATTAAGAGTGGTCCACCTGGTGGAGGTGTGAATTGGGCCTGATTTTTCTGGGGATGGATGAAAAGGCAGCATGATAAATTGAAGACAGGTTATGCCTATCACCTCTGTTGAGTCAGGGGTTGTTGATTTGCACATGCAAAGCTTCTCTCACCCCTCTCTCAAACCACTTATCTTCTCTGACCAATATCTGGATGTCGATGTCCTCAATAGAGTGTCCTTTGTTCTTCAAATGGAGGTACACAGCTGATTCCAGCTCTGAGGTGTTACTCCTTCTGTGCCTGGCCATCCTCCTGTGTAGCGGCTGTTTTTGGTCTCTCCAATGTACAGTTCAGGGCACTCTTTGCCGTATTGAACAGCATATACTACATTGCTCTTTTTCTGTTTTGGTATCTGGTCTTTAGGATGGACGAGTCTCTGTCTGAGTGGGTTAGAAGTGGACAGGTATGTGGTGTTTTCCTGTGTTGTCCCTCGAATACACTCATTTCTAACCCTGTCTACCCTCATAGTAGCATCTTCAACTCCACTGCTTCCAGCTCTGCCTCTTATCTTTTTGTCAGTACCACTGTCTCTAAACCATACAACGTTGTTGGTCTCACTACCATTTTATAGATCCTTTCACTCTTGCAGGTAACTTTCTATCACAAATCACTCCTGCCACTCTTCCCCTCCCAGTCCACCCTACCTGAACTCTCTTCTTCACCTCTCTGCTGCACTCTTCATTGCTCTAGAGCACGGGTGTCCAACTCCGGGCCTGATGGGCCACAGTGGCTGCAGGTTTTCATTATAACTCTTTTCCTAATCAGTGACCAGTTTTCACTGCTAATTAACTCCTTTTCCCCTTCATTTTTATAGCCCTGATTTTAAGGATTCAGTCCTCTGAATTGATTCCTTTCTTCATTAAATGGCAGCCAAACATAAATGAGATGTGAAACGAGCCAACAGATGACCACCTAAATTGGAACGTCGAACTCCAAACAATTTCACTCCAACCAGTTTCTTAATGAGAAGCCAATTCTTGCTGTTAATTAAAGCCATTATTGAATATCATGACTTATTGCTGCTCTGATGCTGCCACAACAGACTGTTGATTTTCTGTTTTTTCTAAGACCACCGTCAAGATGTTTTGGTGACCTGAACAGACCGACATGACCGAGACCTTCACCTTTCTTTATTTTAAAGGTTAGCTGGTCATGTGGCTTGTTTTGGGTCTCATTATTGTTTGGCTGCTCATTAAGGAAAAAAAAAAAACAACTAAGGGGTCTGAGTCACGTCAATTAAAACTAAGGCAAAACAAGTTAATCAGCAGCAAAAACAGCTCACTAATTAAGAAGATGGCTAGAATGAAAA
Organism: Polypterus bichir lapradei; assembly: GCA_026402145.1. Classification (NCBI taxonomy): domain Eukaryota; kingdom Metazoa; phylum Chordata; class Cladistia; order Polypteriformes; family Polypteridae; genus Polypterus; species Polypterus bichir. The sequence goes on from JANRMT010062852.1 coordinate 11,394,476, forward strand.
CCTGCAGCCACTGTGGCCCACCAGGGCTGGAGTTGGACACCCCTGCTTTAGACTATTGAACCCAAGTATTTAAATTTGTCTGCCTTCACTACCTCTGCTTCTTGCAGTCGCACCATTCCGCCATCTTCCCTCTCTCTCACATACAGTACAGGCCAAAGGTTTGGCCACACCTCCTCATTCAATGTGTTTTCTTTATTTTCATGACTGAAGGCATCAAAACTATGAATGAACACATGTGGAGTTATGCACTTAACAAAAAAAGGTGAAATAACTGAAAACATGTTTTATATTCTAGTTTCTTCCAAATAGCCCCCCTTTGCTCTGATTACTGCTTTGCACACTCTTGGCATTCTCTCGATGAGCTTCAACAGGTAGTCACCTGAAATGGTTTTCACTTCACAGGTGTGCCTCATCAGGGTTATTTAGTGGAATTTCTTGCTTTATCAATGGGGTTGTGTTGTGCAGAAGTCAGATTAGTTGGACGATCATTTATTTTTCAACAGGACAATGACCCCAAACACACCTCCAGGCTGTGTAAGGGCTATTTGACCAAGAAGGAGAGTGATGGAGTGCTGTAAATGGTCATGAAAATAAAGAAAACACATTGAATGAGGAGGTGTGTCCAAACTTTTGGCCTGTACTGTATATGGACTCCATCTTACTCCTACTGACTTTCATTCCCTTCTCTCCAGTGTGTACCTCCACCTCTCCAGGTTCATCTCAACCTGCTGTCTGCTCTCACTACGGATCACAACATCATCTGCAACCTCATCTGTCAACCTGTCCATCACCACTGCAAACAGGAAAGGGCTCCGAGCCGATCCTGATGTAACCCCACTCTCACCTTGAACCAGGCTGTCATTACTGCCACACACCTCACCGCAGTCACACTGCCCTCAATCATATCCTGCATCACCCTCACATACTTATTCCAAACTTCCTCATACAATACCATAACTCCACTCTTGGCACCCTGACATATGCTTTCTCTAAGACACAATACAGTTCTGTATTTAGTAATTCATATAATCTTTACTTGTTCACAGAAGTGTTCACAGCGCTCTGTGCCTACACTCAGTGATACAAACATGTTTTATTATTATTATTTATAAGTTGTCAAATGCTTCGGTGTGCTGTTGCCCCGTTAAACCCAACAGACAGCCATAGACGCAGGGTAAAAGCAATAAGAAGATCTTTAATTCTTTTTCTTTTTAAGCAGTGCCTCCAAAGCTCCCCAGCCACCATAAACAGGCAAGTGAATATACAATATTTTCAATAATAATAAAAATAATAAACAACAATAATTCCTTCCTTCACACCTCCCAGCAAGCTCTCTCACACTCCTCTCGACTCCGGCTCACTTGCTGGGTCTCCAACAGTCCTTTAAATAGTCCTTGACACAGAAGTGCTTTGGGACTTCCATCCTCATGACTTCCTAGTACTTCCGGGCTGATGCACCTGATGCACTAAAAGTGTCAGTCATTAAATCATTACTTAAAATGTCAGACCTAGACCCACACATATTTGACAATTATAGGCCTATTTTAAATTTACCCTTTATTTCTAAAATACTAGAAAAAGTAGTCGCCAATCAGCTTCAGTCACACCTTACGCATTACAATTTATTTGAGAAATTCTAGTCTGGTTTCCGCACTGGTCATAGTACAGAAACGGCACTGACATAGGTTGTAAACGTCATTCTGATATCCTCTGATGAAGGAAACTCCACTGTAATTATGTTGTTAGACGTAAGTGCAGCGTTTGACACCATTGACCATTCTATTTTACTGCACAGGCTAGAAAACGATGTTGGGCTTACAGGCCCCATGTTCGCTTGGTTTAGTTCTTATTTATCAAATCGATTCCAATACGTACAGAAATGTGCTGACAGTACTCCATCATTATACACAGAAGTTCAATATGGTGTCCCGCAGGGATCAATACTGGGACCTTTACTGTTTTTAACTTTACAGGCTTCCACTGGGATCTCTCATTAGGAAACATAATGTTAAATTTCACTCGTATGCAGATGACACCCAGTTATACCTTTCATTTAGATCAAATGTCTTTAATTAGTTGTGTTAGTGAATTAAAGGAGTGGATGAATGAGAACTACTTGTCTTTAAACACAGATAAAACAGAGATGTTAATTATTGGAGGGAATGATGCTGATCACAACAATATTTTGTCATCATTTAACCCAGTTGGAATAACCATTAATTTTACTGAATCAGCCCGCAATCTAGGAATTATCTTTGACTCTAGCATGTCATTTAAAGCGCATATTACAAACTTGTCCAAATCATGTTTCTTCCATCTTAAAAATGTTGGGAAATAAAGGCACTTTCTAAATAAACAGGATTCTGAAAAATTAATTCATGTATTTATTCCTGGTAGGATTGACTACTGCAATGTGGTGTTCACTGGATGTTCAAACTGTTCTTTATACAGCCTCCAGTTAATCCAAAATGCTGCTGCAAGAATTATTACAAAAACAAGAAAATACGAACACATAACTCTAGTTCTTAAATCCTTACACTGGCTCCCGGTTAAGTTTAGGGCAGATTTCAAAATCCTCCTTTTAACATATAAAGCCTTAAATGGCCAAGGCACAGCTTACTTGTCTGAACGTATCATGACTTACAAACCTGAGCGCACATTAAGATCTCAAAATGCCGGTCTGCTTGTGATTCCAAGGATTAATAAAATATGTGGGAGGTCGAGCTTTTAGTTACTGAGCCCCTAAACTGTGGACTGGTCTGCCTGCTGCTATAAGAGATGCCCCTTCGATCTCAGCTTTGAAATCCCAGCTGAAGACTCACAACTTCAGTTTAGCACACCCTGACTAGAGCTGCTGATTAACTGTACAGACTGCATCTCTGTTGTCAGTCATTAGCACTAAAACATAAGTAACATGATAGTTATAATTGAATACTAACCCTCACCTATTCTGTTTCTCTTCTCAGTACTCAAATATGGCACTTGGTGCCACAGCCCACCTACCAAGTTGTTTTGCCTGCCTAAGGTAAAGTCATCTCTGATGGAGGATCACAGGAATTGTGGGGTAGAGGGGTCCCTTCATCGGATTAGCTGGCCCAGCGCTGTCTCAGCAGTGGAATGGCCAAATGGGGGATGCAGCTTGATGGCTGAGGTCTCCAGGACTCTAGACAAATTCAAATCCTACGAGTATTACCTGATATCATCTACTGTTAAATTCTACTCCATACTTGTAATATTTTTATTTTTATACTGTATTGAGGATTTGTTCCATTCTGTGTATTGTATTGTATTGTATTGACCCCCTTCTTTTTGACATCCACTGCACGCCCAAACTACTTGAAAAGGGGTCTCTCTTTGAACTGCCTTTCCCAACGTTTTTTTCCCCTACAAGGGATTTTTTTGGGAGTTTTTCCTTGTCTTCTTAGAGAGTCAAGGCTGGGAGACTGTCAAGAGGCAGGGCCTGTTAAAGCCCATTACGGCAGTTCTTGTGTGATTTTGGGCTATACAAAAATAAATTGTATTGTACTGTATTGTATTGTATGACTTCCCACGTCCTTTTGCAACTGCCCATGGAGGCACCCACGGCACCCAACAGGGCTGAGAAACCGGATTCCAAGTCCCAGGATGCCTTGCAGGAATCGGGGCACTGCTATACTCCAGGGGAGCTGCCATCTAGTGTTTTGGGGGAGGCAATGTCTCGTGACATTCCCCCATCCTTCCATCCTTCAGCCATCCCTCAAAAAGTGTAAACAAGCAAATCCCACCATCCTTACAGGATAGTAAACCTTGTAACGTCCCAGTGAGAATGCAAAGAATTGGTGAATCCAATAAAAATAAAATAAATCCTTCATTTAGCAGCAATAGGAATACAATATTAAAAAAATGAACAGGTCCTCATTTTTTTGTGTGCTCATTTATGGTTTGATTTACAGCTAATTCTTTTGAGGTCTTATCACCCATTTCACAAAGTCAACAGTCATTCGTATGCCAAAGAAAATCAAACGAGCACTGTCATAATATTACAGACTGGTGGCACTAACTGATGAAATGCTTTGAGGGGCTGATGATAGGACACATTAAACAGAATATTCTAAACAGTTTGGATGACCTCCAGGTAGCTTAGCCAGCTCCACAGAGGATACCATATGCCTTGCACTTTATATCATCCTGGTTTGTCTGAATAATAAACTCTGCTAGTCCTGCATATAGACTAAAACTCAGCAACTAACACTTTTGGACAACCAAAACTGACAATCGACCTAATAGAAATGTGACGTCCATAGAATGCCAAATCAAGAGGTTTTGGGATGGGGAGGGTGCATGAAAGAGAAAGTAGGACCAATAAAATATGTGAGAATTGTCCAGGATGTGTATGAAAGAGTGAGGGGTAACAGTGTTGGGGTAACAGATAAGACCCCAGTTAGACTACATCTGCACCAGGGATCTTCTTGAAGTCCTTACCTCTTTGATCTGGTTATGGATGTGTTGACGAGTGGGATATAAGATCAATCCCCCTGGTGCAGGCTTTGTGCTGATGACATTGTGTTGTGTAGCACCAGAAAATAGGAAGTGGAGAGAAAATTGTACAAATGGAGAAGGGCTTTAGAAGACAGAGGATTGAATATAAATAGGAAGAAGCTGACAGAATATATGAGGTTTAATGATCATCAGGATTCAGAAGTTAGCCTGCAGGGAGAGCCATTGAAAAGAGGGATAACTTTATCTACATAGGGTCAAAGGTAGCCCGAGATGGAAAACGAAATACAGAGATAACCTATAGAGTGCAGTGCAGTATTGTGTCTTTGAAAAATTAAGGTGAAGGTTAAACAAAGTTAAAGTATTTTAAGACAGTCGTAAGACCAGCAATGATGTATGGAGATGAGACGAGCAGTAAAGGGAGCACAGCAGGAAAAGAAGTTAGATGTGACAGAATTTGGAGAGGGATGTTTGGAGTTACAAAAAAGGACAGAATATGACATGAGACAATCAGAGATACAACAAATTAGGTTGACGTGGTATGAACATAGGATGAAGGGAGACCATGAATATGTGGGCCAAAGTGTGATGGGAAGGGAAATACAGGAGAAGAGAAAGTGAGTGAGGCTAAAGTGGAGGTGGATGGATAAAGTAAAAGAAGATCTAAAGGAAAAAGGGCCTGACTGTTTAGACTTTTTAGAGAAGGTTGGTCAAGCACATTGACTCTACATAGAAGAAGAAGAAGAAGTCCAGATTATAGACAAAAACTCAACAGTTAACACTTTTAGAAACTGACAACTGACCTCCTGGACCAAGAACCTGATGGTCAATCCGGCTGAGCTCCAGAGAACTTGTGTGGAGATGGAATAAACTTCCGGAAGGATAACCATCAGTGCAACACTCAACTAACCTGGGCTTTATGGTTGATTATTCATACGACTAATGAAATTATTTTTGGAGTTTGCAAAAAGGTACCTCAAGGTCTCTGGAGACAAAATTCTCTAGTGTGATGAAACCAGGATTGAACTATTTGACTTCAATTCTAGATGTCACATATGGAGAAACTCCTCATCACTGGCGTTATTATACCATTCCAACAGTGAAGCACGGTAATGGCAGCATCATGACATAGGGTTGATCTTCAAAAGCAGTTTTTGGATGACTAGTTAGGGTTGAGGGAAAGGTGAATGTAGCAAAGTACAGAGATATCCTTAGTGAAAACCTGCTCCAAGGTGCTCCAGACTTCAGACCGGGTCAAAAATTTACCTTCCAGCAGGACAATGACCCTAAGCACAAAGCATAGACATAGGAGTGGTTTAGGAGCAACTCTGGGAATGTCATTGAATGGCCCAACCAGAGCCCAGACTTGAACCCAATTGAACATCTCTGGGGAGACCTGTAAATAGCTGTCCATCGACAGTCTCCCTCCAACCTGACACAGCTGGAGTAGATCTGCAGAGAAGAATGGCAGAAAAACACCAAATCCGGGTGTGTGAAGCTTGTCACGTCAAACCCAAGAAGAATTCAAGAATGAATGGCTGTTTAAAGGGACTTCAACAAAGTACTGATTAAAAGATCTCTGAATACTTGTGTCAGTGTGATATTTCACATGACAGGGCACCTCAAGAGGAGCTGTGGTATTGTATGAAGAAGTTGGGAGTGGCAGAAAAGTATGTATGTACAAGGGAAGTGTGACCGTGGTGAGGTCTGCGGTAGGAGTGACAGATGCATTCAAGGTGGAGGTGGGGTTACATCAGGAATCGGCTCCGAGCCCTTTCTTATTTGCAATGGTGATGGACAGGTTGACAGACGAGATTAGACAGGAGTCCCCATGGACTATGATGTTTGCTGATGACACTGTGATCTGTAGCGATGGTAGGGAGCAGGTTGAGGAGACCCTGCAGAGGTGAAGATATGCTCTAGAGAGGAGAGGAATGAAGGTCAGTAGGAACAAGACAGAATACATGTGTGTAAATGAGAGGGAGGTCAGTGGAATGGTGAGGATGAGGGAGTAGAGTTGGCGAAGGTGAATGAGTTTAAATACTTGGGATCAACAGTACAGAGGGGTAATGGGGATTGTGGAAGAGAGGTGAAAAGGAGAGTGCAGGCAGGTTGGAATGGGTGGAGAAGAGTGTCAGGAGTGATTTGTGACAGACGAATATCAGCAAGAGTGAAAGGGGAAGGTCTACAGGACAGTAGAGAGACCAGCTATGTTATATGGGCTGGAGACCATGGCACTGACCAGAAGGCAGGAGACAGAGACGGAGGTGACAGATTTAAAGATGCTAAGATTTGCATTGGGTGTGACGAGGATGGACGGGATTAGAATTGAGGACATTACAGCAGTGCTTCCCAAACTTGGCCCTGGGGACACACTGTGTGTGGCTGTGGGTTTTTGTTCCAACCAGCTTCTGTTTTTAATTGGACTCCTGGGCTAATTAAGTGGTGTGTTATTTCCCAAGTTCTATGTTTTGGGAACAATATAGAAATTAGAAAACTAAGTTTGGTAAAAAAAAGAAGAAATATTTCTAAATGTTTTATAAATGTAAACACCATGCTGCTGTGCTTTTCTGAATGTAGAATACATTTAATTACAGATTGTTGTCTTCCACAGCACACAAACCACAGAGCATAACACCATCCCTGCTTGCCACTAGTCCTTCTGCCTCCACTCCTCCGCAGGCTTTGTCCTCTTCCTCCCGACTCAAGCCGTTAAGTGGTGGTAACTGGATGTTTTTCTAGGGCACCCGGAAGGAGTCCATGTGCCCAATGAGCTTCTCTCTTCCGGCAGCACTTCAGGAAGACATCCATGCACCCCCTGGTGGTGGCCAGCATGGTTGAGCTCCCATGCTCATGACACGTGGCCCCGCTGGAAACCAAGGGGGCTGCCCTTTGTAGGTCCAGGTGAGAAACTGTCCTGGAAACAGTCTTCCCCTGGTCCTTCCATAATCAGGGTGTCCCAGCCGTCCGCCACAGGGCAGACGTGTGGTGTAATGAATACAGTAGTTTTCATTGGAACTGAAAAACTGAATCTGTTGGAAAATGCATTCAGAAACTTCTCACTGTTTGCCCTTCTCCTGTTTCATAAGAAATGTTGTTCTGTCACAAGTAAAATTCAGAGTACGAGCTCAATGAAGGTCCAGATCATATGGAGTAGCTGTGATTCAATTCCTTTCATTCTCAGGGAAAGTAATAAAATTGAGAGCTTTTTAAGTTAATTAATTGTGAATCTGTGCCAATGATATTTTTACACGCTCTCAACATATGCCAGTAAAGCTCAAGACCCACGTTGGGTACTTCATTATGAAATTGAGATATTTAAATAAATAAATAAATAAATAAATAAAACAGCTCCATGAAGTGGAAAAGTGCCCTGGTGAGACTCAATTGGCTGTCAGAAGCATTTTGTGTTTGTTTATGTATCTCTCGTGGCTTAAAGATTAAATAAATGATTTTAGTTCACCCCGTACACACCTCTGGTGAGTGTATGCTGTTGAAGGATGAGTGCCCTATTACACTGTGTAATTAGATTTGTTTCAACTCTGTAAGTGATTTCGTGTGATCTAGTAAGCCAATATTTGCTCTAGGTGAGGGAACAGCATTTCATTTGTGTTAAAAGCATCAAGAGTAGCTGTTCAGATAGTATTTCTTTAAAAATATCCCATTATTATGACCAGCCTTTTATTCGTGCTTATACTCAAAGGTGCAGTCAGAGATGTCAAGTATCCCATCAACCCTTCATTGACTGTGTACTTTCACAGTTTTGATTATACAACAGATACTTTTTTATGTCATAGATAGATAGATAGATAGATAGATAGATAGATAGATAGATAGATAGATAGATAGATAG
>JANRMT010062852.1:11413519-11453123 GCA_026402145.1 Polypterus bichir lapradei
TATATATATATATATATATATATATATTTATATTTGGTTTCACCAAAATTGCCTTGTAACTGTCTTTTTCACACATACTATATATATATATATATATATATACATTTGACTGTTTAAAGTTGATTATATGAAAAGGGGGCACTTTGGGGGTGTGATATTGGCTTATAACAGAGGTGTTGGTGAGACCATCAGGGGGCACTTACCCTGTGGTCTGTATGTGGATCCCATTGCCCCAGTGTAGTGCCAGGGGACACTGTGCTGAAAAATGGCACCGTCCTTCGTATAATCAATGTCTTGACTCTCTGTGGCCATTAAAAATCGCTGAGCATCATTCGTAAAGGACGGGACGTGTCCCGATGTATAAATTGCCCACCATGGCTTAGTCATTATGGCCCATTAATCATCCATGCCTCTTATTGGCTAACTGTTTCTCACCCCTTCATCACCGATCAGCTAATGTGTGGTGAGCAGACCAGATCAAAAATGGCTGGCATCGCATCACCCAGGTGGGTACTGCATATTAGTTGTGTGTCAAGTGGCTTCCTACTCACTATGTAAAGCACTCTGAGTAGAAAAGCGCTATATAATTGTAAAGAATTATTAATTATTATTATTCTTACACGAGCCACCTTATAGTTTAGGAAGATAAGCAATAACGATCGACCCGCTTTCAGCATTTCGGGTCTGATTTGTTACACTTTGTGTGTACATAAGAGAAAAATAATGATTAAGATGTGACACAAAATTGGGTAACTTTAGCTTCAAAATGTATCTGCCACAAATATTGAAATAAATAAACTGTCAAATAGATTGTCTGTTGCAATTTTAATCATGTTCAGTAACATACATAGGACAGAGGTGTTTCTTCATTATGACCAGTGGGGCACACCAGAAATCTTATTTAGAAAACTTTACATATAGCAGAGTATGAAAATATGACCTGTTACTCAGTTTGGCTGGACATTCAATTCTAGCAAGAATCTCAGTGGTTCCAAACTTCTTCCATTTCACAATTAGATAGATAGATAGATAGATAGATAGATAGATATGAAAGGCACTATATGATAGATAGATAGATAGATAGATAGATAGATAGATAGATACTTTATTAATCCCAAGGGGGAAATTCACATAATCCAGCAGCAGTATACTGATACAAAGAAACAATATTAAATTAAATAGTAATAAAAATGAAAAAAATGAAAAAAAAAAAAATGTTTGCATTTACTCCCCCGGGTGGAATTGAAGAGTTGCATAGTGTGCGGGAGGAACGATCTCCTCAGTCTGTCACTGAAGCAAGACAGTGACAAAAGTTTGTCACTGAAGCTACTCCTCTGCCTGGAGATGACACTGTTCAGTGGATGCAGTGGATTCTTCATGCTTGACAGGAGTTTGCTTAATGCCCGTCGCTCTGCCACAGATGTTAAACTGTCCAGCTTTACTCCTACAATAGAGCCTGCCTTCTTAACAAGTTTGTCCAGGCGTGAGGCGTCTTTCACCTTTATGCTGCCACCCCAGCACACCACTGCGTAGAAGAGGGCACTCGCCACCACCGTCTGGTAGAACATCTGCAGCATCTTATTGCAGATGTTGAAGGATGCCAACCTTCTCAGAAAGTATAGTCTGCTCTGACCTTTCTTACACAGAGCATCAGTATTGGCAGTCCAGTCCAATTTATCATCCAGCTGCACTCCCAGGTATTTATAGGTCTGCACCCTCTGCTCACAGTCACCTCTGATGATCACATGGTCCATGAGGGGCCTGGGCCTCCTAAAATCCACCACCAGCTCCTTGGTTTTGCTGGTGTTAAGGTGTAAGTGGTTTGAGTCGCACCATTTAACAAAGTCTTTGATTAGGTTCCTATACTCCTCTTCCTGCCCACTCCTGATGCAGCCCACGATAGCAGTGTCATCAGCGAACTTTTGCACGTGACAGGACTCTGAGTCATATTGGAAGTCTGATGTATATAGATTGAACAGGACCGGAGAAAGTACAGTCCCCTGCGGTGCCCCTGTATTGCTGAACACAATGTCAGACCTGCAGTTCCCAAGACGCACATATTGAGGTCTGTCTGTAAGATAGTCCACAATCCATGCCACCAGGTGTGAGTCTACTCCCATCTCAGTCAGCCTGTTTCTAAGGAGCAGAGGTTGGATGGTGTTGAAGGCGCTAGAGAAGTCCAAAAACATAATTCTTACAGCACCACTGCCTCTGTCCAGGTGGGAGAGGGATCGGTGTAGCATAGATGATGGCATCCTCCGCTCCCACCTTCTCCTAGTATGCGAACTGTCGAGGGTCGAGGGTGTGGTGGACCTGTGGCCTCAGTGGTGAAGCAGCAGCCGCTCCATGGTCTTCATCACATGTGACGTCAGAGCAACAGGCCGGAAGTCATTCAGCTCACTAGGATGTGATACCTTTGGGACAGGGGTGATACAAGATGTTTTCCAAAGCCTCGGGACTCTCCCCTGTTCCAGGCTCAGGTTGAAGATGCGCTGTAGAGGACTCCCCAGTTCCAACGCACAGGCCTTCAGCAGTCGTGGCGATATACCATCTGGACCCGCTGCTTTGCTGGCACGAAGTCTTTTCAACTCTCTGCTCACATGGGCTGCTGTAATTGTGGGTGGGGATGTCTCACCTATACTGGTATCAGCAAAAGGATGGTTGGAGGATGCAGTTCTCCGAGGTGAGAGTGGGTTAGGGTGATCAAACCTATTAAAGAAGTTGTTCATTTGGTTTGCTCTCTCCACGTCTGTCTCAATGGCGGCACCCCGCTTCGAGCTGCAGCCAGTGATAATCTTCATCCCATCCCACACTTCCTTCATGCTGTTGTTCTCCAACTTCTGCTCCAGCTTTCTCCTGTACTGCTCGTTCGCCGCCCTGAGTTGGACTCGGAGTTCCTTCTGCACGCGCTTGAGCTCATGCTGATCACTGCCTTTAAAAGCCCTTTTCTTCTGGTTCAAAAGGCCCTTGATGTCACTTGTAACCCATGGCTTGTTGTTAGCATAGCAGCGTACTGTTCTTACTGGAACTACAATGTCCATACAGAAGTTGATGTAATCAGTTGTGCATTCAACAGCCTCTTCAATGTTCTCACTATGTGACCTCAGCAATATATCCCAGTCTGTAGTTCCAAAGCAGTCTCTCAGAGCCTGCTCTGCCTCAGGGGACCACTTCCTGAATGAGCGTGTGGTTGTAGGTAGCGCCCTCACTCTTGGTTTGTATTGAGGCTGTAGCAGAACCAGGTTATGATCTGCTTTCCCAAGCGCAGGCAGCGGGGTGGCGCTGTATGCGTCTTTAATGTTTGCATACAGTAGGTCGATAGTCCTGTTTATTAAATTATTAAAGCCACTGTGCTTCTGAGAACACTCAAAGCTTCAAACATGGTTTTATCCCCTCTGTACCTTACCTCATTTTGACCTATATGGAGGTCTACAGAGAGTTCTTTAGACTTCATGGCATGCACTGTGAATTGTGGACCTTCTATGCTCAGGTACACGTGTGCATATATGTATCCAGTCAAATTTAATTTTCTACAGGTGGGCTCCAATCAAGTTCTAGAAACATCTAAAGGAGAACTGAAAGGAAACAGGATGGGTCTGACCACAATGTAAAGTGCCACAGCAAAGGGTCTGAATAGTTTTAGGAAGAAGAGATTTCACTTTTTGATTTTTAACAAATTTGCGAACCTTTCTGACAACATGTTTTCACTTTGTCATTATAGGATTTTGAGTGTAGATAGATGGGCAAAAGAGGGAAATGTGTTCACTTAAAATGAACTCTACAACACAGTAAAGTGTGCAGAAAGTGAAGGGGTCTGAACCCACTGTATATCCACATAGAGGCTAAAAGTCACTATTAAAAGTTTTAAACAATTCCAGGTATAGTTCACTGAAACAAGAATGGGAATACAATAAGTACCGTAGCTACCATCTGTAAGTTAAGAAATCCAGTGTAGAACATGGATCAAGGATCAAACGTTAAAAATTTGTGTTAATTTTCATTCTTTAGAAATATGCACCATAAGCACATATTTGTACTTCTGCATACATGTAGAGAAACTTTCTAAAAGTTTATTTTTGCTGTTTTTTTTTTCTTGTTCTTGTTCTGATTCATTCTGCCTTCTAATCCAGCAACCTAATTCAGTAAAACCTTAGACTCATCCATCAAAAGCATCATTGACTAAGAGACAAGAGTAAGGAATTTTTCACACGGAGGGCAACATTTCATTCATTCAGTCCTTTGTCTTCCATTTCCAATGAGAATCACTCAATCATGATCTGGTGAAACATTCTCTACAAGCCTGGCTGGATTTCTCCAGCAATCTCTGCGTTTATTGTCCAATGGAAGCTTGAGTGATGTAAAACAAAATAATGACATTCTGCCCGTGGCTATTCATGTAGTGTTGACAGCTAAATGTGCACTTCATTTTTTACTTTTTCAAACAACCTGAGTGCATAAAAAATGACTACATCAGTCACCAACTCCTCTGAATTTTTGATTTTACTGACACTTTAAGACATCTGGTGTGTTTTTTTTTACTAATAAAGGCACTTTTTATTATAGAATTGAGTACATCTAAGTATAGCAGAACTATTAACATTGTAAAGTTTAATTGCTCTCCAGGTTAAATTGTCCTCTGCATAACAATTGAGTGGTATTCAGTGTTTATAAGGCTGTGTTGAAGTCGCAGATCTTAGTTTGGAATAGAAAAACCTATAGAACCATATGGTAACTTGTACTTATTCATTTATTATTCTTATAATTTTTAATTTACACATTCCTTAGTATTTATTGCTTTTTTATTGCCATTGCTAAATTTAGTAACTTGTGTTTACTCTGTTGGTATACCAGGCAACGTCCTGCTCACAACATTCATTATGTGGTGGCATCAGAAATATCACCGTACACTGCGTCTCACTCTGACTTGTAATCTGCTATCAGCGACATAAGTTGCGGGTTTTCTTTTCTTATCACTTACCTCTCCAAAACCTATAAATGTTTACAGAAAAAGTAACAAAATAGAAACACAGCTGTAATGAAAATATAGAGATACAAAAAAATCCTAATGTTATTTACCTACTGTATTTATGATCTGAGTTCACTTCTGTTATAGCGCGTCTTTATGTGAAAACAGCAGTGTCAAATGCGAGGGGGGGTGGGATTGTAAACGTGGCTGAGAGAATAAAACTGAATAAAAAAAAACCTAAACTTTACAAGTATCATAAATTACACCGGCTGTTACAGACTGGAGTCAAATGTATGTTTTTATTCGAAAATAGTAAGAATACATGCAGGTCACTTCTCAAAAAGGACTCATCCAGGATCAAACCCGTGAAGTTTTGATTACCAGTCAACAGTTGATACCGTTGCACCACCGAAGCAGTCGTAGTAAGTGTCGCACCCTAACGTGTGTTGTTTTTGTGCAGTTATATTTTTGTATTAAAGTGCACTTGTTCGGTTATATTTGTACCTTTTGTGAAAGTGTTTCATTGATATTTGGAATTCAGGCTTCACACATTATACACTTCATGTCTACATTTTGTCAATTATTACTAAAACATGAAAAACGTTTCTGTTTTAACAATGTGTTTACATAGATTGTTGTAGACACGGAACACACATGAAATGCAAGTGTTCCAAATAACGATATAGTATTTATAAAAGGTGTAATTTTGACTTCTCACTCTGTACAACTCAAAGCAGCTGACACGCAGGTAAACAGACTTGAGCTGAGAAAACTGTGTGGGGATGTGATAGCAGGCTGCTGGCTGCTTGCTGATTATCGACACATTTACAGGACAAAAGACACTGACGGAGAGGTGAGAAGCGATTTAAGGTGGGATGGATCTACGAGTTTTTTCGTAGGCTCTGGTAATTCTAGTATTAAGAAAACTGTCACTTTACCGCTTTTGGGATCTTTAGCAACCCTATAGGTTTCAGGCAACTAAATGAACATAATAAAATAGTTTAAAATGATGTTGGCTTAGTTTTAGTAGTTAATTGTTGCAGATGAAATGAATGAGGCATACAAGGGGAACTGTGTCTATACTTTATCATGTGACCCCATAAGAGCTTTAAATATAACATCACGGGTCGCTAGCAACCTGACGCATGTATTCAAGTGTTAGTAAATTTGGTGAATAATTATGTGGCCAACTTTTTTATGCTTAAAGTTAAAGTTTAATTAGACTACTTTGCAGAGATCTGTTGTCACCTTGACATTAAAGATTCTTTTTCTGTTGATCAATGTCAAAAAAGCAAAATTAAAAATTCCAGAAAATTTTCTTAGGCACTGTATGTTAACCTGCAGCAATAGTAATGGTTGCAGCTTCAAGGAAGACTTGATAAAGTAGATCTAGCAACATGATGAACAAGATCAAGCAACATCCATCCATCCATCCATCCTCTTCCGCTTATCCGGGGTCAGGTCGCGGGGGTAGCAGCTTAAGCAGAGAGGCCCAGACTTCCCTCTCCCCGGCCACTTCTTCCAGCTCTTCCGGGAGAATCCCAAGGCGTTCCCAGGCCAGCCGGAAGACATAGTCCCTCCAGTGTGTCCTGTGTCTTCCCCGGGGCCTCCTCCCGGTTGGACGTTCCCGGAACATCTCACCAGGGAGGCGTCCAGGAGGCATCCTGATCAGATGCCTGAGCCACCTCATCTGACTCATCTCGATGCGGAGGAGCAGCGGCTCTACTCTGAGCCCCTCCTGGATGACTGAGCTTCTCACCCTATCTTTAAGGGAAAGCCAAGACACCCTGCGGAGGAAACTCATTTCAGCCGCTTGTATTTGCGACCTCGTTCTTTCAGTCACTACCCACAGCTCACGACCATAGGTGAGGGTAGGAACGTAGATCGACTGGTAAATTGAGAGCTTTGCCTTACGGCTCAGCTCCTTTTTCACCACTACAGACCAATGCAGAGCCCGCATCACTGCAGATGCTGCACCGATCCGCCTGTCAATCTCACGGTCCATTCTTCCCTCACTCATGAACAAGACCACAAGATACTTGAACTCCTCCACTTGGGGCAGGATCTCACCCCCAACCCTGAGAGGGCACTCCACCCTTTTCCGGCCGAGGACCATGGTCTCTGATTTGGAGGTGCTGATTCTCATCCCAGCCGCTTCACACTCAGCTGCGAACCGCTCCAGAGAGAGCTGAAGATCACGGCCTGATGAAGCAAACAGGACAACATCATCTGCAAAAAGCAGTGACCCAATCCTGAGTCCACTAAACCGGACCCCTTCAACACCCTGGCTGCGCCTAGAAATTCTGTCCATAAAAGTTATTAACAGAATCGGTGACAAAGGTCAGCCCTGGCGGAGTTCAACTCTCACTGGAAACGGGCTCGACTTACTGCCGGCAATGCGGACCAAGCTCTGACACCGGTTGTAGAGGGACCAAACAGCCCTTATCAGGGGGTCTGGTACCCCATACTCCCGGAGCACCCTCCACAGGATTCCCCGAGGGACACGGTCAAATGCCTTTTCCAAGTCCACAAAACACATGTAGACTGGTTGGTCAAACTCCCATGCACCCTCCAGGATTCTGCTAAGGGTGTAGAGCCGGTCCACTGTTCCGTGACCAGGACGAAAACCACACTGTTCCTCCTGAATCTGAGGTTCGACTATCCGACGGACCCTTAGCTTCAACTCTCACCTCCGGCAGAACTTCAATCACGTCCCGAGGGAGGTGGGGGACATTGAGTCCGAATGGGCCATGTTCTGTGCCTCTATTGTTGAGGCGGCTGACCGAAGCTGTGCCCACAAGGTGGTCGGTGCCTGTCGTGGCGGCAATCCCCGAACCCGTTGGTGGACACCGGCGGTGAGGGATGCCGTCAAGCTGAAGAAGGAGTCCTATAGGACCTTTTTGTCCTGTGGGTCTCTGGAGGCAGCTGATAGGTACCGGCAGGCCAAGCAGAATGCAGCTTCGGTTGTTGCTGAGGCAAAAACTCGGGCATGGGAGGAGTTTGGAGAGGCCAGGGAGAACGACTTTCGGACGTCTTCGAGGAGATTCTGGTCCACCGTCCACTGGGACTGTGGTCACCGAGGTGGTCAAAAAACTCCTTGGTGGCAGGGCCCCAGGGGTGGATGAGATACGCCCAGAGTTCCTCAAGGCTCTGGATGTTGTAGGACTGTCTTGGTTGACACGTCTCTGCAACATCACATGGACATTGGGGATGTGCCTCTGAATTGGCAGACCAGGGTGGTGGTCCCTCTCTTTAAAAACGGGGACCGGAGGGTGTGTTCCAACTACAGATCAAGCAACATTCTTTTGGTTAAATGATGAATCACTGTTGTGATGTAAGATTTTGCATATAACTTGATAAATGTTTTGTATGTCTTTATTTGTAATTTAGGCGTAGCAATGTAATTTAGTGTTACTTTGGTGAGAGGCGTTCGTGTTTGCCACAACCCCCGTTTACTACTTTTCTTTGTATTTGTAGGGTGTAATTTGGGGGATGTGTCTTAAACAAATTTGATGAGTATTTCTTTGCTAAAGTCTTTCTCTCATCCACCAGGTTAGCTTAACATATAGTCTTGGGGGGTTGCAGGTGTTAAGATGTACTATTTCCCCCATTGGTCTGAGATATGGCTGTCTGGATTGGCTGTAGGGGTTGGACAGAAAACCTATAAATTTGCTTGCTCAACCACATTCTCTCTTACTAACATCTGAAAGAAGAATCTCTTACTAACCAACATCTGAAAAAGAAGCATCTCTTGCTAACCTGTGATGATGTAGAAGTATCTTTCTCTTGTTAACAACTGATGAAGACCATCACACCATGAACTGAAGACAACACAATGAAGAGCACAGCTTCAGCCATTTTGAACAGACATGTGGCTAAAAGCTGAGCAATTCCACCCGGGGGAGTAAATGCTAACATTTTTTTTTTTTTTTTTCATTTTTATTACTATTTAATTTAATATTGTTTCTTTGTATCACTATACTGCTGCTGGATTATGTGAATTTCCCCTTGGGATTAATAAAGTATCTATCTATCTATCTATTTATCTATCTATCTATCTATCTATCTATCTATCTATCTATCTATCTATCTATCTATCTATCAAATGATGCCTTAACTAGAGAAATTAAGTAACTACAAGTCTGTGTGCCACCTGAGTTACACATCACCATTTTATCAGGTTGTATGGTTGCCAATATTCAAATGTACTGTGCATTTTGTTATTATTTATGAATATTATCAGTAATACATTATTTTATGTGTAACTTAACCCCTGCTTGTCTTTTTAGTACATCTAATTGCCTGAGGTTGTAGATATAGAAGGGAAGGTGGGGATAAGTTATATGGTACAATAATACCTTATAAACAGTGGTAAATCTGTGAGATTAGGCATTCTAAAGCTACATATTAATAATACAATAGGGGAAAGTAGAGCAATATATATATTACTCTACCAAGATAAAACAATCACGTACTAGAGTACATCAGTGGAGATTAACACTAGAATTACCAAATCTTACGAAAAAACTCGTAAATCTGGCCCACCTTAAATCTGCTTGCACCTCTCCATCAGCGTCTTTTGTCTTGTAAATGTGTTGATAAGCATCTGCTATCCCATCCTCCCACCGAGAGTAAATATTTACTCCCACAGAGTAAATATTGCTGTCTATGGCACTTCTCAACTTCAACACTTGTTAAAGTCAGCTATATGACACATTAGGTGGCCAACATAAGCCATGCACAATTTATGACACTTTAATGATCGTTTGATACCAACCATCTTGCACCAATGCCAATCCCTCAGTAATGCAACATCTCTGTGGCTCTTACGCTCATCCAAAAGTGGATGGCTATGGATAGAGAAAATCAACAAAAGCCAAGTTGGTGACATACTTAAACCGCTAACCACAAATGCATAATTATCCCTTCATCCCGCTGAATCCAAACACAGGGGTCTGCTGGAGCCAATCCCAGGGCACAAGGCAGAACACCAATCCCAGGCAGGGTGCCAACCCACCGCAGGACACACACAAACACATCAAGCCCAATATAGAATTGCCAATCCACCTAACCAGCATGTCTTTGGACTGTGGGAGGAAACCGGAGCACCCAGAGGAAACCCACACAGACACGGGGAGAACATGCAAACTCCACCCAGGGAGGACCTGGGAAGCAAACCCGGGTCTCCTAACTGTGAGGCAGCAGCGCTACCACTGTGCCACCGTGCCCCCCGTGCATAATTATATAAATGATTATTATTACATTCATTAATCATACTTTTTCTGATGTGTACACACCAGGGCTTCATGACTGAAAAGGTCTCAAGAGCCACTACTCTTTCACCGTTCAAAATTTCCTCACCTTTTAATGTTAGCTGCTGGTCAATCTCTGCTTTGGATGTGACTCAGCTATTCCTGCTATGCATGGGAGCAGAACCCTGTAGGGCTTTTCTTGCCTGCAGCAAAGTTTCTAGCTGAATCAATGACCTGACGACTTGATAAGAGTGGCTTATCAAGCCTGTGACAATGCATTTTAAAAATGAGCCTTTGTGTTTTTGGAGTGTCTGCTCCTTCAGTGCTCAATCATTCACAACCAAATAGCTTTGGTCATTTTAATTTCAGTCGACAATCAACAGCCTCTCATCTTGCTGGTCAGGATGGGCTAAGTAAATACACTCATAGGTCATTTTATTAGGTACACCTGTTGTACTGCTTGTTAACACAAACATCTAATCAGCCAATCACACAGCAGCAAATCAATGCATTTCGGCCTGTAGACATTTTCAATACAACCTGCTGAAGTTGAAACCGAGGATCAGAATGGTGAAGAAAGGGGACTGAAGTGATTTTGAACGTGGCGTGGCTGTTGGTACCAGAAGGGCTGGTAGGAGTATATCAGATACTGCTGATCTGTTAGGATTTTCACACACAACCATCTCTAGAGTTTACAGAGAATGGTCTGAAGAAGGGAAAATATCAGTGAGTGTCAAAATGCCTTGTTGATGCCAGAGGTCAGAGGAGAATAGCCAGACTGTTTTGAGCACTGATAGAAAGGCAACAGGAACTTAAATAACCACTCATTACAACCGATGTATGCAGAAGAGCATCTCTGAACACACGACACGTCGAACCTTGAAGCAGATGGGCTACAGCAGCTGGAGAGGCTACAATTCACGTAGGATCACGAAAACTGGACAACAGAAGATTAGAAAAACATTGCCTGGTCTGATTAGTCGAGATTTCTGCTGCAACATTTGGATTGTAGGGTCAGAATTTGGTGTCAACAACATGAAAGCAGGGACCCATACTGAAGTATAATTACAAGCATTTCAAATGTTTCAAAGCCTTTTATTAACAGTTACATTAAGTTTATGCACAGAGTCAATATTTGCAGAGTTGGTCCTTCATTCTTTTTCAAGACCTCTGCAATTCACCCTGGCATGCTGTCAATTAACTTCTGGGCCAAATCCTGACTGATGGCCACCACCCATTCTTGCAGAATCAATGCCTGCAGTTTGTCAGAATTGGTGGGTTTTTGTTTGTCAACCCGCCTCTTGAGGATTGACCACAAGTTCTCAACGAGATTAAGTTAAGTTGATCACCAAACTATTCTTGGATGGTTGGGAGAAGTTGGATGTTTTGGTCCCATTTTTTATTCATGGTTCGGGATCGGGGGACACCACCAGTACAGAGCTTGCTCAGGAATGGCAGCATGCAGGTGTGAGTGAGGTGAAGACTTTTGGAGGATGGCCTGGTAGGTGTCAAGAAGGGCAGCAAAGAAGCCAAGAAAAATCATCAGGGACAGACTGATATTCTGCAAAAGGTACAGGGATTGGACTGCTGGGGACTGCTGGGGGAAAGTAATTTTCTCTGATGAATCCCCTTTCTGATTGTTTGGGGCATCCAGAAAAAAAAGAAAAGGTGACTATCAGTCCTATGCCATGCCAACAGTAAAGCATCCTGAGACCATTCATGTTAGGTGTTGCTTCTCAGCCAAGGCAGTGGCTTCACTCATAATTCTGCCTAAGAACACAGCCATGAATAAACATTCTCCAAGAGCAACTTCTCCCAACCATCCAAGAACAGTTTTGGTGACCAACAATGCTTTTTCCAGCATGATGGTGCACCAGGCCATAAGGCAAAAGTGAGAACTAAGTGGCTCGGGGAATAAAACATCAAAATTTTGGGGTCCATGGCCAGGAAACTCCCCAGACCTTAATCCCATTGAGAACTTGTGGTCAATCCTCAAGAGGCGGGTGGGCAAACAAAAACCCACAAATTCTGACAAACTCCAAGCACTGATTCTGCAAGAATGGGTAGCCATCAGTCAGGATTTGGCCCAGAAATTGATTGACAGCCTGCCAGGGTGAATTACAGAGGAGCTGAAAAAGAAAGAAGGGCAAATACTGCAAATATCTGACTCTTTTCATAAACTTAATGTGATTGTCACTAAAAGCCTTTGAAACTTATGAAATGCTTGTAATTCTACTTCAGTATACCACAGAAACATCTGAGAAAAAGATCTAAAAACACTGAAGGAGCAAACTATGTGAAAACCAATACCTGTGTCATTCTCAAAACCTTTGACCACGGCTGTACATCCTGCTTGTGGCTCCAGTAAAGTAATACTAGATAGCTCAAAAACCATAGACTGCAAAATATGGAGCAAACGGTGACATGAACTTTAAAAGGCAGGCTCAGTTATAGGATGTACTCTGGACCTGCTGGAGCTTGTAGCAAAGTGGAGAATTAAAATAAAACTGAGTGCCATTGTGAACAATGCTGCACATCCTCTCTCTGACATTCTAGTGTGTGTTCAGACCAAGCTGAAGAAGAATAAATATTTGTTTTATTTTTACACATGCCTCCCTGTCTCTCTGTGCCGGGTCGGGCACCTATATAGGACATCTCACACTATCTATCTATCTATCTATCTATCTATCTATCTATCTATCTATCTATCTATCTATCTATCTATCTATCTATCTATCTATCTATCTATCTATCTAATACTGTATGTAGTGAAATATATGGTCTATCCATCTATTTAGATGTCCTGGAGGTTAGTGAGTACACATTCTGTGATGTGTTCAGCTGACCACCCTACTCTCTACAGACCCTTGTGGTCCTGCTGCATGCTGCTCCCAAACCAGGTGGTGATACTTCTTTAGTTTCAGGGACGGCAGCGTTAAATCACTGAGGTGTCTGAATGTAGTACAGACGTTGCTGTGCCTTCTTCATTAAGGTGTAAATGTGCTTGCATTGAGTCAGGTCCTCGGTGATGTGGACACAGAGGTATCTGTAACTGTCTAACTTCTCCTCCTGGGGGGATGGTGATGCCTCCGCTGTTTCCTCTTAAGGTCCACAATCAGCTCCCTTGTCTTGCTTACTTTCATTAGAAGACTGTTGGCCTGACACCAGTGTGATAGACTGTCCACTTCATCCTGTTCATTTTTGTTAGAGATCAGGACTAATACATCTGTGTCATCAGCAAACTTGACAACAGTGATTGAAATACAAGTAGCCATGCTGTCATAAGTGTAGAGGGAGTACATCAGAGAGCTCAGCGCACAGCCCTGTGGAGAGCCTGGGCTGGGAATGAGAGATGATGAAGTATGGCCACCTACTTGAACTACTTGGTGTCAGTCTGTCAGGAAGTTAAAAACCCAGCTACACTATGAAGTGGTCAAGCACAGGTCCTGGTGATGATCTTAGAGGGGATTATTGTATTAAATGCCAAACTATAGTCTATTGCCAATTGGCAGATGCATAAAGCGAGAAATCTGTACTACTCCGGTAAACTCAATTATATGTTATCTCACAGGAGTGGCATATATTTTTTTAAATAAAAGTCAGACTAAATCAAACCATTGTGCGGATTACCGTGTTACTGTGTTTTCTTTCCAGTAAATGCACAAAAATTGGTGAGCCTAATCTCCGCACTCTTCCTAACCCTAAACCCTGCTGTTACCTAACTGAAGATATGCACATTTTGAATGATTTCTATTTCCATTAGAAATCTTTGTCTGACCAATAAGTGACAGGAAGATGCATGCAGAATTAATGTATGAAAGCAATTCCAGACAAGAACTTCTTCTTGATGTGAATGGCACAAATTCCTCTGGAAGTGAAACACAGTTCATCTCAGGAATTTTTTTGACAAGTAAAGTCACGAGGTTTGCAGCAAATTAAATTCAGTGCAAATTGTTTTGCTCCTTACAAATCACAAGAGATGGGTGTTTCTTAAACTTCTCCACTTAAGGAAGCACCTCAACCCAACCCTGGAGAGGGCACTAAACCCTCTTCTGGCTGAGAACCATAAACCTCCGAGGCTCATCTCACCTGCATTCCACCCCAGTGTGTGTCTGAGGCCAAATCCCAGTGAAGCCAGTGGGATCACATCTTATGCAAAAAGAGGAGATGCCATTGTGAGGTCACCGAACTGGACACACTTAGCTCCATGGCTGCGCCTAGCACTTCAGTGTGCAGCATACAGTATAGTACATGATGAACTTTAATAGACTGTGCTAAATCTCAAAGCCCTAAGCAGCATAAGGCATAAAAGATTTATTTTCAACATCAAGGACACCACATACGAACCAGTGGAATTCTGTGTTAGTAAATTTAGACTACATCTTCTTTTTAGGTAGAACATACAGGTCCCTTCATAACGTTTGGAACAAAGACCAATTTTTTTCCTTGCTTTACCCTTCTGCTCAACAGTTTAAAATGACAAATCAAACAAATCAGACATCGTGATTAAGGTGCACACTGCAGATTTCCATTTAAGGGGACTTGAAGACATTTCGGTCACACCATGTAGAAATGAAAACACTTTTTCTATGTGGTCCTCCCATTTCAGGGCACCATAACATTTCAAACAATTGGTGCCACAGGTATTTGTGATTCCTCAGGTGGGTTTCATGGCTTCATAAGATACCTCAGCTCACTTGTACCCTTTGCAGTCTGTATTTGCCATTGTTCAACATGAGGAAAAGAGCTGTGCCAATGAAAGTCAAAGAAGCCATTATTAGTAAAACCTTAGGATGACCAAAATCAACTGTTGGGAATATCAGGAATATCATGAAGAAGAACAAACACACTGGTGAGCGCAGTAATCACAAAGAGGCTGGTAGGCCAAGGAAGACCTCCTAAAAAATTCTCTTTCTTCTAAACTATGTATGACAGTGAATTCATGGATTCATTTGCTATGTTGCAATCATGCATAATGGCCTAGGAGCATTTATTTGTCGTCTGAGGCCTCACCTCACTTGAAAGGCCCAAAAATACATATCTTTCAATAGAAAATGTAATGAAATGTAGGCAAAACGCCCTGTTTATCATATCCTGTGGTTGATGGTGAATTTAGGGATAATTTTGCTATACTGCCATTATGCACAGTATTCTAGGGTCATTTAATTGTAGTTTGAAGTTTCACCTGGCTTAAAAGGCCTCCACTGCTAATGACAGAAGAATCCTCACTATGGTAAAGATAAAAGCTCCAGATGCTTGTCCGACAGATCAGAAACAGTCTTCGGGGGCTGATGTGGACGTGTCAGAGTTGACTATAAGCAGAAGACTTCATGAACAGAAATACAGAGTACACCCTGCAAGATGAAGACCACTAGTTAGCCACAAAAACAGGATGGCCAGATTACTGTTTGAGAAAAATGACTTCAAAGAGCCTGCAGAATTCTGGATTAAAGGTCTTGTGGATAGACGAGACAAAGACGAACCTCATCAGAGTGATGACAAGAGCAAAGTATGGAGACAAGAAGAAACTGCCCAAGATCCAAAGCAGACCACCTCATCTGTTAAACATGGTGCTGGGTGTTTTATGACTTGGATATGTATGGCTGCCACAAGTCCTGGCACACTTCTCTTCATTGATGAAGGAACATCAATGGCACAAGGAATTCTGAGGTGTGTAGAAACATCTGATCTGCTCAAGTTCCACTAAACATCTCCAAACTCACTGGACGGCACTTCATCCTATATCAAGATAACGATCCAAACATACTGCTGAGACAACACAGGAGTTTATCAAAGCTTAAAAAAAATGGAAAATTCTTGAATGGCCAAGCCAGTCATCCAATTTCAGTCCAACTGAGCAGGTCTTCCATATGCTGAAGAGAAAACCTAAGGGGACAAGGAACCCAAAACAAGCAGGAGCTGAAGATGGCTGCATTAGAGGCTCGCAGAGCAGCACAAGAGAAGACCCTCATCACCTGCTGATGTCTATGAATCGCAGACTTCAAGCAGTCATTGCATGCAAGGGATATGTGACAAAGTCCTAAATATGACAACGGCTTTAATAGGCCTGCCATTGCTGTGTCCAAACATTACAGGGCACTGAAATGGGGAGGCCAATGAAGAAAAAGTGTTGTGTGTGCAAATCCCCTTAAAGGAAAGTCTGATATGTGCAGTTTCATTGTTTGATTTGTAATTTTAAACTGTGGAAGAGATAAGCAAAGAAAAATGTGTTTTTTGTCCCAAACATTATGGATGGCACTGTATGACTATGATAAAGTAAAAGTAAATGCAATGGAAGGATTTAGAAGACAGTCTAACCCTTGGCTCTCTTTGACCTTGAACAAGTCACTTATCTTGCCTTCAAAATGAAAGAATATGCATCTGCATATTTAATTTTGCTCAGAACAAAATACTTTTTAATGTGTCAACATGAAAGGAGCTATAATACATTACTTTGAGAATGGGGAGAGGATGTCGGCAGTTTACTCTTTTCTTCATCCTCCGCTAGTTCATAATGCCTGCAGAATGTAAAATCCAGGGAAATGGGGATTGAGAGAGCATGATAGAGTAGGAAAGGTAATTTCAGATGTTTCACTTGACTAGTTTCCTTCATTTGATTCATATTAGATGTGATAATGTATTTCTGCCATTAAGCAGCTAATAAAGAGTAGACAGTATGTGTTTTTTCTCCGCAGGAATCACGAGGAGAGGGCAGTGTGGGGGCTGTCGATATCCAGCATACTGCTGGGTCACATTAGTGTGCAGAGTAAAGATTTCTAATTTTCATTTAAATAAAATAAAAATAAATAAATAAAAAAAAAAAAAACAGCTCCAGCTTTTTAGGTTACAGGTGGCAGCAATTTATTTAGCTAAAATTTTCCTTACCCCGGGTTTCTCAGTCTCGGAGTACTTTGTAATAATGCTTGCCAGGAATGGAGCTACTTAAGCTTGATTGAATGATAAGAGGCTCAGGTTCTCATTTATCTTTTTTATAAAGCTGCCCTTTTCTGATCTTTTGCTATACGTATGGCATTCCAAATGATCATTTCCATAAATCTTTTGAAGTATTATTGTCTTTAAATGATCACTCATCCCGGCCTCCTGTTTCTCTGTCAAGAGAGCTGCATTCTCACACGGGGCGAGAGTCTTACGCTGGTTTGAATGAGCTCCTGTGGGGCAAAAGGAGAGCCACTAGACCACAAAAAAGTTAAAGATGGTTTTAAGATCTTGGAACCCGGCTGATACCGGCCTCTGTTAATAACGGGGATTTTATGCTCAAACTACATAACGCACTCTGTCTCACACGTGTGCATAGGAGACAGATTATAGGCTCAAATGGTGTCATCTCTCACTTGGACCAGTGGTTGGCACTGTCACCTGATCCTTTCTCCTTTTGTCCCACTGCAGACTCTTCCTCTCAATGACTTCACCACTAGCCCACCTACTGATTGAGCAAGACCTAGGCAAGGACTGGAGTTTAACTGAACAGTCAGACTGGGTTCTGAAGAGGGAGGTCGTGTTTTACTAACATGCTGGAATTCTATGAGGAGGCAACAGAAGGATACGATCAAAGTGGTGCAGATGATGTGATTTATCTTGAATTTCAGAAAGCATTTGATGAGGTGCCACATGAGAGGTTGGGCATCAAACTAAAAGAAGTGGCAGTTCAAGGTGATGTTTGTAGATGGGTGCAGAATTGGCTTAGACATAGGAAGTAGAGGGTGATGGTGTGAGGCATCTCATCAGAACTGGCTGATGTTAAGAGTGGTGTCCAGCAGGGGGCAGTGCAGGGGGCACTGCTATTTTTAATAAATATAAATGATTTGAATAGGAATATAAGTAACACGCTTGTTAAATTTGCAGATGATACCAAGATAGGTGGATTAGCAGATAATTTGGAATCTGTTACATCTTTACAGAAGGACACAGGTAGCATACAGGCTTGGGTACAATGGGTGGTCGGAAAATCGAGAGTACACCATATGAGAAGGATTAAGGAGTCATAGTGGACTCTAAGCTGTCGCCTTCCAGACAGTGTTGAGAAGCCATTAAGAAGGCTAACAGAATGTCAGGTTATATAGTGCCTTGATGTGTGGAGTACAAGTCACAGGAGGTTCTGCTCAAGCTTTATAACACACTGGTGAGGACTCATCTGGAGTACTGGGTGCAGTGTTGGTCTCCAGATTACAAAAAGGACATAGCAGCACTAGAAAAGGTCCAGAGAAGAGCGACTAGGCTGATTCAGGGATACAGGGGATAAGTTATGAGGAAAGATTAAAAGATAATAATAATAATACAAGAAGATTAAGAGGAGACCTGAGTGAAGTGTTTAAAATTAGGAAGGGAATTAGTCCAGTGGATCGAGACTGTTGTTTTAAAATGAGTTCATCAAGAACACAGGGACACAGTTGGAAACTTGTTAAGGGTAAATTTCGCACAAACATTAGGAAGTTTTTCTTTACACAAAGAATGATAGACACTTGGAATAAGCGACCAAGTAGTGTGGTAGACAGTAGTACTTTAGGAAGTTTCAAAACTCGACGATGTTTTTTTTGGAAGAAATAAGTGGATAGGACTGGCGAGCTTTGTTGGGCTGAATGGCCTGTTCTCACCTAGATTGTTCTAATGTTCTAATGATGACATCATATGCAGTACCCAGAATCTATCTTCCTGCCACATCATTTCCTGTTAGTCAGTTCAGTTTTGAATTCTGCATCTGTAAAGTCATTTTTTCTATATTTGGCTGATTTTTCAGTATACGTGTTCGCCATCCCCAAACCTTTTTCTGTCTGCTGCCTAAATTTTATTATAACTTGTAAGACCACATCTGGAGTATTGTGTGCAGTTCTGGTCAGCACGGTACAAGAAAGACAGTGTAGCACTTGAAGCTGTGCAGAGGAGAGCAACCAAGTGTATCATGGGACTTGAGGACATGTCCTACTGTGACGGACTGAGAATTTAAATTGTTTAGTGTCAAGCAGAGAAGAGTGCGTGGGGACCTGATGCAGATATTTAAAATCCTCACAGACATTGATAAAGTAGAACCAGCAACATTCTTTCAGCTTAAAGGGTGAATCAGGTACTCAAGGACATCAGTGGGGTTTAGTGGAAGGGTTTTTAAGACTAAAGCCAGGAAACGCTTCTTTATGCAAAGAGTTGTGGGACTCGGGGACAAACTACCGAGACACAGAGTTGAAGCAGAAACCTTGTTGACCTTTAAGAAGAACTTTGATGAGATATTGGGACAGCTTAGTTATTAGCTAAACAGCTGGGCTTGATGGACTGAATGGTCTCCTCTCGTTTGTCAAATTTCTTATGTTCTTATATACACAAGTTAAAGCTATTATTTGTTGTAAAGGTTTTGAATTAGGAAGAAAGTAAATATTTTCCCAAAAAAAAAAAAAAGACTGTATAGTCATGGCCAAAAATTTTGAGAATGACACAAGTGTTGGTTTTCACAAAGTTTGCTGCTTCAGTGTTTTTAGATCTTTTTGTCAGATGTTTCTGTGGTATGCTGAAGTAGAATTACAAGCATTTCATAAGTTTCAAAGGCTTTTATTGACAATTACATGAAGTTTATGGACAGAGTCGATATTTGGAGGACTTGCCTTTCTTTCTTTATTAAGACCTCTGCAATTCACCCTGGAAGGCTGTCAATCAACTTCTGTGCCAAATCCTGACTGATGGCAGTCCATTCTTGCATCATCAATACTTTGAGATTGTCAAAATTGATGGGTTTTTCTTTGCCCACCGCCTCTTGAGGATTGACCACAAGTTCTCAATGGGATTAAGGAATTTCCTGGCCATAAATTTCGATGTTTTGTTCCTTTAGCCACTTAGTTCTCACTTTTACCTTATGGCCCGGTGCTCCATCATGCTGGAAAAGACATGCTTGGAGTTTGTCAGAAATTCTGGGTTTTTTCTTTGTCCACCCACCTTCTCAATGGAACTAAGGTACAACAAAAATAATACAATACAATGGCAACTTAAAAAATATAATCCTTTAGGTACCTTTTCACAAACTCCAAGTGAGGTCCCATGTGTCTTTTTCTGAGGAGTGGCTTCTGTCAGGCCATAAAGCCCGGAGTTACAGTGATGGTTGTTCTTCTGGAACTTTCTCTCATCTCCAAAGAGGTTGTATGGAGTTCAGCCAGAATTTTCATCGGGTTCTTACTCTCCTCTCTTACTATAGTCTTTCTCCCCCAATTGCTCAGTCTGGCCAAGTGGACAGTTCTATGAGGAGTTGTGGTTGTTCCAAATTTCTTCCTTTTAAGAATTATGGGGGGCACTATGATCTTACAAACCTACAATGCTGCAGCAATCTTTTGTAGCCTTCCCCCAGATCTGTTCCTCAAGACAATCCTGTCTCTAAGCTCTGCAGGCAATTCCTTTGACCACATGGCTTGGTTTTTTGTTAACTGGTGGACCTTCTACCTTCAATAGACAGATGTGTTTGCCTGTCCTAAACAGTCCAATAAACTGAAATGACCACAGGTTGACTCCAAACAAGGTGTAGAAACATCTCAATGATGTTCGATAGAATGGAGTGCACATGAAATTTCAAGTGTCATGGCAAAGGGTCTGAATATGTGTGTCAATGGGATATTTCATTTTTTAACTTTTATTAAATTTATAAAAAATCCTAAAATCCTGTTTAAGCTTTGTCATTATGGACTATTGATTGTTGCTTGATGTGGTGGAAAAAAATTATTGAAATTATTTTATCACAAGGCTGCAACATAACAAAATGTGAAAAAAGTGAAGTGTCTGAAAACTTTCTCAATCCACTGTATATGCCAAATGCACCAAGAGTTTTAAGGATCAACCTTAAAAATATGCAACACCTGTGCATGATATGGAAAGGGAATAAAAGCAGCACTACATTAATATAAATGATCGACTCTGATGAAAAGTGGTCATATTAGAATAAAGTATAAAAGTAATTAATTCGGAAGCCTGAGTATCTGGGCTTATGAGTGTCCTGATAAAAACCAACAGCCAGGCCTTTAATGACCTCTTGGGCATGGCCATCAGCAGTGCGTCTGTCTGTGGAGAGAGTGTCGACCTCGTCGATAGGTTTACTTACCTCGGCAGTGACATTCATGTTTCTGGTGACACTTACTATGAAGTCAGGAGACGGATTGGGAGAGCATGGGGGGTCATGAGGTCGCTGGAAAGGGGTGTGTGGCGCTCCCGATATCTGTGCAAAAGGTCCAAGTCTTTAGAGTTCTGGTGCTTCCTGTCTTGCTATATGGATGGACAGAACATCTATAAATTTACTTGCTTAACCTCACACTCTCTCTCTCTTAGTAACATCTGATGAAGGAGCATCTCTCTCTTACCAAAATGATGAACTGAAAGGACAACACAAAGGAGAGCATAGCTCGGCAGCCATATTGAGACGGGCATGCAGCCTGTTCTGAGAAAGCTGACCACAAATGAGGCCTTAATTATAGACATTAAGTAACAAACAATTCTGTGTGCCGCCTGAAACTACACATCACCATTTAATCAGGTTGTATGGTTGCCAATATTCAAATGTACTTTGCATATTATTATTATTATTTATGAATATTACCAATAATACATTGTTTAAATTGTAACTTAACTCCTGCTTGTCTTTTACTACACCTAATTACCTGAGGTTATAGATGTAGAAGGGAAGGTGGGGAGAAGTTGTATACTACTGTATAATCTATACTAATAAAAGGCAAAGCCCTCACTCACTCACTCACTCACTCACTCACTCACTCACTCACTCACTCACTCACTGACTCATCACTAATTCTCCAACTTCCCGTGTAGGTAGAAGACTGAAATTTGGCAGGCTCATTCCTTACAGGTTACTTACAAAAGCTAAGCAGGTTAAGTTTCGAAATTCTACGTGTAACAGTCATAATTGAATCCTAATTACGTACATATATACGTCTATAGCCTGCAGCTCGGTCGCCATGTGAGGCGGCGTTGGGTTCCCCATCCCCACGCCTCCCACGTAGTTGGCTGCCTGTCTATATTGCGTCCCCCATCCCCACGCCTCCCACGTAATTGACTGCCTGCACATATAAGGCCATCCGTCGCTCCGGTCTCTTCATGCCCTTCTTTGCTTCGCCACGTTATTCACGTCTCCCTGCTGATAACTGCAGCCTTTTTATTTAATCCTCGTCTTCTCCGCTGTTTTATTGTTCATTTATTAAGATGCAAAGTTATCAATGAAGGCGGTTGTATGCTTACAACGCTTGACAGATGCTGAATGTCACTTCAACACAAGTCCTGCAAATACTTACGTAATTGTAACAAACCATGAAACTCAAACCGATTATGACAGCAGCAATCCAAGCTGTGAGAAAACAGTAAAAAGGAGGCGTGTCAGACGACGTGGTACATTTTCTGATGCAGCTAGACGAAAACAACTTTGTGACGTTGCCGCTAAATACTCGCAGAAAAATCCACAAGTTAATAGACACGCTGTCGCTAAATACTTGCAGGCAAATCCACAAGTTCATAGACACACTGTCGCTAAATACTTGCAGGCATTTCCACAAGTTCATAGACACGCTGTCGCTAAATACTTGCAGGCAAATCCACAAGTTCATAGAGACGCTGTCACTAAATACTCGCAAAAAAATCCACAAGTTAATAGACATGCTGTTGCTAAATACTCGCAGGCAAATCCACAAGTTCATAGAGACGCTGTTGCTAAATACTCGCAGAAAAATCCACAAGTTCATAGAGACACTGTCGCTAAATACTTGCAGGCAATTCCACAACTTAATACCGGGAATGCCTGTTAAACATCTTAGATTCACGAGTAGCGATTTGGGTAGTGAACACTTCGATGAATGAAACCTGTTATCTTTACAACGGTTGACAAACACGGAATATAACTTTAACACAACACGTCCTCCAGATACGAACCTGATTGAAAGAAATAATGATAATCAAATCCTTGATGACAGCAACACTCATAACAGTCACAAAACAATTACATTGACAATCATGTTACGTTATTTTTAAAATGTTTCCTTTTCTTTTTCATAACTTATTTAACACACTACTTCTCCGCTGCGAAGCACAGGTATTTTGCTAGTACCTTATAAACAGTGGTAAGTCTGTGAGATCTGAAGCATTCTGACAAAGGCTACATATTAATAATACAATAGGGGAAAGTAGAGCAATATGTTACTCTACCAAGACAAAACAAGGGGTCACAGCATTCTCCTTCCCCCTTTGTTTCCAGAGGCAAACATTTAAACAGACACAACAGACTATATAAACAGGGCAACGCTACAAAAGACACGACTCGGCACAAAACACACGGTAACCAAAATAATCAAATACCTTACAGCAATGCAAATTATAAGACCTTTCCGAGACTTCCGAGAAAAAACATAAAACATACTAGCAACAACCTTTAAGATTTTCAAGGATCTTCGTTGAAATTAGAATAATAATAACATTTTTCTTTTTGAAATCCAGCTCATGCATTTATAGAGGCTGCAATGAATGGGTCTGAGATAACTCAAAGCAGGGGTCTCCAACTCCAGTCCTGCGGTGCTACTGTGGCTGCAGGTGTTCATTCTAACTGTCTTCTTAATAAGGTTGACCAGTTTTTGCTGATTATTAGCTTCAGTCTTCTGATTTGCTTCTTTTTTTTTCCTAGATGGCACCCATGCAGAACTGAGTTGTGAAATAAGCCAAGAGATTACCAGTTAAGTCGAGGTTTTAAACCCCAACCAGTTTCGTAATTTGAAGATGATCCTTGTTATTAATTAAGCCTGTTATTTAATTCTATGGGGTGTTGGTGCTCTTATTCTGCCACAGCAGACATTTCTAATACTGTTGATTGTCTTGTTTTTTTAAGATCGCCCTCAAAATGTTTTATGGATCTGAGCAGATCAATGTCACTGTGACCCTCAGCTTTGTTTATTTTCAGATATGGCATGATGGACACAGGTTAGCTGGTCATATGTCGGCCCATTTTGTATCTCATTATTGTTTGGCTGCAAATCCAGTGTAGCCAGTTGGGAGTGCCCAGAACAGTCATTGATTCAAATAATGGGCATTTAATCCACGAAGCACATTTTTTTACAATGAAGGGTAATGGATGTTAAATAGCATTCCATTTATGGTCATCCAGTATATATAGTTTTTTTTTTTTTATCGCTAATAATTTGTGTCACGGAGATGTTTTTAGAATGTGAGTTGATGTGACAGGCATGTTACACCTCCAAAGTGATGAATATGATGCACAGACTGCATTTTCATTTCCTTTTCAGAGGGCCCATGCTACGTATTTGCACTGAAGAACTTTTTTGTTCTATTCATCATTTTAGACTACTTGTTGTCACTTCTCAAGGACAGGCCAAGCTTTGCTCCATCATGCCGGCCATACTGGAAGCTATTAAATGACAGGTGAGGTGTTACCTTCAGTTTTTGTATGGTGTGGGTGTACATACATTAAACATAACATGTTTTTGCTAACATAAAAATGCAATTTGCACCAGTGTCTGGTTCTCCTAACATAATTGGCACAGTTGACAGCACTCATTACAATAAGGGGTACCTTATTATAGTATTTTATGTTATAGCAATAATTGACAAAATGTTGACATGAAGTGTATAATGTGTGAGTACTGAAGTCCAAATATCCAAGAAATACTTTCACAAAAGGTATAACAAAACAAGCACCCTTCTATTCAAGAATATAACCGAAGAAAAATAAATTGTTTGATATCTTTTATTTTGTACCGAACATGTCAGTTGAGCAATTTCTTTTTTTTCGGTTTTCTTCTTGAATAAAAGCTTACTTGTTTTGTTACACCTTTTGTGAAAGTGTTTCTTGGATATTTGAGCTTCACACATCCTACGCTTCACGTCAAAATCATGTCGATATTCCGACAACACATGAAAACAATTTCTGTTTTAGTCGTGTGTTCAGCTGTCTTGCATTTCCTCTGTTATTCTATATTAACAAAGATCGCTGTAGAAACGGAACACACATGAAATGTATTTCAAATCATGATATTTCATTACTAACTGTGACAGATAGGGGGCGCTGTCGTCCCTTTGAACCCTCAGACCAGACACCAGACACCAGATAAAAGTCCAAATGTTGACTTTCTTTATTATAATAATGTGCACAAGCACCTCCACCTCCACTATACTTAAATAAATCACAATAACAATAATCAATACAATCCACCCAGCAGCTCAGTCACCCTTCCTCCCAGCTCAGCCCACTGCTGGGATTTCCCACAGTCCTTTTAAAGTTTTTGACCCGGAAGTGTTTCTGTCCCTCAGTCCATGTGACTTTATAACACTTCCGGGTCGAGTGAAAACTCCTTTTCTTCAGCCCTTCATTCTTTCCATCCCCTCGACTGGGAAGTACTTCCGGGTTATACGGAGAATACAAGTCCCTGGGCCTCCCTGCAGCTTCCCCTGGCGACCACCACGTTATCCAGCAGGGATTCCCTGCTGGAATTCGGGGCCCCTCCATGTTGCAGGGATGGCTCCATCTGGCAGCTTTGGGGTTTTGGCCGGGATAAGCTGCCGGCCATATTCCACAATACTCCCCCCTCAGCGAAGCACCATGGGGTGTAGCGTCTAGCCCCGCGAGGGTCGTCTTCCTCCAGGAGGAGCTTCTGGTCGGACCTTGGCTATGCCGTGAAAAGTATTCCTTGGAGAACCTAGGAGGAACATTATAACAGTGAGACACTCTATCCCCTGTTCTCCAAGGACAATTTCGCCAAATGTGCCTCCTTCCTCCTGCTATTCTCCCTTTGTGGAACTGGAAACAGTCTGGAAACACTGGCTTCGCCCCTTTTTCCGCTGAGGAGGGTTCCACAGCCGCCTCTGAGCTCTCAGCTCCCTTCTCTACTTTATCAGGAGACCCCCGTTTCTCTTTTGGGATCTCCTTTTTAATCTGGGGCTTGTCCACAGTTTGGGTCTCTCTATGGGTATGAAAAAGCCCCTTTACTGTTTGTATTCCCTTCAATTTATAAATGACCGGTGGCAGCGTCTTCTTCCGGTGATTCTTACCTGTACCGCTGAATCAATTAATACAGGAGGCTCCCAAAAAAAACGCCGCAGGTACTTGACTAGCCTCTTAAGAGGCGCTTCAGCCGCTGCCCCCAAGTCTGAGACGATCTTCTGCATTGTCTGCACAACCTGTAAGAAACTGCTCACGGGCTGGATTAATTTCTCCAGCTTGCGCACGTCCATATTATTTAATTCAGCACAATTAATGCATCAGCTCAAGCTAACATTAGCCTTACCTAGTGGCCTGGCACGTGCTTGGTTGGGCTGCGAACAGGCTTCTGGGATTTGGAGTTCTCTTCGGAGGTCCGCGGTGCCGCCTTTGGCTGACTGCGATCCGCCTGTATTATTCAATATGGGAGGCTCTCGACCCAACCGCCTCAGGTACTCGTCTACCTTTCTTAAAGGCGTTTCAGCCATCGGTCCCATTTCCTCAATGATCTTCTTGATCGCTGTCAGCATCTGAAAAAAACTACGCACGGACTCCATCAATTTCTCTAGCTCCCGCACATTTATATTATTTAAATTGGCCGGAGGCAGGCTTGAGTCATCATTAGCCCTACCTTCCGGCCTGGAGCCAATGAGCACACCCACTCCTGGCTCGTGCTCTGTCGGGATTCACAAGGGCGGCTGGGATTTGTAGTTCTCTTTTCCAGAGGACAGGGTCGCCATCTTTGGCTGACTGTGATCTGCCTGTATTAATTTATCGGCAGACCGATCAGTCATTTCCCGGACCTCCTTACCTTTTCATGGGGTGAGCAGTATTTCGCTCGCCTCCCCCTTCCCCTTCGGAAAGTCCAAGTCCGTCATTTCTTGGGCGAAGCCATAAGCAGCAGGACACGGACCTTCTCCTCCCAAAAATCCTTTGGTTTGGTCACATGTCCCTCGCCGGGCACCCGACATGCAGAAGTCCTTCTTGCTCCTCTATTCAAACAGGAGCGCACCACTGTCTTCGAGAATTTCTCCTGCCTCTCGCAGGGCCTCCGGATGACCTTCTCCGAGGTATGTGCATGGGACAAAATGTGTTATTTTAAATATGTTTTCAGTTAAATCCCTGGCACATGCCTCGTGATATTTGTCTTTCTCCGGAGGCCTTTCCCAACCCATGTAGCAGCTCCGTAGCTCTCCCAGAGCATTGTCCATGATGAGCGTGGAACCTCCGCTGGTGCTGTCGCTCTGCTTGACCTTTTTCTTCCCCATGACGGTCTTGGTAACCGGGGTTTGTGACATTTTTTCTGCGTGTCATGACACCGTCTTCTTGGGGTTTTCTGTCCACAGAAATTTATTCTCAGGTCCTCTGCCAAACCGACGGCTAGATAATCCTGCCGACTACGCCACTGTGACTTTATAACACTTCCGGGTCGAGTGAAAACTCCTTTTCTTCAGCCCGGAAGTACGTAATTCTTTCCATCCCCTCGACTGGGAAGTACTTCCGGGCTATACAGAGAATACAAGTCCCTGGGCCTCCCTGCAGCGCCCCCTGGTGGCCCCCACATTATCCAGCAGGGTTGTGATGAAAGACTCCAAGTTCCATGATGTCCTGCTGGAATTCAGGGCCCCTCCATGTTGCAGGGATGACTCCATCTGGCCACTTGGGGGTATTGGCTGGGATAAGCTGCTGGCCATATTCCACACTACATAATTCCTTACAAACACGTCACCAGATAAATACTTCAACACAGACTTCAGCTGTGAGGATTTCAGTAGGGTGATGCCTTCTTCTGACCTTCATTCTGTTAAACCAAACATTTTCAAAATAAAAGCGTGCAGTGATAAGGAGCTACGAGCTTCTTGGCATATGTCAGGAAAATTTAAGGGGGTCAGGGAGAACGAAAAAAATCATAAGCTTCAGGGATTGTAGTGTTAAAGTAAACAAGGACCTCATGTTGTCCTTTTATATACTGTAGTATGATCCAGTCTGTTATCACTTTCGGTTTTATTCCCTGGTTTGGTGGTCAGGTAAACTAAACTTTAAAAAAAGTTATTGGGGCTGAAGGAGATGATCTGGCAAGTGTGTGTCAGAGGACAATGCTAAAGAAACTAGAAGTAACTGACGACAAACATCCATTACATATAGATCTTAACATCATTGGGGAGGATAGATGCTTGGAAAACCCACACAAATCGCTTCAGAAATTCCTTCTTTTCCTAGTGCTATATGACATTTTAATAAGGGATATCTGGCAAAATGATTAAGGTTTGATATCCATCCTATAACCATTTTTGTGTTAATATGCATTATTAAATTGCCTTACCTTAACCTGACTCTGTCTCTGTTTGTTTTGTTTTATTTCCTTCTGTTGTTAGAAGACATGATCACCACAAAAAAGAGTTGGATATCCACCCCCGTGTATTGTAGTGAAAGTAAAAAAAAAAAAATCTGAACAAGCAAAAAAGAAAAAGAGTAGCCTCTTCAGACTGAGCCTATACTGAATGTCAATTGACTGCTTGACTTGTAGGTGTTGACTGGTTTTATAGCAGAGGACAGGAAGGGCGTACTTACAGGACAGGAAAAGGTCATCAGTAGTTGCTGGAATGGTGGTGGAAGTGGTGCAGTCAGGGGGTTTTCCAGGCTGAAGGTCTGTGAGAAGAGAAGAAGAGGCAACAGTGCTCACCCCCAACCCTCTGTTCGGCTTGTCAAAACCCCTATTTGAGCCCTTTGACTGCTTCCCAAAAAAAAATCCAGCTGCAGTCAGCAGACAATTTTAGGCTTCAGACAGATTCAGCGACCTGAGACATTCTGAGGCCAGTAAGATGACACCCTTGTCAGCTGCATTTCTTTTGACTCCACCCACTTTCCACATCCCTAGTTTGTGATACACTTTTGTGCTAAATGTACTGTAGCATGTGGCCGGGGCTCTTGCCCGGCTGGGATGCCTCCACGCTCCATGCAGCGGTGCCTCAGACTCCCTCAGGGCTGCATGGGAGTTGGAGTGTGGTGCAGCCTTGTTGGGAGCTGCTGAACCCTTATGGGCAGTTCTTCCACCACACCTGGAAGTGCTGCCGGAAACGAGTAATCAAGCACCTGGAGCACTTCTGGGTGCCTTATAAAAGGAGCCAGCAGCCACTACTCGGGTAGCCAGAGTCGGGAGCAGGAGCGATGAAGCTTGATCCGAGGAGTGAAGGAGGAGAAGGAAAAGAGTAAAGGAAGAGACTTGTGGTATTGTGTTGTGCTTGTGCTGGGACTGTGTTATACTTGTGGGGAACGGGGAAGGCATTTCCCACAAGGGAAAAAGAAAAATAAACAAAGTGTGCATTGAATTTGTGTCCCATGTGTGTCTGTGTCGGGTTCAACTGGTGGTGCCAGCCTGGTGGGCTGCGGTACTATTATAGTAATGGTGGCAAACTGAATGTGTGTGCAAAAAAATATTTTTTATAAATAAAAAAAAGCTTCACAAGGATTAGCAGTCGTTAACAGTGTAATAAACGTCTCTACATACTTGCTGTGTGGTCGTGAGCCTTCACTAATGGGTACACAAAGCCACTTGGCTAACAGAGAAGGTCTTAGGATGGGCGACTCCAACGACTACTTTATACCTCATCGTGCTTCTGAGGGCAAGTGCGTCATTCCTCTGGGGCATAAACCCCGCCACAATTAATGCATCATTAATATAAACATTACTATTTTAAAAACCAGTAATAATACAGTACTAATGATATGACAGAGAGAGAACCCCAAAGACAGTACTCTAAAGAGCTCCTAGACGTCTGGGATGTAGTATTATATATTGTGACTGTGTACACAAATATGATTTATTTGATTCAGAGTCTATACTGTTAATCGTAGCTGAGTGCAGCATATGGCCCTGTGTGAAAAAGTAATTGCCCCCTGAACCTAATAACTGGTTGGGCCACCCTTAGCAGCAATAACTGCAATCAAGCGTTTGCGATAACTTGCAATGAGTCTTTTACAGCGCTCTGGAGGAATTTTGGCCCACTCATCTTTGCAGAATTGTTGTAATTCAGCTTTATTTGAGGGTTTTCTAGCATGAACCGCCTTTTTAAGGTCATGCCATAGCATCTCAATTGGATTCAGGTCAGGACTTTGACTAGGCCACTCCAAAGTCTTCATTTTGTTTTTCTTCAGCCATTCAGAGGTGGATTTGCTGGTGTGTTTTGGGTCATTGTCCTGTTGCAGCACCCAAGATCGCTTCAGCTTGAGTTGACGAACAGATGGCCGGACATTCTCCTTCAGGATTTTTTGGTAGACAGAAGAATTCATGGTTCCATCTATCACAGCAAGCCTTCCAGGTCCTGAAGCAGCAAAACAACCCCAGACCATCACACTACCACCACCATATTTTACTGTTGGTATGATGTTCTTTTTCTGAAATGCTGTGTTCCTTTTACGCCAGATGTAACGGGACATTTGCCTTCCAAAAAGTTCAACTTTTGTCTCATCAGTCCACAAGGTATTTTCCCAAAAGTCTTGGTAATCATTGAGATGTTTCTTAGCAAAATTGAGACGAGCCCTAATGTTCTTTTTGCTTAACAGTGGTTTGCGTCTTGGAAATCTGCCATGCAGGCCATTTTTGCCCAGTCTCTTTCTTACGGTGGAGTCGTGAACACTGACCTTAATTGAGGCAAGTGAGGCCTGCAGTTCTTTAGACGTTGTCCTGGGGTCTTTTGTTACCTCTCGGATGAGTCGTCTCTGCGCTCTTGGGGTAATTTTGGTCAGCCGGCAACTCCTGGGAAGGTTCACCACTGTCCTATGTTTTTGCCATTTGTGGATAATGGCTCTCACTGTGGTTCGCTGGAGTCCCAAAGCTTTAGAAATGGCTTTATAACCTTTACCAGACTGATAGATCTCAATTATTTCTGTTCTCATTTGTTCCTGAATTTCTTTGGATCTTGGCATGATGTCTAGCTTTTGAGGTGCTTTTGGTCTACTTCTCTGTGTCAGGCAGCTCCTATTTAAGTGATTTCTTGATTGAAACAGGTGTGGCAGTAATCAGGCCTGGGGGTGGCTACGGAAATTGAACTCAGGTGTGATACACCACAGTTAGGTTATTTTTTAACAAGGGGGCAATTACTTTTTCACACAGGGCCATGTAGGTTTGGATATTTTTCTCCCTAAATAATAAAAACCATCATTTAAAAACTGCATTTTGTGTTTACTTGTGTTATATTTGACTAATGGTTACATGTGTTTGATGATCAGAAACATTTTGTGTGACAAACATGCAAAAGAATAAGAAATCAGGAAGGGGGCAAATAGTTTTTCACACCACTGTAGCAGGTTGGATAATGGATGGATGGATGGATGGATGGATGTTTTGACAGCATTCATGTTTTAATTCAACAGTGTGAGATACACTAGAAATTGCATACAGACATACAAAATGCACTTGCAGGTGAACTCAATATTGTTTTGTGTTGTTTTAATGCAAAATGTGAGTTGTGGACACCAACATTTTGTAAATGTTCAGGCAAAACAAGCTTATTCAGTTTGTTTGGGTTGAAGTAAGCTACGAGAATAAACATTAGAAAACATGAGCAGCTCTTGGCCATTTTCATTTTTTGCCAAATCCATATTCAGACAGGGGAAAAAAGGTTGGAGACCCCTGGGTTAGAGGCTATTTCCACTCTATTAACAAAAATTATAACTAAAATTGTCAGCCAAGATAAGCTAAGGAACAAACAGCTTTTGTGTTGTGTTTGCGCGTCCCTCCCAGCATGTCATTGAGTTTTCCTTTACATGCCCAAAAATTTTAAACTGGTCCCTAATGAGCGACTGCGGTTGGTTGTGTGCAGTAGACTCACGTTCCACCCAGAAGTGCCTGATGTCTCTGAGATCATTTTCTGTGAAAATCAGACAATATAATAACCTTTTGGCATGTTCTCTCTATCTTTTTAATTAATTAGATACCAAATTCTTTTCCCTATTTTGAAAGCTCCTAGCTGTTACCTCCTGTACAGAAATGAAACGCAGCCACTTTTAAGACATTAAGGTGCCAAGGGTGATGTCAGCAGGTGAAAGAGTTCATTAAGTTCCTTTTTTAATTCACATTTTCTTCATTAATTTTTTTTTTTTTTATCTCAGAAAATATTCATTGGGCTGTAAGGTAATAAAAGGCTTTCATTAGAATATTGCTTTAGAGTCAGTGCACTTTTTGAATTAAGAAACGCATCACATAACCTGGCTCTGCTTGGCAAAGGACAAACACATTCCGCCTGCCCACATGAAGTATTCTCCGTGCTGTTGGATAATTTGCACTCAAGTTAATTTCAATATGACATTCTGGGCAACCTTTCTTGTGTCGCCTGCATTTGTGTCTGCAGGCTTTGTTTGCCAAGATGTGAAATGAGGGCTGTTTTGTCAGAAGCAATGGATGTGCATTATAATGGGGAAGTGCAAAGCAAGGAGAGCACATGCAAATTATGAAAATGTTCCTTTACTCATGAATATTCTTGTTCTTGGAAGAAATAGGACAAGGCACGATACAAATGTCAGAGAAGAGATCTTAATTAAGTCTCTAATGCTGCTCTAGTCTGGGACATTGAGTCATTTTTAAGAGTTTTAGTTGCCTGTGTGGAGTTTGTACTTTCTCCCTGTGTCTCTGCAGGCTTCCCTACTGATACACCGTGTCATGTGTACACGTCCTAGGATCATCTTCCAGGTTTATTAGAGGTAAGCAATGCCACACCAGGGTGAGAATGTAGTTTAGCCGTTAACATGAGAGCTTAGTGCTGAGGAGACTTCGTGCCAGCAAAGCAGTGGGTCCAGATGGAGTATCGCCACGACTGCTGAAGGCCTGTGCATTGGAACTGGGGAGTCCTCTACAGCGCATCTTCAACCTAATCCTGGAACAGGGGAGAGTCCTGAGGCTTTGGAAAACATCTTGTATCACCCCAATCCCAACGGTATCACGTCCTAGTGAGCTGAATGACTTCCGGCCTGTCGCTCTGACGTCACATGTGATGAAGACCATGGAGCGGCTGCTGCTTCACCACCTGAGGCCACAGGTCCACCACGCCCTCGACCCTCTGCAGTTTGCATACCAGGAGGTGGGAGCGGAGGATGACATCATCTATATGCTACACCGATCCCTCTCCCACTTGGATTAAGGCAGTGGTGCTGTAAGAATTATGTTTTTGGACTTCTCTAGCGCCTTCAACACCATGGACTATCTTACAGACAGACCTCAGTATGTGCGTCTTGGGAACTGCAGGTCTGACATTGTGGTCAGCAGCACAGGAGCGCCGCAGGGGACTGTAGTTTCTCCGGTCCTGTTCAGTCTATATACATAAGACTTCCAATACGACTCGGAGTCCAGCCACGTGCAAAAGTTCGCTGATGACACTGCTATAGAGGGCTGCATCAGAAGTGGGCAAGAGGAGGAGTACAGGAAGCTAATCAAAGACTTTGTTAAATGGTACTCCTGAACACCAGCAAGACCAAGGAACTGGTAGTGGATT
This sequence comes from Polypterus bichir lapradei, assembly GCA_026402145.1. Classification (NCBI taxonomy): domain Eukaryota; kingdom Metazoa; phylum Chordata; class Cladistia; order Polypteriformes; family Polypteridae; genus Polypterus; species Polypterus bichir. The sequence goes on from JANRMT010062852.1 coordinate 11,447,192, forward strand.
TTAGGAGGCCCAAGCCCCTCATGCACCCCGTGATCATCAGAGGTGATTGTGTGCAGAGGGTACAGACCTATAAATACCTGGGAGTGCAGCTGGATGACAAATTGGGCTGGACTGCCAATACTGATTCTCTGTGCAAGAAAGGACAGAACAGACTATACTTCCTTAGAAGGTTGGCATCCTTCAACATCTGTAATAAGATGCTGCAGATGTTCTACCAGATGGTTGTGGCGAGTGCCCTCTTCTACGCGGTGGTGTGCTGGGGAGGCACCATAAAGAAGAGGGACACCTCATACCTGGACAAACTGGTGAGGAAGGCAGGCTCTATTGTAGGAATAAAGCTGGACAGTTTAACATCTGTAGCAGAGCGACGGGCACTAAGGAAACTCCTGTCAATCATGAAGAATCCACTGCATCCACTGAACAGTGTCATCTCCTGGCAGAGGAGCAGCTTCAGCGACAGACTGCTGTCACCGTCCTGCTACACTGACAGACTGAGGAGACCCCACACTATGCGACTCTTCAATTCCACCCGGGGGGGTGGTAAACGCTAACATTATTCAAAGTTATTGTCTGTTTTTACATGCATTTTTATTACTATTTAATTTAATATTGTTTTTTGTATCAGTATACTGCTGCAGGATTATGTGAATTTCCCCTTGGGATTAATAAAGTATCTATCTATCTAACCTCTTTGTCTCTTCTGTCATTCTCAGCAGTGAGAAGATACCCACCAACTGCAATTAACCCCCTAATGACCGGTGGGCTAGTAATGAACAGACGCTCAAGAGAATGTCATCTCAGATCTGACCCACGTTACTATCGACCCGGAGCTTCCAATCACGAACCGTTTTACTGCCGTTGTAAGAAGACTAAAAGCTCGACTGTGATTCCCGTTTACTTCTGACCCTTTTAACGCCGTTGAGCATTGTTATTGTGTTGGATTAAAAGGGATGACCCGGCTGGTACCCCAACACATTCTAGATGGGGTAGAATGAGCGTCCTTCCACATTGTCCACAGCTAGTTTACTATGCACATCCCAAAGACACTAAATAGGCCAAGTGTGAGATGGACAAGCCACAGATCCTCCTCTGGCTCTTGTTTGGAGTTCTTCTTTTAGTCTTCTTTATTCTTTTTTTATTATCATTCATGGTTTTCCATTTTATATTAAATTGTTTTTTTTTCTTTTTATTATTATTATGTTATTTATTGTATTATTTTATATTATTGTGTGGATTGTTTGGGATTAAGCAGGAAACAAAATGACATGCCAATAAATAAAGTGAAAAGAGACCTAACCTATAAATATTAATAGCAGTAGAGTGTTGTACCGTGTTAGCCATAGACTGATACAGGAGAAAGTAGGGTGAAATGACACCTTTGATTGGCTAACTAAATAGATTACAAACACAAGCTTTCAAGGCAGCTAAGGCCCCTTCATCAGGCAAGATGTTACCGACCATACACACTTACAATAGCCGATTTGCAGAACAGCTATGAATCAGAAGCTCAGAGAGGCTATGAAACCATCTAATAAAAAAATTTGCTACCGACTCAAAAAGAATATCCAAGAAGAGGTTTACAACTTCATTCTTCTCCTGGTGAACAACTTGCAAGATATGGTTAAAGAGTTGCTATTATATTACAAGAGACTCCAGGTTACACCTTGCCTGATGAAGGGGCCTTAGCTGCCTCGAAAGCTTGAATTTATAATGTATTTAGTTAGCCAATAAAAGGTGTCATTTCACCCTACTTTCCATCTGCCCATCCATCCTCTTCCGCTCATCCGAGATCGGGTTGTGGGGGCAGCCACTTAAGCAGAGATGCTCACTTCTACTAGCTCTTCCAGGGAAATCCAGAGGCATTCCCAGGCCAGCCGAGAGAAATAGTCCCTCCAGCGTGTCCTGGATCTTCCCTGGGGCTTCCTTCCAGTTAGACGTGCCCGAGCCACCTCATCTGACTCCTCTCGATGCGGAGGAGCAGCGGCTCTACTCTGAGCCCTTCCTGGATGACTAAGCTTCTCACCTTATCTTTAAAGGAAAGCCCAGACACCCTGCGGAGGAAACTCATTTCGGCCGCATGTATTCGCAATGTCGTTCTTTCGGTCACTACCCATAGCTCATGACCATAGGTGAGGGTAGGAACATAGATCAACCGGTAAATTTAGAGCTTTGCCTTACGGCTCCGCTCCTTTTTTGCCACGACAGACCGATGCAGAGCCCGCATCACTGTGGATGCCGCACCGATCTGCCTGTCGATCTCCCACTCCATTCCTCTCTCACTCATGAACAAGACCCCGAGATACTCTCTTGGGGCAGGATCTCGCCTCCAACCCTAAGAGGGCACTCCACCCTTTTCCAGCTGAGGACCATGGTCTCGGATTTGGAGGTGCTGATTCCCATCCCAGCCGCTTCACACTCGGCTACGAACCAGAGAGAGCTGAAGATCACGGCCTGATGAAGCAAACAGGACATCATCTGCAAAAAGCAGTGACCCAATCCTGAGCCCACCTAACCGGACCCCTCAACGCCCTGGCTGCGCCTAGAAATTCTGTCCATAAAAGTTATGAACAGAATCGGTGACAAAGGGCAGCCCTGGTAGAGTCCAACTCTCACCGGAAACGGGTTTGAATTACTGCCGGCAATGCGGACCAAGTTCTGACACCGGTTGTACAGAGACCGAACAGCCCTTATCAGGGGGTCACTCTACTTTCTCCTCTATAAATATTAAGCAATGGATTTTAGACCAAAAAACAAAAAACATTGTGGTTGCCCAACCCCTTGGGGATCCATTCACATAATACAAGTAATAAAGGTTAAATACAGGAATGCTCAATACAGCTGATCGGCAGGGGGATAACGCTGCTAGGTCATCCTCAATAGGTTCCGTGATCACTTACTCACTTACCAGCAACCGGCGCAATCTGGTTTTACACCTAAAAAGTCTACCATCAACTGCATCCTGGCACTGAGGGTTCTCATGGGGTGCAAACACGAATATCGGCAGATTCTTTGCAGCCTTTATCGATTCTCATAAAGCGTTTGACTCAGTTGATCGAGCTGCCCTGTGGGAAATTCTGAGACTTGGTGGGATCCCCACAAGGTTGCTGGATATCATGGCCAGCCTGTACGCTGGTATAGTGAGTGCTGTGCAGAGTGGAGGCAGAACCTCTGTGTCTTTCCCAGTTGATTCTAGGGTTCGTCAGCGGTGTGTTCTGCTCCTACTCAATGCTTGCATGGACTGGGTGTTGGGCAGGCTTATGGGGTCCAGTGGCTGTGGGGCATCTGTTGATGAAGAACGATTCACTGATCTTGACTTTGCCAACGATGCTGTGATCTTTACCGAGTCAATGAAGGCTCTGATCGGGGCACTCGAGAGACTGAGTAAGGAGTCTGAGTATCTGGGCTTGTAAGTGTCCTGAATAAAAACCAACATCCAGACCTTTAATGACCTCTTGGGCACGGCCATCAGCAGTGTATCTGTCTGCAGAGAGAGTGTCGACCTCATTGAGAGGTTTACTTACCTCGGCAGTGGCATTCATGTCTTTGGTGACTCTTCCAATGATGTCAGGAGACGGATTGGGAGAGCATGGGGGGTCATGAGGTCACTGGAAAGGGGTGTGTGGCACTCCCAATATCTATGCAAAAAGACAAAGGTCCAAGTCTTTAGAGTCCTGGTGCTTCCTGTCTTGCTATATGGTTGTGAGGCATGGACGCTATCCAGTGACCTGAGACGAAGACCGGACTCCTTCGGTACTGTGTCTCTTCAGAGAATCCTTGGGTACCGCTGGTTTGACTTTGTGTTGCTCATGGAGTCCCAAATGAGGCACATGACCTGCATTGTGAGGGAGCGTCAGCTATGGTACTACGGCCATGTGGCACAGCCTCATGTTGTGCGATCCGGCTTACAGGATCTTCATTGCTGGTGACCCAAATGGCTGGATCAGGCCAAGGGGACACCCACATAACACCTGGCTGCGGCAGATAGAGGGTCATTTCCTAGGGGGTGGAACTGGGCCGCATGTCTGCCCCGGGGGTTGCCAACCAGGATCCTGTGCTGTTTCATCATGTGGTGGGTGCAGCAACGTGCTGTACCAGTGCATGCTCCCTAACCTGACCTGACCGAACATGATCAAGGAAGGGTCACTGGGGAGTATGGAGCTCCTTACTGTAAGACAGCGTTGCTACCACTGTGCCACCATACAACCCTACACAACACATAAGGATTAAAAAATATTTACATGAAACAAAAAAAAAATTAAAAAGAAAAATACTTAAATTTAATAATGCAAAAATAAACAAATAAACAGAAGCCAGCAGTTGTCACATAACAATGTGATGCTCCTCATCACGGATGCTCCTAAAGAGTTGAGGTGAACGTCTCATGGGACTTGAATACTAAGGGGGGTAGGAGGTGGGCACAGCTGCCCAAAGTCTGTCACTGTCAGTGGATGGGATGCTCAATTTAAATAGGAAATGTTGATGGAAAAAATAAATTTTATGATTTCATTAGAGTTTACAGAGTCTCTATCACTGGTTAATTGCTGTAGGGGCCATCCCAACCTGTGCTGCTTAAGTAAGCGGCAGCTCTGCATTTCAGTAATCTATGCAAAATGAAGACTGACAGCAATATATTCAAACCTGTTTTTTTATTTCCAGAGGCTGAGTCAAAATAAAATAATGGGCTAGACATGGCCTTCGGTATGTGCTGCCACAGGATTTTCCTTGCCTTTAACGTTGCCGGTGCAGATTCCTTAAGTAAAAGGATTGTGCATTGTTGTGTAAATGTTTATAGAAGCTAAGAGTACACATTCAGGACTGGCCCCCCATTTAACTCACAGGTAAAGGTGACAGTGAAGTGGCAGATGGTATTCGGCTCGACAAAAGACTAGCAGGCGGCAGTGCATCCTTGGGAGTACAATTGCCTATTTGTCGCTCCTAATTCCCCTTGGCAGACCTGCCGTAATGCTGGAGTTTTCAAATTTAATTGGATGCTTGAAAAGTGAAGGCTAGGCAATTGAGGGCAAAAGGCAGACATACCAATGAAGGCCCTCGAGATGTTGGTTTAGCTAGTGTTATGTTGGTATGCACATTAAGTAAGGGATAAAATAATCTCTAATTATTGTCTGGGTGTGATAAATTATCATTCATCTATTATACTGAGCCTTGTGGCCATGCCTGGCCAGGATGCCCCTTTGGGGGAGCAGCCATGGAATGCACATTACATTCCCCAGAACACTTGGTGGCAGCCTCCCGGGTTGCATCGCGGCCACAATTATGTTACACTGGAACTCATCCCTGTTGGGCTCCATGGCCACCACCAGGGGGAGCTGCAAGGCTTCCTGAGCCCGTGTGGGCTGTAACGTAGCCACACCCGGAAGTGCAGCCTAATGAGGCCAATTACCACCTGGAGCACTTCTGGGTGGGCTATAAAAGAAGCCTGTAGCCACTACTCGAGGCGCCAGAGTCGGGAGGAGTAGGACAAAGCTGCCTTGGAGGAGTGGAGGAAAAAACAGTGTGGGGTTTGTATTTGTTTGGTGTTTTTGGGACTGTGCTGTGGCTGGGGGACATGGGGAAGACGTGCCCTCCAGCTGAAGAAAAATAAATAGTTGTTTTATTTTACGTGTGCCTCTGTGCCCAGTCTGTGTTGGGCTGGGCACTTATGTAGCTCCTTTCACTGCCTATAAAAAAATATTTACCCTCTTGAAATGTTTTGAATTTTCATTTTATACATTGAATCACAGTGGATTTAATTTGGCTTTTTTGACACTGATCAACAGAAAAATGTCAAGGTGAGAACAGATCTCTGCAAAGGGGTCTAAATTAATTACAAATATGGAACATCAAATAATTGAAATAAAACAATCAGTCCCTTCAAGTCAGTATTTAGTAGCCTTGAGTCTGTGTGCACGGGTCTCTTCATCTTCATCAGCTT
>JANRMT010062852.1:11478123-11492993 GCA_026402145.1 Polypterus bichir lapradei
CCAATGTGACATGGCTTTAAGACAAGGCAGATAAATTGCATCGACTATAGATTTTTTGAGTACTTTATTCCTTATCCAGCACCATAAATCGTATGACTAAGTTAAGTGACAATTTATACTGTCCTTTCAAAAATCATCGCATCTTCGCACTGTACTTGTTATAATGAAAAATGTATTTTTCTTGGATTTACTAAAGTGAACATTAAGCAGTAATTCACAGTGCCCTGTATGGGACAAAGACCCATCTTTGTCTCCAAACTCATTTGATGGCACTTCATCCTCCAACAAGATAATGATCCAAACCTACTGCTGAGGCAACACAAGAGTTTATCAAAGCTAAAAAAAATGGCAAAACTAGTCACCTGAATTCAATCCAATTGAGCAGGCCTTCCATATGCTGAAGTGAAACTTAACGGGAAAAGACCCCCAAACAAGCAGGAGCTGAAGAGCTGAAGAGGCATGGCAGAGCATCATCAGAGAAGATCCACAGCACTTGGTGATACTTTTGAATCACAGACCTCAAGCAATCATTGCATGGAAGGGTGCGGCAAAGTCTTAAACATGACCGCCATTGCTGTTTCCTGAAAAATTACAGGGCCCTGAAATGGGGAGACCACACAGAAAAAGTGCTGAGTGAGCGAAATGTGAGCAAATCCCCTTAAACGAAAGTTGGCAATGTGCACTTTAATCACGATGTCTGAATTGATTGATTTGTAAGTTTAAACTGTGGAGCAGAGGGGAAAATCAAGGAAATGTGTGTTTTTGTGTCTCCCAAACATTACAGAGGGCACTGCAGCTCTCATATATTATAGTGCCCTAAGATAGTGTGATCATGTACAGCCAGTCCCCTGGTTATGTACGAGATAGGGACTGTAGGTTTGTACTTAAGTTGAATTTGTATGTAAGTCGGAACAGGTACATTATTTTAAGAAATGCTATTGTTGACCGACTGTAACCAAGTGCTCTGCCAATGAATGATGGAGTTTCACTTCTCTCTGACCTTTTTATTATTTCTACTTTATTTTCAATGGTGATGGTTTTTCTCTTCTTTACTGTATCACCAGCACTTGCATCAGATTTGTGTTTCAGAGACATTCTTGAAGGGTGAAGACAAAAGGTTAAGATGAGCTCTTCTGCACAGCACTGTACGTGCTATCACAGCAGGAAGGCACCCGTCGTCAACACGTCTGATGTACTGACAAGAGACAACTTCCTGCTGTGTGCGTAACTGTACAAGCAGGCTTGCTATTGAGAATGAATGGGGGCGGCGAGGGGCGGTTCACCACCAGCCCACCTCACAGTCACCTCCACTACAGTATGCTACCTGCAGCCTCCGCCCACCAAGAACGAACACGGTGCGGTGAAAGGCGGGTAGTTAATTGCCTACCAACGCCCCCGTTCAATAGGCAGCCATCCGATGCACACTACAATGCTACCCTCCGCTGCCCCATTCACCCTCAATGGCCTCCGTTCAGTCACAACCGGGTCACCGCTTGCAGCATTACCAGCCGCCCACCGAGAACGAATGGGGCAGTCGTGTGTGGTGGGCGGGCAGTGAAACCACTTGCCACTGGGAGCCGCCCGAGGGACACTACACTGCGCGGGCAGCGAAATCGACCCCCTCCAGCCTCCGTCCAGCCACCGCTTGCAGCGTCCCCAGGCCGAAGATGATGGAGCGGCAGTTACTGAGGTGCATGCGTCGCAGCTGCGGCCCGTTCATAAGTTGTAGGTCGGATGTCCGTAACCTGGGGACAACCTGTATAAAAAAGTGCTGTCATGTCTACATGGTGTTACCGCAATGTTTGCAAAAACCCTTAAATGAAAGTCTGCAATGTGTACTTTAAATTTACAAATCAAACAAATCAGACATGATTAAACATTGAAGCAGAAGGGTAAATAAGGGAAACGTGTCTCTTTACCTGAGGAATCTGCTCCTTCTTTTGAATAATAATTATTGTTTTATTAACAACTAGCTGTCCCCCATGGCTCTGCTGCATAGTAGTGAAACAGGACAAACTTTAAAAACCAAGAAACAAAAAGATATCGCTAGCTGAGAGAAGGCAAGGTACGTTCCAAAACGCAGAGGTAGACTGATTCCCCACTCCTGACGTCACACTTCCGCCCTGAATATATCGCTCCTGCAAGCAAATTATGATCTTTAGCATGATGAGAGAAGTCGTAAAATCAACCGGAATGTTCAAGCAAATTCTAGAAAAAAGGCTGATCTAAATCCATTAAGTAGTTCTCTCGTTCGCTAGCTAAATGGATGTAAGGTACGCTCCGAGGCTGGCGCAAGAGTGAGGAGGGCCCTGCCCCCTCCCCTCGGCCCACTGCATCTCTCTCGGATTCGTGCAAATAAATCGGTACCACAAGAGAACTATAATACATAGCGCAATGAGAGAAGTCGCAAAATCAACCGGAATGTTCAAGCAAATTCTAGAAAAAAACTTGATCCAAATCTGTTAAGTAGTTCTCTTGTGAAAAGCGGACAGATATACAGACAGACAGACAGACAGACGTTGGATTTTATATATATAGAGAGATATATTGGCACACACGTGCGATTAGGAGGCAGCTAAAGGGCTTGAGTAACTGTAATACGTCAGACCAGGGGGTGGCGGAGTGTGCTGACTGTCTCTCTCAGTCTCTTACAGACTAATCCTGGGAAATCCCGCTAGGTTCCAGGGCCTCTGATGATGTCACTACCGCTCCTGGCACCTTTGATGATGTCACTTCTGGTCCTGGTGCCTTTGCTGATGTCACTTCCGGTCCCGAAGACGTCATGTCCAGTTCCAGCATAGATGACATCATTTCCTCTTCTAGCCCTTAAAACCGCCATCTTACCTCCACTTAATCGGTTCTGTTTTGGACTTTGTCTTGTAAACAACTCAAATTTCAAACCTTTTGCAGCCAGGATTATATTATACGGGTGGCCGCCCCAAACCTTTGTGACTGTCTGGAGTCAATTTGTTACAATATACAGGGTGGGCCATTTATATGGATACACCTTAATAAAATGGGAATGGTTGGTGATATTAACTTCCTGTTTGTGGCACATTAGTATATGTGAGGGGGGAAACTTTTCAAGATGGGTGGTGACCATGGTGGCCATTTTGAAGTTGGCCATTTTGGATCCAACTTTTGTTTTTTCAATAGGAAGAGGGTCATGTGACGCATCAAACTTATTGGGAATTTCACAAGCAAAACAATGGTGTGCTTGGTTGTAACGTAACTTTATTCTTTCATGAGTTATTTACAAGTTTATGACCACTTATAAAATGTGTTCAATGTGCTGCCCATTGTGTTTGTGTTAACAAACGAAACCACCGCTATTGGTCTGACACTAACCCACATTGGATAGATCCCTCCAAGACTGTTGGAACAAAAACATTGAGGTATGGTGTGGTATATGGGGTACAAAGATAGTGGGGCCATTCTTCATCAATGGAAACCTCAAGGCCACTGGATATGCGAAATTGCTACATGATGATGTGTTTCCCTCTTTATGCACTGAAGCTGGCACGTTCCCTGAGTTTTTCCAGCAAGATGGTGCACCACCACATTATGGGTGTCAGGTCCGAGCATTCCTAGATGAACAGTTTCCTGGAAAGTGGATTGGTCGTCGTGGGCCAGTTGAATGGCCCCCAAGGTCTCCCGATCTGACCCCCTTAGACTTTTATCTTTGGGGTCATCTGAAGGCAATTGTCTATGCTGTGAAGATACGAGATGTGCAGCACCTGAAACTACGGATACTAGAAGCCTGTGCTAGCATTTCCCCTGCGGTGTTGCTATCAGTGTGTGAAGAGTGGGAGAAGAGGGTTGCATTGACAATCTAACACAATGGGCAGCACATTGAACACATTTTATAAGTGGTCAGAAACTTGTAAATAACTCATGAAAGAATAAAGTTACGTTAAAACCAAGCACACCATTGTTTTTCTTGTGAAATTCCCAATAAGTTTGATGTGTCACATGACCCTCTTCCTATTGAAAAAACAAAAGTTGGATCCAAAATGGCCGACTTCAAAATGGCCACCATGGTCACCACCCATCTTGAAAAGTTTCCCCCCTCACATATACTAATGTGCCACAAACAGGAAGTTAATATCACCAACCATTCCCATTTTATTAAGGTGTATCCATATAAATGGCCCACCCTGTATATATATCGAATTTTAATTTCTTTCACAGCTATTGCCTTATATGTGAAGACACCTAAAAGGAGAAAAGAAACAATAAAGACTCTTGACTGCAGCAGGTTCTTTAATAGTTCATTGACAGTGTATTTCTATTGTTAGTATTATTTCTCTTGTGAAAAGTGGACAGACAGACAGACAGACAGACATTAGATTTAATATATAGAGAGATGTGTTTGCTTTCCATTTCTATATTTTAGCAATGTTCACGTCACAGATATGTTTCATTGGAAACAAAAACTCTTATTATGTGGCCATTGCTATTTGTCGATGTATGGCTCTGCACTCATTATGGTTATAATCCTCCTGTTGGATCCCAGTATGGTATTTGGGTCCTTGGAACCCCTGATCCTAAGCTACTTATTCTTATAATTAATATACAGGCCATTCAGGGTTATGTAGTCAGCAATGAGTAACATTTGAATGACTCACACTGCCTGAGTAAAACTAAATTTAAGAATTTTGAGAAAAGTGAAGGTGAAAAATTGTTTACCACAAACCACCAGTGCATCAAATTCGGCATAATTTCAAGCAATATTTATCCTTCAAGTCATAAAAAAAAATCTTGCTTATCAAAGATGTTTCTGTCCTTGTATAAGAAAGTGTAACCCATGAAAGATTGGCACTTTTACAAACTTCTAGACACTATGAGCATTTGACAGCTACAAGATGTAATATTCACAGTTCACTGCTTTCCATTTGTATCTCTGGCCGCTGCTGGTACATTTCTCTCAAAGCAGATTGAGTGCATTTAAATTGGAAACCCTGATTTCACTTGCTACCAGCTGGGCATTTGATGCTTATGTGCAGAAATTTTAATCATATGATCTTACAAGTGTCAGCCTAGGAATCCAAGCTCCGTGTACACATTTGCTGATAGTGTTTTTATTTATTTCTGTAGCTTATTTACGAGTACCTCCCTGCTGGAAATCGGTTTGCATTTAAATAAGCAAACACGCGACAGTGGGGACTGAGCGACACTCCTATTAGCTTGTGCAGATCCGATTAGGTTATTTCCAGTTAAACGGCAGCATTCCCTTTTCACTTTTCTTATATGGAGTTCATAAGTTATAATGCTAGAATTTGCTGCGCTGCACATTACATTATTAGAGTCAGCCGTCAAGCAACCACAAATGGGATGGTGGGTGCAGAAACTCCGGTGTGAGAGTATAACGGGGAGATTATAGTCGCATCATTTTCTGTGTGTGAAATGCAATATTAACAACTAGGATGAGGGTATCGTATGATATTTTAGGAAATCATTACATTGAATTATTTCCTTAATGAAAGTTAAATGAGGGTGGCACTATGTTCAACAAAACTGGACACTCAAGCCCACCAGCTTAAGAGCTGACTGTAGTCAGGGTTGACTAGTGATTATCAAAATACACAATTCCAAAAATAAAGGGAACACTTAATAATCACCAAGTAAGTGAAGCTTCATGGATATCAGTCTGTCCAGTTAGGAAGAAGCGATTGTGAATCCGCTTCACCTGCTTTGGTGCAAATGAAAGTTACAACAGGTGACCTGGAGAGGCCACAGCAAGCTGGCCATAGACAGTTGCTCTCTCTTTCTCCTTCCTAACTGATTCTTCTCTAGTTTTGTGTTTTGTCAGTCTCCTTGTCACTACTGGTAGCATGAGATGGCACCTGCAGCCGATTCACACGTTACACAGGTAGTCCAGCTCCTCCGAGATGGCATATCCATACATGCCATCGCAAGAAGGTTTGCTGTGTCTCCCAGCACAGTCTCAACAGCATTGAGGAGATACTAGGAGATGGGCCATTACACAAGGTGAGCTGGATGGTACCGTAGAAAGTTATCAACCCAGGAGCAGGACTGGTATCTGCAACTTTGTGTGAGGAGGAATAGGAGGAACACTGCCAGAGCCTTACAAAATGACCTCCAGCTGGCCACTGGTGTGCATGTTTGTGACCAAACTGTCACAAACAGACCCCATAAGGATAGCATGAAGGCCCGATGTCCTCTAGTGGCACCTGTGCTCACCATGCAGCTTGATTGGTATTAACCAGAGAATACCACAATTGGCAGCTCTGACTCTGCAGTGCAGATAAGGTAGCGTCTTCTATGCCAGATCCAAGAATACTTCTGGTGTCAAAGCATTGCAAATCGTAAACACATCCGGGTCATTTGGAAATTCCCCATAGCAGAGGAAGCGTTCCTCTGCAGCTCCCCCGGCGGCACCTAAGTACCCCAACAGGGCTGCTTTTTGGGACTACAGCTCCCAATATGCTCTGAGTGGTTACAAATAGGAGTTCCATCATAGGGATGCTCTGCCCTTCCATTATGGCCTTCTGACCAGAAAAGGTACCAACAACCAACTCAGCTGGAATGTCTACCCATCCACTCCGACAGTTGGAAGACTGGCAAGTTAAATACAGCGGTACTAGAAACTTATTTTGGTTTTAGTGCCACTCAAAGAAAAAACGGATTTTGCAAGTATGTGATATGACGTTGATTAGATTTCCTTACAGAAACATGACATGAAAAAAGAAATCAGAGAATGTAATTTTTACCTTTGCTACTTTTCTTTAGTATTGCTCCAGGACTACCATAAACCCCTTATTCCTCCCACACCCCTACACCTAAGTCCATCCATCCATCCATTATCCAACCCACTATATCCTAACTACAGGGTAACAGGGAGTCTGGTGTAGCCAATCCCAGCCAACACAGGGCGCAAGGCAGGAAACAAACCACGGGCGGGACACCAGCCCACACACACACACACACACACCAAGCACACACTAGGGACAATTTAGGATCGCCAATGCACCTAACCTGCACATCTTTGGGAGGAATACCGGAGCACTCAGAAGAAACCCACACAGACACGGGGAGAACATGCAAACTCCACGCAGGGTGGACCCGGGAAGTGAACTCGGGTCTCCTAACTGCGAAGCAGCAGAGCTACCCACTGCACCACTGTGCCACCTACACCTAAGTCAGTATGTATAAATCAACAAAATGTATACCAGTACCACATATTGACATGTAGGAAGGCATGTAATTTGAAACTTTTAAATAAAATCGTATTTCTTAAAATTTTTAAAGGTAGTATATAAATACGGCACTGGATGTGTGTGTTATTCTTTAAGTTCCTACTTAACTGTTTGTATTATTATTTTGTAATGTAAAAAAATATATATACATGAAAATATCACCCTGACCAAAGCACTGCCTGATGCGATTGCCTCATTGCTTGGCCTTGGATGCGCGTTAAACAGGCCACATTAATGCGTTAACTTTCCTGGGACTAATATATATATATTGTGACGGACAGCCAGGACTCTTACCTGGCTAGAATGCCTTCTTTAGGGAAGGAGCGGGGGTGGAGGGGCTTGCACGGGGCAATACCTCCCTCAGGACAACAGAGGGCAGCCCCCCTGACTTACTACAGTGCCACGGTGTTGGAGCACGGAAGCTCAATACTGCCAGGACTCATGGCCACCACCAGGAGGCGTAAGAAGAACGGCTGAGCCTCCCTCAGTAGGACTGCTACCACAACCAGAAGTATGCCTGGAAGGAGATCACAGGACACCTGGGGCACTTCTGGGTGCTCTTTAAAAGGAGCCGCCTCACTCCATTCAGGGAGCCAGAGTCGGGAGGAAACGGACAAAGCTTTCCCAGAGGAATGGAGGCGGAAAAAGAAAGATAAACAGAGAAGTGCTGGGTGCTCATTTATTGTGCTTGGTGCTTTGTACTGTGCTGCTGTGGGGAACGAGTGAAAAGCACTTCTCTACCAAAATAAATGGGTGCTGTGCTGAACTTGGGCTCTGTGTCTGATGTGTCTGCGGTTTGGAGAGCTGTACACCCCTGATGTTCACAATATATATAAAATGCATGTTATGGTATGCTGCGGTGGGCTGGCGCCCTGCCCAGGGTTTGTTTCCTGCCTTGAGCCCTGTGTTGGCTGGGATTGGCTCCATCAGACCCCCGTGACCCTGTAGTTAGGATATAGTGGGTTGGATAAGGGATGGATGGATGGATGTTATGGTATGGCAGCAGGCATACCACATGCACTCCAGAGCAGGTCAAGCATGTCAGAGAAGCTAAGCAAGTTCAGGCCGGCCATACTTGGATGGGAGACCATCTAAAAAAAAGTCTGGGTTGCTGCTGGAAGAGGTGTTGGTGAGGCTAGCAGGGGGCGCTTACCTTGTGGTCTGAACGTGGATCCCAATACTCCAGTGCAGTGACGGGGACACTGCGCTGTAAAAATGCCACTGCCCTTTGGATGAGACATAAAACTGAGGTCCTGACTCTCTGTGGTCATAAAAGATTCCTGGGAAACCTTTGTGAAGAGTAAAGTGTATCTAGATGTCCTGGTTAAATTGCCCTCCATGGTCTGGTCATTCTTTCCCACTAATCATCTCTTGTCTGTAATTGGCTGTCTCTCTCACCCCTTCATCACCTAATAGCTAACCTGTGGTGAGTGTACTGGTGCAAAAATGGATGCCGCTGTATCATCTGGGTGGATGCTACACATTAGAGATGGTTGACGTGGCTCCCCATTCACTGTGAAAAGAGCTTTGAGGAGAAACAAAAGTGCTGTATGAACCATAGTGGTGTCCTATTTACATTTTCTTGTATGTCTCTTAATTTCCCATGACCTCTTACTCCTGATGTCATCGTTTCTTTGGAGTACAGCTCTTAATGGGATCAGTCCACTCTATAAGACTGACTTTGCCACAGCTTTAGTGTTGGTGGCATTAGGTCATATTTGCTAATTTCTTACTTATTTCCTTTAAAATTCTATACTTTTTTTTCTATTGTCCCGTTACTTTTGAAAATTTAATTCAATTCTGTCTCTCTCATCCCTTCATCACTTAATCGCTAACCTGTGGTGAGTGTACAGGTGCAAAAATGGCTGCCGCTGTATCATCCTGTGGATGAAACACATTAGTAGTGGCTGAAGTGGCTCCCCACCTCCCTATACAATACAATACACTACAATTTATTTTTGCATAATAGCCCAAAATCACACAAGAAGTGCCGCAATGGGCTTTAACAGGTCCTGCCTTTTGACAGCCCCCCAGCCTTGACTTTCTAAGAAGATAAGGAAAAACTCCCAAAAAAAAAACCTTTGTAGGGAAATAAAATGGAAGAAAACTTGAGAAAGGCACTTCAAAGAAAGACCTCTTTGCAGCTAGGTTGGGTGTGCAGTGCGTGTCAAAAAGAAGGGGATCGATACAATACAATACACAGAACAGAACACAAGTAATCGACAATGCAGTATAAAAATAAAAAATATTACAAGTACGGAGCAGAATTCAATAGTAGATGATATCACATATTATGATTTGGATTTGTTTAGAGTCCTGGAGACCTCAGCCATCAAGCTGCCTCCCCGTATTGACCAATCCACAGCTGAGTCAGTGCTGGGCCAGCCAATCCAATGAAAAGACCCCTCTACCCAACGATTCCTGCGATCCCC
The DNA here is from genome assembly GCA_026402145.1 of Polypterus bichir lapradei. Lineage (NCBI taxonomy): Eukaryota > Metazoa > Chordata > Cladistia > Polypteriformes > Polypteridae > Polypterus > Polypterus bichir. The sequence continues at coordinate 11,487,776 of JANRMT010062852.1, forward strand.
CATCAGAGATGACTTTACCTTAGACAGCATGGCAGGTGGGCCGTGGCACCAAGTGCCACATATGAGTACCAAGAAGAGAAACAGAATAGGTGAGGGTTAGGGACAAATTATTACTATCATATTACTTACATTTTAGAGCTAATGACTAACATCAGAGATGCAGTCTGTACAGTTACAGCTGGCCTCCCTGGCAATTGGACCTTACTTTTATTCTATGTTAATTAATATTGCTTACTTTTATTTTTTAATATATTTGTCTCTTTCTTCATCCTGTAATGCACTTTCAGCTTCATCATTTGTATAAAAATGTGCTATATAGTATAAAGAAGAAGGATGCCTCATGCCTGGACAAACTGGTGAGGAAGGCAGGCTCTATTGTAGAAATGGAGCTGGACAGTTTGACATCTGTGGCAGAGTGACGGGCGCTGAACAGGCTCCTGTCAATCATGGAGAATCCACTGCATCCACTGAACAGGATCATCTCCAGACAGAGGAGCAGCTTCAGCGACAGACTGCTGTCACCGTACTGCTCCACTGACAGACTGAGGAGACCCCACACTATGCGACTCTTCAATTCCACCCAGGGGGGTAAACGTTAACATTATACAAAGTTATTGTCTGTTATACCTGCATTGTTATCACTCTTTAATTTAATATTGTTTATTATCAGTATGCTGCTGCTGGATTATGTGAATTTCCCCTTGGGATTAATAAAGTATCTATCTATCTATATAAATAAATGTTGTTGTTGTTAATCAGCAGCTCTAGTGTGCTAAACTGAAGTAGTGAGTCTTCAGCCGGGATTTGAAAGCTGACACCGAAGGGGCATCTCTTATTGTATCAGGCAGACCAGTCCACAGTTTAGGGGCCCTGTAACTAAAAGCTTGAACTCCCACTTTTATTTTATTAATCCTTGGAATCATAAACAGACCAGCATCTTGAGATCTTAATGTAACTTCTGCTTTGTAAGTCATGATAAGTTCAGACAAGTAAGCCGGACCTCGGCCATTTAAGGCTTTATATGTTAAAAGGAGGATTTTGAAATCTGCCCTAATCTTAACTGGGAGTCAGTGTAAGGATTTAACAACTCACTATGAAAAAAGCTTTGAGAAAAGAGAAAAGTGCTATATACAGTAAATATAAGGGTTTATTTATTATTATTATTTTTAGTGTGAACCAGTACATGTTCAATTATTTGATTTACTTCTAGAATCACATCCATATCCCAGGAATCAAGTAAGAAGTGTTTTATGTGTCTTTCTTTGTGACCTTCTCTTGAAATTTTGACTCCCTGTTCTGGCGCTCAACATCATGTATGGAGTCCCTAGGTGGGGCTCCAGTTTAATGTCTCTGGTCCAGACTATGAGCACTGAGCACAGGTTGAGGATTAGAAGGTCCTCACAGCCTTAGGGTTGTTGAGTTTGGAATTGGGAAGAAAGCTGAAGGGAAGACGAGAAAGACGACAAAACATAGGCAGAAAAGAGCTGTGTAAGGTGTCTGGAAATGAGCGTTCACAATACGCCGCTGGTAAATATGCTAGATACGCACATTCTGACTTTGATTATTAGAGATGAAACGCATAGAGGTAGGCCAACTGGGATTTTTCTCTCTGTTGTGTCTAATTATGTACTCTATTGCTATTCCTCCCTTGTATTTTTTATACTACTTCCTCCCTTTTCTATCCTGTCTCGATCTATTAAGTACTATTTTGGTTTGCAGATGGCTCCAGAGGCCCACTTTAGATGGCTCAAACTTCTGCCCGTGACTGAGTTTTCAGTGTCCATTTGATTTTCACAATATTTTTTGTTTTGTCACAAATAAGTTTGTTATTTTTTGCTGTACACAAAGCAGCCTGCCACTCGGATTAAAACGTGGTGAATCCAAAACATATAATGCTAAAAGAGCACTCCTTTATCCTGTGAGGCTTGTATCATTTTTGACTGTGAAGCACTGAGGTCATCTCACTTCTGGCAGCCAGCTGGCACCAAGACCTGCCACAGTGTCCTTCCAAATGAATGAATGTCACATTCCAGCCGAGTGTGGTAAACAGCCTTCACCGAGATAACTTTTTCGACAACTTGCGACAATTGAAAGTTCAACAATGCCACAGACAACGTGGGTAGCTGGCACTGCCTGTTGCAGTTGTTTTTTAGATGAGGGAAATTCACAGAAGCAGTAATAGGAATTTTTGGGGAAAAATCAATGAATTCAGAGGGCAAAGCAATCAACAGAAATGCATTAGAAAAGCAACATCGACAAACATGCATTATTCTAGAATAATAGTTAAAACAAAAATGAAAAACAGAGCAATCTAAGAGTCATGAAAAGAAAATGTACAAGAACTTGAAGGATTCAGAGACACACAGCTGGCAGGACCGCAGCATTGCCTGCATTTTTTATTTGCATCTTTCATTTCCCTTTGAGTCCTTTGTGTTGTCCTATATACATTTTCTTGCGTGTCTCTTAATTTCCCATAACCTCTTAGTTTCTTTGGAGTGTAGCTCCTAATGGGATCAGTCCACCCTATAAGGCTGATATTGCCACCATTAGCTCATATTTGCTAATTTCTTACTTATTTCCTTTTGAAATTTTGTAATTTTTTTGATACAGTCCTGATACTTGTGAGAATTTAAAAAAGTTATTGTTTTCTATGTCATTTAGTAGAGCATATCACGTGTATTATGGGAAACGAGTTGAGTGGAACACTGGTGAAGGACATAGTGGAGGCCACAAAAGTAAACTGTTTCTCTTCTTTCACATCAATTGCCTCAACTTGCAAGAGTTTGACATGCACCCTCTCATTTTCTGAACTCAAGAAAAGATAACACCTCATCATCAGTTAAGACCAGTGAGTGATGGAGAAACAAATGTGTAGTTGAAACATGAGCTCGTCTTCAGTTTTGTCACTTTTTTAAAACCAATTTAAATTGGATTTTGTCCACTTCAGACCTGGAAATTCTTTACATATGGGGATAATCTGTAAACTGACATTGCCAGGTCTCCCCACACATGTTTCATGGGGTTTAAGTCTGGGCTTTGGCTTTGCTACTCAGAGACAGTCAGATACTCTCCCCAAAGCCAGTCTTGCATTGTCTTGGATATATGCTTCAGGCTACTGTGCTGAAAGAAAAACTATCATCCCAGTCTGAGGAACAGAGCATTCTGGAGCAGGTTTCCATTAAGGATATCTCATTAAGGATATCTCCGTACTTTGCTCTGTTCAACTTTCCCACAACACTACCTAGTCTCCCAGTCCCTACCTCTGAAAAACAACCCCACAGCATGATATTGCCACCACTATGCTTCACCGTTGGAATTGTATTGTCCAGACATGACATGTACCTTGGTTTCATCATACCAGAGAAATTTGTTTCTTACAATCTGAGAGTCTCTTAGGTACATTTTAACAAACTCCAAGTGGGTGTCCATGTGTCTTTTAGTAAGGAGAGGATTCTGCCCCGATTACTGGAGTGTTACAGTGGTGGTTGCCCTTCTGGAAGATGTTCCTATCCCAAAAATGGCTCTCTGCCACTAAAACAGAGTGACCATTGGGTTTTGGGTCACCTCTCTTATCAATGGCCTTCTCACATGACTTCTCAGTTTGGCCGGGTGAACAACTCTAGGAAGAGTCATGGTTGTTCCAAACCTCTTCCATTTAAGAATTCTTTGGAATCTTCAAAGCTGAAAAACTTTTTTGTAGCCTTCCCCAGATCTTTGCACATCACAATCCCGACTCTTAGCTCCTCGGGCAATTTCTTTGACCTGATGGTTTGGTTTTTGCTCATCAGTGGGACCTTCTATGGACAGGTTAGTGTCTTTCCTAATCACTCAAATCAACTGTGTACTTCAAACAAAGTGTAGAAACACCTCAATGATGAACCATAGAATGGGAGGCAACCTGAACTATACTTTAAGTATCATAGAAAAGGGCATGAATGCTTATTCAAGTAGAATATTTCAGATTTGTTTAATACTAGGGGGCTTCACCCCCTGCTCGCTTCGCTCGGTAACCCCCCTGGCCTGCGCTACGCACCAGCCACTTTGCGCTTGCTTGCTTATGTGGATTTCACTTTCACCAAACAACTAATCTTTTAATTCTCATGGATACGCCTCTTCATTGGGAAGAAACAGTATTTTTCCCTGATGACAACACGAATTAGACAATCTACAAGTCTCTGACTTAAAGTTTAAATCCAAACAATATATTCAATCTCTTTTCGCTGTTCCATTATTTTACCAAGTAATAATTTCTGTTTGTTTGTGCTAATGCGATCTTTACTATCATTTTTTGAGAGTTTCGAATTTTCGTTCTTACATTATCTCTCACCTGCTCTGCATGTGTAACACGCCAAAATTTTTGAATTCTTTACTACGTTCTACTTTGTCATCTACTCTTTGTCTTTTATTTCCGGCCTCAGGCGTGGTTAAATCTCTTGGCACAAAGTCTGGTCTCACGGGACTTGAAAGTATCTCTCTGAAAAAGTCACGTCTTGTCCCAGGCTAAAAAGTCTCGTCTCGTCCCAGGATTTTTTTTATTATAATAGAGAGACATTTTGCAAAATCCTGTTCTCACTTTGTCATTCTGGAATATTGAATGTTGTTTGGTGTGTGAAGAAAATTAATTTAATTGATTTTAGCACAAGGCTGCAACATAGCAAAATGTGTAAAAAGTGAAGAGGTCTGAATACTTTCTAAATCCACTATTTGTACAGTATATATAAGTCTCCCTGTGGTGGGCTGACGCCCTGCCTGGGGTTTGTTTCCTGTCTTGCACACTGTGTTAGCTGGGATTGGCTCCAGCAGACCCCCATGACCCTGTAGTTAGGATATAGCGGGTTGGATGATGGAAGGATGGATGGATATAAGTCTCCCTTTGAAGTTTGGGGCTAGACTGCCTGGAGGTGAGGCCTATTCAGTTATGTTTCCGGCACCAAAAATGCAAAAATAAGTGAAGCCTTCAATAAACACATAGAGAACTGGCTTGCCCAAAAATACGTATTACCCTAGGGGAGCCTGACCCAAAGGATGTGGGAGGCTTTGGCCTATAAAGCCCAAAAGAAAGAGAATAGAAAAACAATAAGAATTGTTGCACAATTTAAATAAAAAAAATCTTATCAGGGAGAGAAGACATACAAAACTCTGGGTCTAGGACAAGATTCTTTATAAAAGAGGGTGTTATTTTACAAAAGGCAAACAAAAAGAGAAAAATAGCACAAAT
>JANRMT010062852.1:11526010-11539088 GCA_026402145.1 Polypterus bichir lapradei
GGGTATGGTTCATTTTCTGAAATGAGTTTAGGTGGTATTTCAGGTTTTGTCTTCAATAATAACAAGTGATTGGGTGTGAGTGGTTCCAAATCATTTGGGTCATCTGATGTCTTCGTAAGGGGTCTGTTATTGAGTATTGATTCCACTCTACACATCATTGTAGGAAGGTTTTCATCATCGAGTGTTTGTTGGTTTAGTGTTGAATTTAAAATCTTTCTTATGCTTCTGATTTGTCTTTCCTACACTCTACCTTGGTGAGAGGCTGATGGTGGGTTAAAAATCCATTTGATTTGTTCTTGCATTATAGTGTCACTGATTTTTTTGTGTTCCAATTTTTTAATAGCTTCTCCTAGCTCTCTTTCTGCTCCAACAAAATTTGTTCCATTGTCTGAGCGCATGATTTTAACTTGTCCTCGTCTATCCGTAAATCTGAGTATGGCTTGGATACAAAAATCAGTGTCTAAGCTATGTGCGATCTCTATGTGCGCAGCTCTGGCTGTTAGACATGTGAAGATTACTCCGTACCTCTTGACCAGACTTCTTCCTCTTTTGACTAGGAAGGGGCCAAAATAATCAACTCCAACATTAGTGAACGGTGGTTGGTTTGGTGCTAGGCAATCTTCTGGCAAATCTGCCATTTTTTGCTCACCTGCTCTCGCATTGTATCTTCTGCATGTTGTGCACTTTGAAATTATTTTTCTGATGGCTGAATTTGCTTGAGGTATCCAGTATTTCTGGCGTAATTGTGCGAGCACGTAGTTGCACCCACAATGTCCGATACGTTTATGAATGTGCTGCAATATGAGAGAAGCAACATGTGAATACTTGTGTAGAATTGCGGGATGTTTAGCTTCTTCAGGCATTGCAGCTTTACAGAGTCTTGTATGATCGGGTCGAGTTTATCAATCAATCAATCAATCAATCAACATTTATTTATATAGCACATTTTCATACAAAAAAATGTAGCTCAAAGTGCTTTACAAAATGAATAGAAAAATAGAAGACACAATAAAAAATAAACATAAGTCAACATTAATTAACATAGAATAAGTAAGGTCCGATGGCCAGGGTGGACAGAAAAAAAAAAACTCCAAAAGCTGGAGAAAAAAAATAAAATCTGAAGGGATTCCAGACCAAGAGACCACCCAGTCCCCTCTGGGCAATCTACCTAACATAAATCAAACAGTCCTCTTTGTAATTAGGGTTTTCATGGAAGGACCTGATGATGATGGTCACGTAGACTTCTGGCTTTCAGTCCATCAATGTTGGTGCATCATGATGCTTTGAGTAGGTGGTGGTGGCGCAGGAAACCGGAAAAAGAAACAGAAGAGAGAGTAGGGGTCAGTACGGATTTTGGAGCCACTGTAAATAGTTATTATGAAGAATTGAACATACAGAGTATCAGTATTATGTTAAAGTGAAGTTATAAAAAGGCCATGTTAAAGTAATGTGTTTTCAGCAGTGTTTTAAAGTGCTTCACCGTATCAGTCTGGTGAATTCCTATTGGCAGGCTATTCCAGATTTTAGGTGCATAGCAGCAGAAGGCCGCCCGCCTCACCACTTCTTTTAAGTTTAGCTTTTGGAATTATAAGGAGACACTCATTTGAAGATCTAAGGTTATGATTTGGAATATAAGGTGTCAGACATTCCGATATATAAGATGGAGCGAGATTATTTTAGGCTTTGTAAACCATAAGCAGTATTTTAAAGTCAATCCTGAATGACACAGGTAACCAGTGTAGTGACATCAGGACTGGTGTGATGTGTTCGGATTTTCTTTTCCTAGTTAGGATTCTAGCAGCTGCATTCTGCACTCGTTGCAAGTGATTTATGTCTTTTTTGGGTAGTCCTGAGAGGAGTGTGTTACAGTAATCTAGTCGACTGAAAACAAAAGCGTGAATTAATTTCTCAGCATCTTTCAATGATATAAGAGGTCTAACTTTTGCTATGTTTCTTTAGTGAAAAAATGCTGTCCTAGTGATCTGATGAATATGCGATTTAAAATTCAGATTACAGTCAACGATTACCCCTAAGTTTATAGATTTGACTGTTCTTTTTAACACAAGTCTTTTTCTTTAGAGCTTTTAATTCTTCAGGAAATCCTTGCTGTTGACTTAGGCGGATGAGCTCTGTTTCAGCTTTAACTAAGTCATCTAGAGAAATTGGACTTGGTTTTAAAGTCCATTTATACTTTTTCATGTGTTTTGTGATGAGTGATTTTTGTTCTTTTGGATCACCTTTAGTCTGACTGGCTTCTAGTTGAAATGTTTTTCTTTCATTTCTTAAGTGTAACAGTATGTCTTTAAACTTGAGAAACCGAGCCACTGCTTTCTTCAAGCGATGCCAATCTGAAAAGTAAGTGATTAGTTTGTTGATGGGTTCAGTTGTCTCCTCTATTTTTGTCATGTTAACTGCACAAATTTTAACTTCTGGATCATCTTCAAAAAGTGAATCGTTCAGTTGATCTGGTCTTTTTGGCTGCTCACGTTCTGACTTCAATAAGAAACTTGGACCATGTGACCATGTGGTGCTCTTGAGAAAGTTTTCTATGCTTAGCCATCTAGAAGCTTGATCAGCTGGATTAAGGACAGATGTGACATACCTCCACTGTGAAGGTTGTGAGTGATCTCTGATCACAGAGATTCTGTTGGCAACAAAGGTCTTGAATCGAGTGCTATCATTTGAGACGTATTTTAGCACCGTGGTGCTGTCAGTCCAAAATGTAGATTCTCGTAAGGGCATTTGAAGCTCACCTTTAAGCATGTTGTCTATTTTTATTGCCACGACGGCTGCTGTCAGCTCCATTCTTGGAATCGTGACCTGCTTCAATGGTGCAACTCTTGACTTGCCCATCAGGAATGAACAATGCCTTTTGCCCTCTTCATTTGTTAAACAAGATAAGTGACAGTGCCATATCCATCTTCACTGGCATCTGCAAAATGGTGCATTTGTGATTCTTTATGGTTCCAAACCCAGCAGGTTAGAAGCATCTGTTCACTTTATAGTCTGTAAATAACTTCAAATCATCCATCCATTTGTTCCATTTCTGAATGTGTTTGACTTCTACTTCTTCATCCCAACCAAATTTCTCTTTGGATAAGTCTCTTAGAATAAGCTTTGCTGGCAGTAAGGCGGGTGCTAGAAAACCAAGTGGATCATAAACTGAGCAAACAACAGACAGGGTACCACGCCTTGTAGCGGGCTTGTTTTGCAACTTATTCTGAAATTTGAAACTGTCCGTTTCTGTGCACCACTGGATGCCCAGGGAACGCTCTGTGGGAAGGAGACTGTGGCTCAAATCTAAGTCCTTTTGTTCATGAGCTCTGTCTTCTTCAGGTATGGACAATAAAACTGCTTTGCTGTTACTCACCCACTTAGTCAAATGGAATCCCCCTTTGAAGCATAGAGCTTGGAGGTCCTTTGGCAGCTTTATTGCTTGTTCTTCTGTCGTCACTGACCTTAAACAGTCATCCACAAAGAAGTTGTTGAGAACGGTGTTAACAGCTTCCTCCGGAAACGTATCTCTGGCATCTTCGGCTGTTCTACGCAAAGCATAAGAAGCACAACTGGGTGAAGAAGTAGCACCAAAATGATGTACTGTCATTTTGAATTCTTCTAGGTCTTTACTTAGATTACCTTCAGGCCACCATAGAAAACGTAAAAGATCTGTGTCTTTGTCTGGTATCTTAACTTGGTAGAACATTGACTTAATGTCTGCCATTAAGGCTACTGGCTCCTTTCTGAATCTTGTAAGGACGCCAACGAGTGTGTTAGTTAGGTCAGGGCCTTTTAGTAATTGTTCATTAAGTGAAATCCCCTGGTAGGTGGCAGTGCAGTCAAAGACCACTCGAATCTTATTTTTCTTTGAGTGATACACACCATGATGTGGGATGTACCACACTCTGCCTTCATTGCAATTCAGGCTTTCTTTGGGTACTTTAACAGCATAACCATTATCCATAATGTCTTTCATGAACGCTTTATAGTCTTCGTGGAAACCTGAATTTTTGCTCAATTTTCTTTTGAGTCCAATAGCACGCTGTTCAGCAATACAGCGGTTATTCTGCATTTTAAGTGTTTCACCCTTCAAAGGCAAATTAACACAATAGTGGCCACCTACCAGTCTTGCAGATTCTGAAGCTATGCACATGAACTTGTTGTCTTCCTGTGATATTTCCTCTTTTTCTTCACAGTTGCACTCTGGAAAACCTGTGTTATACTGTTGCAGCAGCATATCTTCAATTTCTGTTATTGACACCCGATTGATTGAATGTTTAGGCATCTTACCACTTTGTTTTGCGAGGTCATCTATCTCTTTGTATGGTCCACCAATTACCCATACAAGTGTTGTCTTCATGGCGTGAGGTCCACCTCCTTGGCTAGGTATGATTCGTGACTGCTTGAAGATTTCTGGATAGTTGATTCCTATTAAAAGATCAACTTCAGAGTCAATATGAGATAGACGTACCTCTTTAAGATATGCCCACTTATCGATATCTTCTTGTAGTGGAATACTTTCTCTGTTCACTGGAATGGAGACCTGTGTGAAGACCTTTGGCAAATCAATATATTCAACGTCATTGAGACCACAGACTTGTAAATCTGATAAGACAGAACATTGGGTTATCATTTTTGAATCATCATCATAATTACTCATAGTTTTGAGAAATACTTGTGTTCTTCTCCCTTGAAGGCATAATTGTCTCTGGAGCTTCTCAGTGCAAATTGTTACTGTACTGCCGAGGTCTATAAAGGCGTATGTTTCTACATACCTTTCACTTTTCTTAGATTTTACTTTAACAGGAACTACTTGAAGTGCGCATTCTTCTCCGGCCCCAGTAAAGGTACAAGTTCCAGTCTCGGTTTCCATTTCGGTAGATGTTGCCACACTAGCCATAGCTTTAGATGTTGATCCACTGTCCTTTTTAATGTGTAGGATATCTGGGTGCTGTAAGGAACATGTCTGACATTTCATTCTTTCATTACAGTTCTTACCTAGATGACCCTGTTTGAGACAGCGAAAACATAAACCTTTAGGTTTTAAAAAGTCAATTCTTTCTTTATGTGGCAGTTCTTTGATTTTTTAACATTCAGCAAGGATATGCTGGTCGCTACAAAAGTTTTCTGATGAAAATGTAGCTGCGTTTTCCCAAAATTACCAAAGTTCTGCTGCTTCGACTCAAAAAATGGGATTCAACAAAACCCTGACGCGCAGAAATGATTCCACAGACAAATATCTTCATTTTTAAAAGTTTAGTTAAGTTTCAAGTAAAACAGTTCACACAAAAAAGAAAATTATAATAGCAAAAAAAGAAAAAATTAATGTTAAGAAAAGTTCGGTTCTAAGTTTAATCTTGTTATATCTCGAATCGTTACTATTTACTTAACATTTCTGAACCATTTCAAAACGGTCAGAAAACTGTATGCTTATCCCATTTCTAAGCTTAAAACGGGTCTTTCAAGTCCCTCTTTACTGGGACCTGTTCTAAACAAACTGAGCTTATTATCGCACTGTTACTCAGTTATAGTAAGAAGGTTCTATCTCTTGCTAACTTATAGGGGGAAAAGAGTATACCATAAGTTATGACTATGAAAGAAATTTATATTCTATTCAAATTAAGCAAACATTAAGATGAGTTTAACTCAAAACTTTAACTTTCTAAGATTGGCTCTTACAATAACAAACAGCATGCAACATTCCAATATTGTACTACAAAAGTACTTATTATATAAATGAACATAATACAAAATGAATGATACTTTTTCTTTTCAGAAAAGGTTGGTGTGGCACCATTTATCCCTACCATCTGTAGCTGCAATATGTCAGAGCAAATTCAGCATATGCAGTCGCAGCGTCTGTAAAACTGCTAGAGAAAATATGGCAGCAAGCCCACACGCTTACACTACAAATCGAAATTACATTTAAAAATAAAGAACTACATGTTGACCTTATAGGATTTCTAAATATCTCTTCTTGGAAACTGCTATTCAGTCTAATTTGGTAGTTTCTTTATTTTTAATATGAGTTTTTTTTTTTTTATTTTCTGTAAAAGTCATCCATTATCCAACCCGCAATATCCTAACTACAGGGTCACAGAGGTCTGCTGGAGCCAATCCCAGCCAACACAGGGCGCAAGGCAGGAAACAAACCACGGGCAATGTGCCAGCCCACCGTAGGGCATGCACACACACACCCCAAGCACACACTAGGGACAATTTAGAATCGCCAATGCACCTGACCTGCAGGTCTTTGGACTGTGGGAGGAAACCCATTAAGACACGTTGGAGAACATGCAAACTCCATGCATGAAGGACCCAGGAAGCGAACCCAGGTCTCCTAACTGCGAGGCAACAGTGCTACCCACTGCGCCACCGTGCCGGCCACTGTAAAATTCAATTCAATACAAAACATGACATAATACTCTCAAATTTAATTCAGGGTCACAGAGGCAGAGTCTATTCTAACAACAGCGGGCACAGAGCAGGCACCAACCTTGGGTAGCCCTCCAGTCCATCATACACACACCCACCCACACCCGCACTCACATGTGGTCAACCCGACATGCAGGTCTTTGGAAAAGCAAAGGACCTGGAGAAAAGCACAAGCAGACACAGAGTGCAGGGGCCACACTGAAAATCACCTGGAACAGAGTTTGAACCTTGGATGTTGGATCTATCAAGCAGCATTACTGACCGCTACACCATCACATCCATCATTACTATTATTGTGTATCTCTATCAGCTATAGTGTGCACCCTCTGCCAAACTATACCACCTTGGGTGATAGGTAATGATTTAGAGACCACCAGCTCATAGTCTCCACATATGTAATGTGACTAGATAGATAGATAGATAGATAGATAGATAGATACTTTATTAATCCCAAGGGGAAATTCACATACTCCAGCAGCAGCATACTGATAATCAACAATATTAAATTAAAGAGTAATAAAAATGCAGGTATAACAGACAATAACTTTGAATAATGTTAGCGTTTATCCCCCCACCCCCGGGTGGAATTGAAGAGTCACATAGTGTGGGGTCTCCTCAGTCTGTCAGTGGAGCAGGACGGTGACAGCAGTCTGTCACTGAAGCTGCTCCTCTGTCTGGAGATGATCCTGTTCAGTGGATGCAGTGGATTCTCCATGATTGTCAGGAGCCTGCTCATCGCCCGTCGCTCTGCCACAGATGTCAAACTGTCCAGCTCTGTGCCTACAATAGAGCCTGCCTTCCTCACCAGTTTGACCAGGCGTGAGGCGTCCCTGTTCCTTATGCTGCCTCCCCAGCACAACACCGCGTAGAAGAGGGCGCTCGCCACAACCGTCTGGTAGAACATCTGCAGCATCTTATTGCAGATGTTGAAGGACGCCAGCCTTCTAAGGAAGTATAGTCGGCCCTGTTCTCTCTTACACAGAGCATCAGTATTGGCAGTCCAGTCCAATTTATCATCCAGCTGCACTCCCAGGTATTTACAGGTCTGCACCCTCTGCACAGTCACCTCTGATGATCACGGGGTCCATGAGGGGCCTGGGCCTCCTAAAATCCACCACCAGCTCCTGGTTTTGCTGGTATTCAGGTGTAGGTGGTTTGAGTGGCACCATTTAACAAAGTTCTTGATTAGGTTCCTATAGTCCTCCTCAAGCCCACTCCTGATGCAGCCCACCATAGCAGTGTCGTCAGTGAACTTTTGCACATGGCAGGACTCCGAGTTGTATTGGAAGTCCGATGTATGTTGGCTGAACAGGATCGGAGAAAGTACAGTCCCCTACGGCGTTCCTGTGCTGCTGACCACAATGTCAGACCTGCAGTTCCCGAGACGCACATACTGAGGTCTGTCTGTAAGACAGTCCATGATCCATGCCACCAGGTATGAATCTACTCCCATTTCAGTCAGCTTGTCCCTAAGGAGCAGAGGTTGGATGGTGTTGAAAGTGCTAGAAAAGTCCAGAAACATAATTCTTACAGCACCACTCCCTCTGTCCAAGTGGGAGAGGGATCAGTGTAGCATATAGATGATGCCATCCTCCGCTCCCACCTTCTCCAGGTATGTGAACTGCAGAGGGTTGAGGGCGTGGCAGACCTGTGGCCTCAGGTGGTGAAGCAGCAGCCGCTCCATGGTCTATATCACATGTGATGTCATCGCGACAGGCCATAAGTCATTCAGCTCACCAGGACGTGATACCTTTGGGACTGAGGTGATGCAAGATGTTTTCCAAAGCCTCGGGACTCTCCCCTGTTCCAGGCTGAGGTTGAAGATGCGCTGTAGAGGACTACCCAGCTCCAAAGCAAAGTCCTTCAGCAGTTGTGGTGATACTCCATCTGGACCCACTGCTTTGCTGGCACGAAGTCTCCTCAGCTCTGCTCACCTGGGCTGCTGTAATTGAGGGTGTGAAGAAACTCTCTCCTATGGTATCAGCAGAAGGATGGGTGGAGGATGCAGGACTCCGAGGTGAGAGTGGGTTAGGGTGGTCAAACCTGTTAAAGAAGTTGTTCATCTGGTTTGCTCTCTCCACATCTCTCTCGATGGTGGCACCCCACTTCGAGCTGCAGCCAGTGATGATCTTCATCCCATCCCACACTTCCTCCATGCTGTTATTCTGCAACTTCTACTCCAGCTTTCTCCTGTACTGCTCCTTCGCCGCCCTGAGCTGGACTCAGAGTTCCTTCTGCACGCGCTTGAGCTTATGCTGATCACTGCCTTTAAAAGCCCTTTTCTTCTGGTTCAAAAGGCCCTTGATGTCACTTGTTATCCATGGCTTGTTGTTAGCATAGCAGCGTACTGTTCTTACTGGAACTACAATGTCCATACAGAAGTTGATGTAGTCAGTAGTAGATAGATAGATAGATAGATAGATAGATAGATAGATAGATAGATAGATAGATAGATAGATAGATAGATAGATAAATAGATCTTCTTTCAGCACAGTTACCTGAAGCTTGTATTTAAGACAAAGCAAACTGTGAGTAGCAAATCCAAAGCCCAGACTTAAACTCCATGAAACATGTGTGGGAAGACGTGACGATGCCAATTTACAGATGAATCCCATATGTAAAGACTTCCAGGTCTGAAGTGGACAAAATCCAACCAGTGAGAGAGTAAGTGATAAAGACAGGACCAGGCTATGTGCCCACATTGTCATTTTTTTGTAAGAATTTGTAAAAAGACTTTGGCATTTCTTTTGTCATTGTGAACCCGGCCCGGACACAGACAGGCGGACATGTTATTTTCAAACCACCACACATTTATTTACACTATTTACAGACAAATGATATGGTCACAAAGACCCAGTCACGTGCACAAACCCAAATTCACAGTCCTGGCCTCACAATGCCTTTCTTTGGGCCGCCTCCACACCTCCTCTGTGCTGCGTCCTTCCACCTCCCGACTCCAGCCTCGAATGAATGGAGACGGCCCCTTTTATATGGTTCCCGGATGAGCACCAGGTGTTCCCGGCATTCCTCCTCTGGCCACGCCCCAGCATGGCGGAAGTGCCGGCTCTCCTCCCGGCTGCTCTCCGGGCGCCGTCATAAATCTTCCCCCCAGCACTTCCGCCACACCAGGCGGAACAGGTCCCCAAGGCATTGGGGTGCCTCCTGGCGGTGACCACGGGCCCCTACAGGGTGGAGCTTCCATGCCCTGTACCCGTGGCCCCCAAAGCAACCCAGAAGGCAACCCCCACGTGATCCAGGGTGGGCACAGACCCACATCCGGTCCCTCATGACGTCCCGGCCGGGGCATGGCCCCTGGCATCCCTGACATCATGTAAGAATTGTAAACCTCTTTGAGGTGTAACTTATTTTTTTCAAAATTAAATAACTGCCCTGGACCACAAATGCTTTGATTTCCTTTTACTTCTGCTGCACTACTTTTGGTAAATGGTGTAAGAAATGCTAGTGACCTCCATTGTCGATTAACATCTGGTTATATTGCCCAATTAAGGCATTGTTTTCTTTTTAAATTGCAGGTGGCTCTTTGTTATACTATGCAAATGATTGCGAACCCTGCAGGGACGTATATCGGTCACCTGATTATTCTTTATGTCCCTGGCTGTGTTCTGTGATCTGTGAATAATAATTTCCTTCATATCACTGAAAGGGCAATTTGGAAGGAGACAACTTGGGTGATGGCACTCTCCGGCTTTTTATTTTTAAGCATGAGAATAAATTAATTTTGAAATGCAATCAAAAAGCTTTCCGTTAATGGAAAAATTAGAGCCTTGGAGTAAAGGTAGGTTGAAGAATAAAGGAAAGGTAGAGTGCTGCTATTTAGATTAATAACATTAGAATAAGGGCTTTAAGGGTTCCTTCATTAGTCACTTACTGTAATGTAACCAAATAAAGCCTTTGCCAAGGTCTGGTTACATATCAGTAGACGACTGGCTAACTGCTTCATTATAGGTAGTCTTTATTTTAAAGCTCTTTGAATTACTGCTTTGGAATTTTTATTAAGGCCGGGCATCCTGATGGGCTCCACCATGTCCCATCATACACTAAATGGTCAAAAGTAATGGAACACCCATCCAATTGATTGAGTTCAGGTGTTTCATGCACATAGCCATGCAATCTTCATTGTCATTAGAAAGGGTTCAACTGAAGGGCTTAGTAGCTTCAAACATTGCCCTGTCATAGGATGCCACCCTTTTATCACAAGTGAAATTTGTCACCTGAAATATCTAGCAAGGGGCTCGTGCTCCTTGGGAATATGCCCAATAGCAATTGCAGCTTCTAACTTACCCAAAATCTATATAGATATAAAATAAAATGGCATATCCCTCCCTACAGATAAAAACCGGAAGGACTCTCTTCACAAAGTCTAATACTGGTGTGTGGGATCTCTGGAAGCCAGTCTCGTCAACTTTGGAAGTGCGAGAGAAACAACGTCGTCCAGTCCATTCATAGATGAGCATCCATGTTCAGGGCATTTGCCAGAGCTCCTATACTTTCCCTACAGTCCAAGGTTCCCAACATAAGATCATGCAGTTTCTGAAAATGGGTATAATCTTCTGTTGGCATAGCTTAAAATAAAAACAGGATACCGTTACTGCAGCACCATAAACTGACCTCCTTATCTGTGTGTGAGGTGTCTGGAGTTGTACAGAGTAAATAATATATCGTTATTTGGAATACATACATTTCATGTGTGTTCCGTGTCTACAACGATCTGTGTAAATGTAGGATGACACAAAATGCGAGAAAGGCAAAAAATGTTGAACACATAACTTAAACAGAAACGTTTTTCATGTTATAGTACTAACGAGATCATTTTCACTTGAAGTGTATAACGTGTGAAGACTGATATCCAAATATCAAATATAAACTTTAACAAAAGGTATAACAAAATAAGTGTGCTTCTATTCAAGAATATGACCAAAGAAAAAGAATTTGGCGAGTCCTTACTTGAATACTCACAGGGCAGTTTGGCAGTTCCATAGGAATGTACTGCTGGGTTCTGTGCAGAGAGCCACTGAAGGAGCTATTGGGAGGTGAGTCCCCATCTTGGGATGGTTCCATCTGACGCAAAAGTACTTTGCAGAAGTACTGAATGGGCACTGATTAGGTCGTGAAGGGAGCACTTCATGTCATCCAAGGGATCAGAGTTGGAAGTAGGAGGAAGGCAAAGAGACAGAAGGTATTTTTGGTTCTGTTGACTGTGAAAAAGGAAGCTTGTTGAGAGGTATTTTCTTTGAAATAAAAACATCAATTGAAACCAGACTAGAGTCAAAGTGGTTATGTTTGGAGTCTGGTGGCCACAACGCAAATAACAAAGGTTTCTTCTCATCTCTCATTTACTGATACAGAGTTTAACTGTGCCACACCTTTCTCAGTGCGTGTGCCTACCCTCTTACCTTCATAGGGCTTCTCCCAAGAGGCAATTTAAGAGCAGAAGAGAGAAATCACCCCTATCTCTATACAGTGGAACCTCGGTTCACGAACGTCCCGGTTCACGTACAACTCGGTTCACGACCAAAAAGCTCGCCAAACTTTTGCCTCGGTTCACAACCACACACTCGGTATACGAACAAGCCAGTTTCCCTTGCCTCCTAAACAGAGAGAGAGAGCAAGAGCGAGTAAGCACGTGCCTTCTGGGGAGGGGGAGGAGGAGATTGCTGCAGTGTTTGCTGAACAAGCCAGTGTTCCTTGCCTGAGCGCAAGAGCACGTGCCTGCTGGGGAGGGGGAGGAGGAGATTGCTGCAGTGTTTGCTGAACAAGCCGCTCCTTGTTTTCAATAAGACGTGCACTCTCTTTGTGCTCTACAGTATTTCGTGTGCTTTTGCAGTTAACTATGGCTTCTAAGCAAGTCAAGAGAGGTCAAAAGAAAGTTTTGAAGAAAATTGAAATCGAAGTAAAGAAAGAAATTACAAGAGGTGGAAAAACTGTTTACCAGTTTACTCATTTACCAATCTGAGAACCCTCGTGCTTTCAAGCAGCACAATGTAAACAAAGCCAGACTGCCAGTAATGTGGAGGGTCACAAGAACTTTCTTTTTGGAATGGCTGCATGAGGCTTTCACTCCCACCAGCTAAACAGCTAAAAGCACCAGAAACCCAAGAAATCACAAGAGAGAAAACACCTGAAGGAAAACACTTAATGCCAGAACTCGTCTCATGCAAGGTTAGTTTTCTTGGTGGTTTTTGTATTACGGATTTTTCAAAAGTTAATTTTTTAGTTCATAATGCGATTTGTTGCAATGTTATTTTTCTCTTTTTTCAAATGTTCGCTTTTTTCCTTGTGCTTAAAACTCATTAAAAAAATTGTTTACATGGAGGACTTCATCGTGTGATTTGTTGCAATGTTACTTTTTTGTTTGCTTGCGAGTTGGTTTCTGCACGCGCTTCGGATTTGTTGTTCGTTTTTTTCTGCTGTGCTTAAAACTCCTTTTACAAACATTGTTTACAGCGATCAGGCTTTAGGTTTAATAGTGTGATCTCCTGCAATGTTACTTTTTTGTTTGCTTGCAAGTTGGTTTTTGCACGCGCTTCGGATTTGTTGTTCGTTTTTTTCTGCTGTGCTTAAAACTCCTTTTACAAACATTGTTTACAGCGATCAGGCTTTAGGTTTAATAGCGTGATCTCCTGCA
>JANRMT010062852.1:11581333-11597640 GCA_026402145.1 Polypterus bichir lapradei
AGAATAAGAAATCAGGAAGGGGGCAAATAGTTTTTCACACCACTGTATGCAGAGATTGAAGCATTTATATATTTTTGGGTAAATGAGAATAAAGGAGACAAGAGGAGTATGGTCTGAGACTTGTGACTGCTGCTGCTTCTTTTATGCTTCTCCATCATATTTTGCTGTGGCTACACCCTGTAGCAACAGTGGCTTGTACCTGACACAGGTTCCCCTAGGCCTGAGGCCGGTAACACAACCACTGGTAAGTACCAGAACTAAGCTTACCAAGATAAGATGGATGTTTACCTGAAATCACTTTATAGATAAAAATACACCAATGCTGTTGTCTGCAAGTGGTCAATGATGTCCAACCCATCCAACCATAAAGAATGCAATGATGAGTAAAAGACTTTGCATTTGAAATAAAACGCAGAGATATATGGCACACCGAATCAAGGCGCCGTAAGACGGAGGGAGATGCATGCTGTTAATATGTCACAAAAGTAGTAGTGTTAAGTAAAGCAAAATCTACAGATAAAATTCCATTACAACGAATATCTTTACAACGAAATTTTCATTACAGCAAAGAATTTTTATGATCTCGACATTTTTCCCATACGACGTGAGTCTATAGAAATCTCGTTACTATGATATACATTCAGCAGATACTTTCATTACAACGAAGTGCCCAAAAGACCTTGAAATGCCTGAATGAATCATCCACAGAGCATTTTTTTTCTGTTTTCACGGCTCAGTTGTGCACAACGATCCCCAAACAGAAACATTGTCAATTTTTTTTTCTTTCTTTGATCTTTCCTTTACTTTACTGTCTTTTTGCTGTTTTTGTTATCTGTGGTTTTCAGTGATACCTTTTTGCTTATTGCTCATCAACATTTGATGAAACATCCACTGGAATTTAACTCAATGTCACCTTCCTATAGAAATGGCAGACACGAAAAAATGACAACAGTTCATATTAGAAAGAAAAAAAAAACTTTACATTTTTGCGGCACTTAATTCCAGCAAAAAGAAAAAAGACATTGCCAGTGAATTCGGAAATTTTCGCCATCGACGTTGTCAACTTTCTTGAAAGACCGAGCATAAAAAGAAGGAAATTTCGGGTTGCAAACATATGCAAACTGTTGCATTTGAAGATGTCAAAAAATCAGTTTTTATGTGGTTCAGTGATGCTCCTTCAAGAAACATTCCTATTAATGCGCCACTCATTCAAGAAAATGTGAGGTTTTCTACCCCAACTGGACGACATGCCGAAGAGCGCCCTGAAGTGCAATCACAGTGTCTAAGGAAGACTGTTTATCTGTTACCAGGGCAAAAGCAGGCTCAAAGCTATGCTGCATCTCTCGGCCGAAGCAAACAGAAAAGATCTCAATAGGTGATGCAAGGAACATTGTAAATGCAGGGAACAGGATTATCTGGCCATTAACCTGGCCACAACCCTTCCTGACTGCCGTGTCTGTGTATAAGAGAGGGGTAGATCCCGCTACAATAAATAACCGTGCTGTTCCTGTTTCAAACTGAATAAACCTGGGTTTTGCTAAAGTACTGAGACTCAGCCTCATGTTTTGGGGTGCAAGACAAGGACTTATACCGTGACCATGATCTTTTAGTATTTGCTTCTGGGGCATTTCACTGCAGCGCTGTAAGCCTGCTGTTGTCCTGCCCTAGCAATGGACAAGCAATCTTCCATAGACGCGGCAATTGCTCTTCGGGACGCACCTCAGCGTGTCGTTCCCTGTTGGGTGAGGGGTGGGGGGGTTTTCCCAAAAGAGTTCAGAAACCTCACAATATGAAGAAGAAGAAAAGGATGATTCGGCTTCTGATTGATAACTGTGCTTCCAAATTTAGATAATGTTCACGTTGAATTCGTCCCACCCAATTGCACAGCAGTGCTTCAAACATTGGATTTGGGCATCATTTGCACCCTGAAAGATGTATTTCATTGAGTGGTGAGAAGTACTGGGACTCATGGGATTTTAATGGATGGATTCTGACAGTGATTGTAACCTCATTTTCACAATTAGATTATGAAGTGCTTATTCATTATTGACTTTTTAACCTCCACATGAACACCTGCTTTTATTGGGATTATTTTAGACATAGCACCTGCACTTCAAAAGAGGTCATCTGCCTGACACTAAGCATGTTCAGGCCCAGAGGTGCTGGTGAGACCAGCAGGGGCACTTACCCTGTTGTATGATTATGGATTCCAGTGTCCCAGTGCAGTGACAGGGGACACCGTGCTGTAACAATGGAGCTGTCCTTTGGATGAGACGTAAAACTGAGGTCTTGACTTTCGTTGGTCATAACAGATCTCTGGGCATCATTCATAAAGAGTAGGGTGTATCTGGATGTCCACGCTCAATTGCCCTCCATGGTGTGTCATTCTGGCCCCCTAATCAATCCTCCGTCTCAATTTGCCTATCACTGTCTCTCACCACTTCACTACCTAATAGCTAATGTGGGTGAGCGTAGTGGTGTAAAATGGCTGACATCACATCAGCCAGGCAGATGCTACACATTAATGATGGCTGAAGTGGCTCTCCACTCACTATGTAAAAAAAAAGTGTCATATAAATGTAAATAATATATTTTTTTTAAATGAAAGGGGACCTACAGTGTTTTCACCTTGGCTTTGCACTTTGCACCACTCTTGCTTGTTCTGTGTCCTCATCCTGGTCATGGTTATTGACAGTCCTGGGCCCAAGAGGGACATGGCAGCTACAGCAAAACTGGACCATCTCAGCATAACATAGAAAAACATCAAATAACGTATACAGAGACAGAGAGAACATGCAGACTCCACTCAAACAGTGCACAGGACAAGATTCCAATAACTTAACAATGTCTAACAATTCATAAAACTCCCCAAATACAGACACCGTGCGGGCTGCCTGTCATTATTCCTCATGCACTTCAAAAAGGTCATCCACCGGAAGCTAAGCACATTCAGGCCTGGCAAGTACTTGGATGGGAGACCATCTAGGAAAAGCTTGGGTTACTACAAATAGTGTTGATGGTGAGGGCACCAGGGGCCGTTTACCCTGTGGTGTGGATGTGGATCCTAAAGTCCCAGTGCAGTGACAGGGGACACTGTGCTGTAACAATGGTGCTCTCCTTTGCATGAGATGTAAAACTGAAGTCCTGACTTTCTTTGGTCGTAACAGATCCCTGGGCATCCTTCTTAAAGAATAGGATTTATCTGGATGTCCACGCTTAATTGCCCTTCATGGTCTTGTCCTTCAAGCCCCCTTATCATCCCCTGTCTCTATTTGGCTATCTCTGTCTCTCACCACTTCACCACCTAACAGCTAATGTGTGGTGAGTGTAGCGGTGCAAAATGGCTGACATCACATCAGCCAGGTGGATGTTACACATTAGTGGTGGCTGAAGTGGCTCTCCACTCACTATGTAGAAAAAAGTGCCATATACAGTTATGCTTGAAAGTTTGTGATCCCTTTAGAATTTTCTATATTTCTGCATAAATATGACCTAAAACATTATCAGATTTTCACTCAAGTCCTAAAAGTAGATAAAGAGAAACCAGTTAAACAAATGAGACAAAAATATTATACTTGGCCATTTATTTATTGAGGAAAATGATCGAATATTACATATTTGTGAGTGGCAAAAGTATGTGAACCTTTGCTTTCAGTATCTGGTGTGACCCCCCTTTGCAGCAATAACTGCAACTAAACGTTTCCGGTAACTTCTGATCGTTCCTGCACACCAGCTTGGAGGAATTTTAGCCCATTCCTCCGTACAGAACAGCTTCAACTCTGGGATGTTGGTGGGTTTTCTCACATTAACTGCTCGCTTCAGGTCCTTCCACAACATTTCAACTGGATTAAGGTCAGGACTTTGACTTGGCCATTCCAAAACATTAACTTTATTCTTCTTTTAACGATTCTTTGGTAGAACGACTTGTGTGCTTAGGGTCGTTGTCTTGCTGCATGACCCACCTTCTCTTGAGATTCAGTTCATTGGCAGATGTCCTGACATTTTCCTTTAGAATTCTCTGATATAATTCAGAATTCATTGTTCCATCAATGAAGGCAAGCCGTCCTGGCCCAGATGCAGCAAAACAGACCCAAACCATGATACTACCACCACCATGTTTCACAGATGGGATAAGGTTCTTATGCTGGAATGCAGTGTTTTCCTTTCTCCAAACATAACGCTTTTCATTTAAACCAAAAAGTTCTATTTTGGTCTCATCCATCCACAAAACATTCTTCCAATAGCCTTCTGGTTTGTCCACGTGATCTTTAGCAAACTGCAGATAAGCAGCAATGTCTTTTTTGGAGAGCAGTGGCTTTCTCCTTGCAACCCTGCCATGCACACCATTGTTGTTCAGTGTTCTCCTGATGGTGGACTCATGATCATGAACATTAGCCAATGTGAGAGAGGCCTTCAGTTGCTTAGAAGTTACCCTGGGGTCCTTTGTGACCTCGCCGACTATTACACGTCTTGCTCTTGCAGTGATCTTTGTTGGTCGACCACTCCTGGGAAGGGTAACAATGGTCTTGAATTTCCTCCATTTGTACACAATCTGTCTGACTGTGGATTGGTGGAGTCCAAACTCTTTAGAGATGGTTTTGTAACCTTTTCCAGCCTGATGAGCATCAACAACTGTTTTTGTGAGGTCCTCAGAAATCTCCTTTGTTCGCGCCATGATACACTTCCACAAACATGTGTTGTGAAGAGCAGACTTTGATAGATTCCTGTTCTTTAAATAACACAGGGTGCCCACTCACATCTGATTGGCATCCCACTGATTGAAAACACCGGACACCTGACACCTCACCTTCAAACTAACTGATCATCCGTGAGGTTCACATACTTTTGCCACTCACAAATATGTAATATTCGATCATTTTCCTCAATAAATAAATGACCAAGTATAATATTTTTGTCTCATTTGTTTAACTGGTTTCTCTTTATCTACTTTTAGGACTTGAGTGAAAATCTGATGATGTTTTAGGTCATATTTATGCAGAAATATAGAAAATTCTAAAGGGTTCACAAACTTTCAAGCACAACTATAAATGTAAAGAATTATTATTATTATATTTTTTTTTTAATGAAATGGGACCTATAGTGTTTACACTTTTGCTGTTGAATAAAAGCACTACACTTTGCACCACTCTTGCTTGTTCTGCCATCTCATCCTGGTCATGGCTATTGACAGTCCTGGCCTCAAGAGGGACATGGCAGCTACAGCAAAACTGGACCATCACAGCATGAGATAGAAAAACATCAAAAAATATAAACAGAGATGGAGAGAACATGCAGACTCCACCAAACAGTGCACAGGAAGAGATTCCAATAACTTAACAAAGTCTAACAATTCATAAAACTCCCCAGATACAGACGCTGTGCAGGCTGCCTGTCATTATTCCTCATGCACTTCAAAAAGGTCATCCACCGGAAGCTAAGCACGTTGAGGCCCTGCAAATACTTGGATGGTAGACCACCTTGGAACAGCTTGGGTTACTACTAATAGTGGTGTTGCTGTGGGCAGCAGGGGGCGCTTACCCTGTGGTCTAAATTTGGATCCTAATGTCCCAGTGCAGGGATGGGGACACTGTGCTGTAAAAACGCTGCCATCCTTTAGATGAGATGTAAAACTGAGGTCCCGATTCAGTGTGGTCATAAAATAACATTTGTAAAGAATAGGCTGCAACCTGATGTCCAGGCTAAAATGCCCACGGTGGCATAGAAACTCTGGCCTGCTAATCACCACATAACAGCTAATTTGTGATGAGTGTGCTGACGCAGAAATGGCTGCCGTCGCATCATCCAGGTGGATGCTACACATTAGTGGTTGTTGAAGTTGCTCCCCAGTCACTATGTAGTGAGAAAACCTCTATATGAATGTAAAGAATTATTATTATTATAGATTATATTATTATATTACAGTAGAACATAACAGAATGCCAAACAAAGCTTCAGAGAACATGCAAACTGGTGTTTAAACCAGGATGCTGGACCTAGGCTGTAACGTTAACTACCAAGCATTTCATTATATACATTTATATATTAATATATTAATCTTCTTATATGATACGCTACCGTGGCTGTTCATTTGTCTGTGCAGGACTTTAAATCACCTGTAGCTCACAAACCGTTTGAACTACTGACCTGATATTTGGTACACATACACTACGTGATGTCTACTGTCCACTTTCGGGGTGATGATTGACCTACAAAGTTATTCCTCTTTTTATTTTAATTTTATTTATTGTAGAATCAAGTCTCAGCAGCAGGCTGCAGGGTGGCCATGCGGCGCTTGCGTACGGGCATAGTTCACGTTCCCTACTTCCTTTCACCGTCACTTTCCCTACCTCTTCATATTTTAAATTATTCTTGAGGCAGATTGAAGACTTAAGTGCCAGCTTAAGTGAAAAAATAAAGAAATCGTACTAAGTAATTGCAACACAAAATCTGACTTAACACTAGAATTACCAGAGCCTATGAAAAAATTCGTAGATCTGTCCCACCTTAAATCGCTTCTCACCTCTCTGTCTTTTGTCCTTTACGTTAACGTTTCGGTGTTAACAACGTTTTACAGAGATTGTTGATGACACTGAACACACATGAAATGTATCTATTCTAAATGACGATGTACTTTTTTACCCAATAAAGCTCCAGCACTTCACTTGAAGATGAACACTGAGCACTGAGAAACTTATTTGCAAATTGAACTGCGGCGGTGGGTGGGGGGAGGGAATAGCCAGCTGCTTGCTGCTTGTCTTAATTTACAGGACCAAAGACGCTGAGGGAGAGGTGTGAAGGGATTTAAGGTGGGCCGGATTTTTCTTGTAGGCTCTGGTAATTCTAGTGTTAATCAGTTTTAACACAAAATGATGCTGATGAGAGAAGAAAAGAAGCGGGCTGCTAAGGTGGACAAAAGAAGAGCTGCTCAGGAAGCAGCAAGCACATCAACCTCTGAGCAAACGAATGCTAAATGTACAGAGAAAGAGAATGACAACTAGGAAGGCTCAAGTCAAGTGTATTTCGTGCAGTGCGCCGTTACTGGTATGTTATATTAAACAAGCAGGATTATTAATGTCTGGTAGATTTTTGGAAATTGCATGGTCTTATGTTGGGAATCTTGCACTGTAGGAAAAGTATAAGAGCTCAGGCAAATCTGGCACAATTTATATGGGTGCCACCTTGGAAAAGCTTTGCAATGGATAACGTGGAATTAGAAAATGGATGGAGGGATGCAAGAAAAATATAAATTCCAAATCATTTATGGAGTAATAGAAGTTATCTGGTCTGCTATTCTAATCCAAATTAATAAATAATTAAATAAATAAATAAACCTTAAAAGACGAGGCTGCATACCGAGGTCCTCATTGTTCTTTGAAGTCGCTGCTGCCAGCACGATGACGGATAGCCTCTCAGTAATGTTGTCGTCTGCTGTAATGTGACTCGGTGCTGTATGATACTCTGCTACTACACGTGTCCTCATTGATCTGCAGCCAGGCCCTACTGCCGAGCAGAGATACAGACGTGATGAAGTGGTGTCATTTGCTCAGCAGAGATTCAGGGGGGGGGGCTTTTAAAGTTCATCTCGAACAGAAGCAGCTGCTAAGAATTGATTTCTTTCAAGCACTCCATTTACTTCCAATCTGGGACATTTCCGGCACATAACTTTTACCATAATAACCTATTCTAATATTATTATCATAGAAGTGGTCTGTGAACAGATGTTATGCTAAATGGGGCAGACCAGTTTATTTCTCTCATGGCTTACTGTGTAAATACCATGTTTGATATTTTCATCAAACAATATAGCAGTTCAAACTTTCCAATTCTGATTATTTGTTTTCTCATATTTCTGTGGCAAATACAAAACACAAATTTCTTAAGGGCTATTGTTTGAAATTGTTATGCACAGAGTTATGGTTCTTTATTTTCCTGCACACAATAAACATATTTTATTGCACAATAGTAACAAATTAAATATTTATTCTTGTATAATAATGGAAAAAAAGGTGTACTGAAGAAGCTTTAGTAATTGTTCAAACTTACTACACTAAAACTGTGAATTTAAAATGTGATAATTCTAAAAAAATGTAATGTTTAGTGTCTATTGTAGGACATTGTCATTTTTCACCTCTCCAGTCATCAAACATCGGTATTACTCCATATCATGTATAAATAGACATTCATAATAAGTCGCACATCACGACTAACTTGTTGATGAATTACTTGTAACTACACTATAGTGTGTGCTTGGTGTGTGGGTGTGTGTGCCCTGGGGTGGGCTTACGCCCTGCCCGGGGTTTGTTTTTCTGCTTTGCACCCGGTGTTGGCTGGGATTGGCTCCAGCAGACCCCCATGACCCTGTGTTAGGATATAGCAGGTTAGATAATGGATTGATGGATACACAGTAGTCCCTCATTACAGGCTGCTACTCACTTGTAGCTCATCACATGTGACTTGACACTACTCAGGAGTTGCTCATCATGCGTCACTCATCTCTATTTTGTAGTCGCTCATGACACATCACTATTCACTTGTACTATAGTTCATTACACATCACTCATCTCTACTTGGTAATCACTTAGGATGCATTATTACTCAGTAGTCGCTCATGACACATCACTATTCACTTGTAGCTCATCAAGCATCATTAGTCACTACCCAGTAGTTGCTCATGACACATCACACATCACTACTCACTTGTTGATGAATTACTTGTAACTACACAGTAGTCCTTCATTACAGGACGCTATTCATTTGTAGCTCATCACATGTGACTTGACACTACTCAGGAGTTGCTCATCATGCATCACTCATCTCTATTTTGTAGTCGCTCATGACACATCACTATTCACTTGTAGCTCATCAAGCATCATTAGTCACTATCCAGTAGTTGCTCATGACACATCACTATTCACTTGTAGTTCATTACACATCACTCATCTCTACTTGGTAATCACTTAGGATGCATTACTACTCAGTAGGTGTTCATGACACATCACTACTCACTGTGTAACTCATCATGCATCACTTGCCACTGCCCAGTGTATATCATTATGTATGACTCATCACTACTCAATAGATGTTCATCATTTTCCACTACTCGCTTGTCATTTGTTACGCATCACTCCTCACATCTTGCGTCTCATGCATCACTTATCACCCTTCATTACTCATTTGTTGCTCATCATTCATCCCTCATCACTTTTCATTTTCTGATTTTGGTAATGATGCCAGTTAGTAGTGTGAGCATTGGCATGAGTTGTGCTGAATGTAGGTTAATAACATAAACGCAGCCCAATGGTTTATTGAAATATCAGTGAAAAAGTTTCTCTTTGTCGCCATCATCACTCTAGAACTTGATCTCAGTATCGTGATAGATAGATAGATAGATAGATAGATAGATAGATAGATAGATAGATAGATAGATATGGGGGAAACGTATGGCATTGATAGACTTAGGTTGCCTGGAAGGGAAAGTTATTTGCAAAAAGATAAGTCAGTGCCTTAAGACACTACTGAGCAGTGATGAGTGATGTGTGATGAGCTGCATGTGAGTGGTGATGTGTGACCAGTGACTACTGATATGCAATATCCCTCTCTATATATGTAAACGTCTACGCATGGAAGTGTGTGTGTCTGTCCGGCCCAGAAGTTAGAGGTGGATTCGGGCTAACGCAAGCGAGGCCAGCATGTCGGCAAGGTGAAACCTCCCAAGAAAGAGTCACTCGCTTAGTGGCTTATACAGGAACAAGGCGAGCAAATCGGTAAACGGTATCCCTTGTACTTTTCCTCCCACCGCTAATACAAAAGGAAGGCGAGCATGCTGGGAAAAGGAAACCTCCAAAGAAACTTTCAATTACCCACCACCTCAACATTTCAGTTTTTTTTTTCTAACGATTTCAATAGCTTCTAGGACCCCGTGCTTTTTACACCACAGGCTTACACAGCTAGTATATATATATATAAAATCCAACATCTGCCTGTCTGTCTGTATTTCTGTCCGCTTTTCACGAGAGAACTATTTAACGGATTTAGGTTGTTTTCTATTCTATAATTTGCTTGAATATCTCTCATTGAGCTAAGTATCATAGTTTGTTTGTGGTAGCAATTGATTTCTGCAAATCCAAGAGAGAGGTTGCAGGCCGAGGGAAGGCGGGTGGGGCCTTCCTCAGCCATGCGCCAGCCTCCATTCGAGTCACTCTACCTCTCGCCCCATGTTGGAGTGTACCTTGCCTCCACTTAGCTAGCAATACCAGTTTGTTCAATTGTCATTGTCATCTAGAGATTGTTAAGGAGTAACGCATAACGTTTTTGAAGATCAGAGCTACGTGTGTTTTAGAAGGTACCTGTTCATTGGCAGAGACATCACAGCCACGTGCTTTTCTCCCTACGTGGGGAACGCTCTCCCGTCAGACCTGAACACGATCAGATACGGTGCCACCGTTTGACGTTGGAGCATACCTACTTTCTACTTGGCCGGAATTACATTTTTTTTTATTGATTTTTAAAGTTTGTCCTGTTTCACCACTACATGGGCAGAGCCACAGGGGACAGCGAGTATGGAATGATATTGATGTTGAATGATTGGAGAAGTAAGACATGACAATGTCCTAAAATGGGTGTTGTATAAAAGCAATGAATAAAAAGTTGCTCCACTGGTGCTTTTCACACAATCCACACTAAAAACTAAAACTCAAACAAGTGACAGATAAAAGCTCAAGTGAGCTACAAATGTCTCAGTTCAAATCTTAAGTTGGTACTTTGCATCTTGTAACTGATAGCAGTGAAAGCTGCTAGGTAATTCTTTAAACTCTAAATCTTTATTGATTTGAACTTTATCCCTTAACATCAGTCTTTTAGATTGCTAGAAATATTTTTGGAATGTCCACAAACAGTCTTATTTATCAGCCGTGGGGAAATAAGATTAGCATGGGCGTCAGCAAAGAAGCCCTTTAAACATGAGTCAGGTGAGGAACCCTGGGTTGACCATAACAGCACCTGACCAATACTATACACTGCACAGCTTCTCATCTTGAATCAATTCACAAGTCTTCTTCTTCTTTCGGCTGCTCCCGTTAGGGGTTGCCACAGTGGATCATCTTCTTCCATATCTTTCTGTCCTCGTCATCTTGCTCTGTTACACCCATCACCTACATGTCCTCTCTCACCACATCAATAAACCTTCTCTTAGGCCTTCCTCTTTTCCTCTTCCCTGGCAGCTCTATCCTTAGCACCCTTCTCCCAATATACTCAGCATCTCTCCTCTGCAAATGTCCAAACCAACACAATCCCGCCTCTCTGACTTTGTCTCCCAACCATCCAACCTGAGCTGACCATCTAATGTCCTCATTTCTAATCCTGTCCATCCTCGTTACACCCAATGCAAATCTTAGCATCTTTAACTCTGCCACCTCCAGCTCTGTCTCCTGCTTTCTGGTCAGTGCCACCGTCTCCAGCCCATATAACATAGCTGGTCTCACTACCGTCCTGTAGACCTTCCCTTTCACTCTTGCTGATACCTGTCTGTCACAAATCACTCCTGACACTCTTCTCCACCCACTCCACCCTGACTGCACTGTCTTTTTCACCTCTCTTCCACAATCCCCATTACTCTGTATTGCTGATCCCAAGTATTTAAACTCATCCGCCTTCGCCAACTCTACTCCCTCATCCTCACCATTCCCCTGACCTCCCTCTCATTTACACACATGTATTCTGTCTTGTTCCTATTGCCCTTCATTCTTCTCCTCTCTGGAGCATATCTCCACTTCTCCAGGGTCTTCTCAACCTGCTCCCTACTCTCGCTACAGATCACAATGTCATCAGCAAACATCATAGTCCATGGGCTCTCCTGTCTAATCTCATCTGTCAACCTGTCCATCACCATTGTAGATAAGAAAGGGCTCAGAGCCGATCCCTGATGTAATCCCACCTCCACCTTGAATGCATCCATCACTCCTACCGCAGACCTCACCACGGTCACACTTCCCTCAATCAATCAATCAATCAAGTAAATAAGATAAATGGAAGAATTCAGCAAAATAAATAATGAAACTTACTTTGTAGCATGGTGAGCTGGCTAACCTTTAACCAGACTTAACCAGTAATTCATTTGGCATGTGATGATGCCTAGGTGGTATACCCATCATATTAGCTGAAAGAGTTCCAAATTTCATAACTGGCTATGAAAAGATCAAAACTATCTGGTGCTTTATTTAGAAAGAAAGAAAGAAAGAAAGAAAGAAAGAAAGAAAGAAAGAGGAGAAAAGAGCTGAAGATAAAGGTATGACAGGTATCAATGTCATCATAAACAGTTTCATATTAGGCTTTTTTAGCAAGGGGAGCTAAATGAGGAGAGGTCCACTAGAGAGTTAACATTAGGTCCTGTTGTAGATCCCACTGCCTATGAAACAGCTGAGCTTTCTCTTAAAAACAATGTCAGCAGACTGCAGCCAAAAGGCTCAGCTATAAAGTTGGTCGATTTTTTTTTTTCCATTTTGATTCCACTGATTCAGCAGAAGTTGTCCACAGTTTTCACTTTGCTGTCTATAGACATATAGCTAATTTAGCTCTAATTCAAGGCCATATATCTCCTTATTCGCATGAAAGTTTGGCTTCACAGAAGACAAGGAGGGTCAGGTTTTACACTTGGGTTGAGTTTATTTATTGTTTTTATTTGTGGTTTGCAGTTAAAAATATTTTGTTGACGGTATTACCCCTGTTTCATTGTTGCATTGTTATTTATTTTAAGAATGCATACAGAGAACTGGAGTGGATTGGTGGCTCTAAGGTTACGATCTGCCCCAGCAGTTCGAATCCCGTAAACGCCAGAAGTGACTCTACTCCATTGGGCCCATGAACAAGACCCTTAACCTGCAATTGCTTTGTCCTGGGTATGATGTTAATCTGCGTCCAGCCCTGTAAGCAGGTTCTCCAAGTTACAGGGAAATCTGGGGAGTTGGTGCCACGATTGGCCCTCCAGCCACTGTAAAAAAAAACTCATACTGCTCCAGTGTGGTACTGAGGTGTCACCCATTGCACAGCTGCACTCGGGTCCCAATCCGGGTGGCTTGTGGTGTGGTGGGTGGCAATGTGCTGTCTCATACAAAGACTGCTGTCTGCATTTTATAGGTGTGACCTCACCTAAGGCACCAACATAAAAACCCAGACAAACTGAGAGTTTTGTAAAATCTTTCTGGACGCCTGGACAGACACCTATAAAGAGGACATGTCCAGAGAAACCCGGGCATATGGTAACCCTAACCAGGATCAGATAACATGTATCACTGGGTGCCTAAGGGAGTTAGCGAGGGCAGATGTAAAACCTTGACACACATATTTACAGTAGTTTAAGCTTGAATCCTTCTGTAACGTAGTGGCTGAGACAATTTGGAATGAACAATATTTTAAAATTACTCAACTAGAAAGAGCTAAAAAATTATATTTAAGATATCACTAATACACATTATTCATCACATACAGTATAACACAACATCCTCAGAGCCACTCATCTTTCTTTCACTCCATTTAATCACTCTTAACATTCACCTCAACCCTTTCACTTTCCTCAATAACCAAATTGATGTAATCAGCATATTTGTGTCTCTCATTTTCGCAAGTACTGTATTCTTTCAGGCTACATCCACACTACTATGTTTTTGTATTACGTTTTTGTATTAAAACATGGCTCTTTTTAAACTTAAATGATCTCCGTCCATTCTGCCATTTTCACATTATTTACAAAAGTATTTTCATTCACACTAAAATGACCGAAAATGCATATAATGTGGATGCTTACCTGCACTGGGTATGCAAGCATTAGCAGAAAAATCGTTGAAGTGATGGCAACTCGGTCAGCCATGTGATTTATCACAAAATTCTAATGACTGGCAAATTATTTACTTTCTGTGCTGGTATGCTTCATTCTAACTGTACAAGATGCAATTTTAAATGCTGTGAAGCATGTGCTCAAAACCGGCCTGTCTCCATAAATTTGGAATGTTTGATTGCTTTTAAATAAGTTGGATGAACTTTTAAGTTATGGACAGTAGGGGGCACTCCAGCTACCCAAACACAACACAACAGACACAGGACACAAGCTAAAGGTACAAAGAGTCTTTTATTCTGTGGAAAACTCTTCACAACAGTGTTTCCCACCACCACAGCCACAAGTATATGAAGGGCAGAATACACAGTAACTTCTTTCTTTCTTTCTTTCTTTCTTTCTTTCTTTCTTTCTTTCTTTCTCTCTCTCTCTCTCGGTCTTTGCTTCCTCCACTCCTCCTAGCAAGCTTCAGCCACCTTCCATCCGACTCTGGCTCATCTCTGTGAGGCCGGCAACTTCTTTTATGTTGGCCAACCCAGAATGGCTTCTGCTCTTCCTCCCACATGGTCAGTAAGCAATTCCAGGTAAGGCAAAAAAAAAAAAAAACGATGCCATATGGCTACTCAGTCCTTGCAGCACCCCCTGGAGGCACCCCTGTACCCAACAGGGCTGAGATTAAGAACTCCAAGTCCCAGGGGAGCTGCCATCTAGTGTTCTCGGGGAGAAGGTATCTTCATCCATTCTTCTATTTCTTGGGTGTCCCGGCTGGGTTGGGTTGATGGCCGTCCCTTACAAAGTGTTGTGGTGAGTAACAGACTATTCCTGGTTCTGTGGCATTTGTCTATTGTAGAGAACTAGCTTAAACATATTTCAGATGCTATCTAATGCAGGACAGTGGTAAACGCTTTCGAGGGTCTGGAGACGTATGAAGGAAATGTGAGCACATGACAATTAAAGCCAATAAGTGTGATCCAGACTTTGTAAACTGACTGAAAATGTCCACGTTACTGCCTAGCAGCAGCTGCATCACAGAGCGATGAGTAATTGTGAACAAATGTCTAATGGCACGTTGCTTTTTCAGACACAACAAGCTGTACCTGCTTTATTCAAATGTTCTCATCTCATAGGGGACAGTTTGAAGGGCTCTAGTGACTGTAATTCTACCCCCACTACACCAGACCCACTCCTTTTTGGATGAACCAGGTGGTTATGTGAGGAATATGTTTTTTGATTTTTCGAGTGCATTCAACACCATCCAACCCTCCATTCTTAACACTAGAATCCCCTGAAGCCTATGAAAAAACTCGTAATCCCGGCCCACCTTAAATTCTTTCACATCTCTCCATCAGCACCTTTTGTTTTGCAAATGTGTTGATCAACACAAGCAGCAAGCAGATTGCTTTCCCACCACCCCACCACCGCAGCTGAAGATCTCCCAGCTCAAGTCTATTTATCTGGGTGTGAGGTGCCTGGAGTTGTACTGGGTACATTATACAGTATATCATTATTTGGAATACATGCATGTCATGTGTGTTCCGTGTCTATAAAGATCGGGGTAAGTGTAGGATGACAGGAAATGCGAGAAATGCAAGAAATGACGAACACATACCTAAAGCAGAAACTTTTTTCCTTGTTATATTAATAATAATGATAGGTGTATAATGTTTGGAGACTTTAGTCCAGTATCAAATAAACATGTGCGTTTTTATTCAAGAATATAACCAAAGAAAAAAAAAAATTCAGTTTACATGTGCATATGATTATGAAGATCCTCAACCAGTAACTGTTATGGCTAAAAGTATCAGCTAACAAATGGATTTTATCTGGAGTACTGGCATGAAAGTAGAAACAAATTGAAATGTACATTTCAGGTTTAGTATTTTATTAACATTTAATTTAACTATCACGTAAACAAAATTCAACAATGATGAATAATTGCTTTCATATTATAGTTTTTTTTTTTTGTTGTTTTTTTTTAACAGGATCGGGTTAACAAAAGAAAATGACTTCAGACAGGCTAAATGGTTTACATGTGTGCATTGTGACAGCCTGCCATATTCACTTAAACGCAATGGTAAGAGCGCTCCGATAAGGGAATGCACGAATGACAACTTGCGGCAGGAGTCCCGCATATTGCTTCATAATTAAGAAACAAGTCTGAATGACAGATGTATGCAGAATTCAAGAGCGCCCTGTGAAAAGGAGGATCATGAAAGACAAAAGGGGATTTGGAACTTTCCAGCTTATGTCCGTTCTGATTCGGAGCTCTGAATGTGATGTAACTCAGATTAGATATGGCCTCTGGCTCAAGTTTGGTTGGCTGCTTCGTCATCCGGCAAGAATGTTTGATGCCTCTCTTTGTCACCCTCTATCCCCTATTCTGTTCTTTGGAAGTGCGGAAAGGTGCTATATAAATAAAATGTATTATTATTATTATTATTATTATTATTATTATTATTATTATTATTATTATTATTATTAT
>JANRMT010062852.1:11600666-11622824 GCA_026402145.1 Polypterus bichir lapradei
ATAGATAGATAGATAGATAGATAGATAGATAGATAGATAGATAGATAGATAGATAGATAGATAGATATAGATTTATTTGTCCCCAGTGAAAAATTTGACTTTTTGCAGAAACTCAATAAACAAACAAATAAATAATATTAGATACGGGAGGCCCAAAAATTCTTGGAATTGTCAAAAAAAACCTTTATTATAATATTTGGAACAATTCCCTGTTAGTCATCTTTCAAATACTGTGCATTGAGATGCAGTGCCAGCGCTTCTCTCATTCCTGTTAACATTTTCTAATCCTCTGCATGATGGTAAGATAAACGTCAGGAAGGCACACTCGATGAGCTCTGCATGATGCCATTTGGTGGCCTGATTAACCAGACTAGAAGTGATATCTAGTAGCATATTCCATAAAATGCACCCGACTGCCACCCACTTCTTACAATATATAAATACTGTGTGTGTGTGCATGTGTGTATATATATATATATCACTACGTGCTTCTTAAACGGGCTTTCTCTTCCTCCGACATGACACGGAATCCATTACATTCATGATATTACAGCTCTCTGAATAATTTAAAATACTGAGATGTATACTTGATATCACTTTCATGATGATAGGAATTAAAGCATATTATTAAACATTGGAACACGGTGGTTGATAGTGACGAGCTGGAGCCTTGTCCGGAGATTGTTCCTGCAACACGCAGGATACTTGCTGCGCCATGCAGAACCTTCGATGAAATAATTTATTGCAGCAGTACTGTCTCTCAAACGTACTAACCTCCAATTCCTGTCCTTCCTTTTCTTTCTCCAAGTACCCAATCACTCCACCATCAGCTCTGTAATAGATGTTAAGCGATCTGTAAGCTTAGAATTCCGATTTTTCAAAACTTTTAAGGAACATTGAAATATCTTTGTAGTACATGTTTAATTATTCTATCCATCTATCCTTCCAGTATCGCATCAGTCCCAGCAATAATACAGCGTGAGGCAGGAACAATCAGTGAACGGGCGACAGCTCATCGCTAGCACTGTGCCACCGTGTCCTCACATGTTTGATTATTAACATTATAGATTATTTAAATGATGTTAAAGTTTTATCTGCATAATATAATAAGCATGTTTTGCTGCATTTCATCTTAACACTAGAATTACCAGAGCCTACGAAAAAACTCATAGATCCGTCCCACCTTAAATCGCTTCTTAAATCTGTTCACACCTCTCTGCCAGCGTCTTTTGTCTCATCTAAATGTGCTGATAAAGACAAGCAGCATGTAGCCGGCTGTTCCATCCCCCCACAGCTGCAGAACATGCACGAACTTCTCCCAGCTCATGCCTTGATTGATTATCTGGGAGTGAAGTGGAGTTTTAGAGTGGAAATAATAGATTGTTATTTGGAACACACGCATTTCATGTCTGTTCCGTTTCTACAGTAATCTTTGTAAACACATTGTTAAAACAGAAACTTTTTTTATATTCCAGTAGTAGATGACAAAATGTAGGCATAAACCATATAATGTATGAAGCCTGAAGTCCAAATATAAAAGAAACACTTTCACAAAAGGTACAAATATAACACAACAATTGCACTTTTATTCAAAAATATAACTGCAGAAAAAAAAAGCCGCCTTAACATGCGACATTGACACCCATTTATTATGACCGCTTTCGTGACGCAACAGAATCAGCTGCAGACTGGGAATCAAAAGGTCACGAGTTCGATCCTGCACCACCCCGTTTTGAGAAGTAAACTGCTCTTAGTCTTACTATTTTAGAATAAAAACATACATTTGATTTCAGTCTGTAACAGCCGGTGTAATTTATGATACTTGTAAAGGTTAGCTTTTTTATTTTTATTTTTTATTAGTCAGTTTTATTATCTCAGCTGCGTTCACGAGCCCAAACACACCCCACCCCTGCATCTGACACTGCTGTTTTCACATAGACGCGCTGTAACAGAGGTAAACTCGGCTCCCTTCTACATTGGAGCAAGAATGCACATACAGTACCATTGCTTGCATACTAAAGTGTCAGCAGGCACTTTTCGTGGGATTACACACATTTTTGAGCATGCCCTCTGCACACTACTTGTGACTTTAGGAAGTAAGTAAATAAATAAAGGTAAATCGCATCATAAAATGATTTCTTCAAAACGTCACATATATTTGTATCTTTCTTTTTTTAAAATGTGCGTTGATCACCGCCAGCATGTTGTAGCACACAGCATCTGGCCACCTGCATGTTCTTGCGCGCACTGAATAAGAGACAAATATACAGTGCATCCTGTGCATACAGTGCAATATTATTTGAAAACGAACAGCATCAGATCGGGTGTGAATTTATGCTGCCGCTATTAGAGTCAGATCAGAAGGGGGGCAAGGGAGAGCATGAACATGACTGAGAGAATCAGACTGAAAAAAAGCAAACATTTAGAAATGCCATGCATTTACAGCTGATCTGACGCTGTTCGTTTTTAAATAATATTGCATTAGTGCAACAATGTTTTCTGATTGGTACTACTCAGGTCATAAAATGATTTCTTCAAAATGTCACATGTATTTGTCTCCTTTTTATTCCGCTGCTGCGCTGACATCGTACACCAGAAGGCGTGAGCTTATTCAGTGCGGCAGGAGCACGCAGGTGGCCGGTGCTTGTACTATCACAAGCTTTTTTTAAAATGTGCGTTGATCACCGCCAACATGTTGTATGTAGCACACAGCAACTAGCCCCCTGCATGTTCTTGCGCGCACTGAATAAGCTCCTGATCTGACTCTAAGTAATAGCGCCAGCATAAATCCAAACCCGATCTGACGCTATTCGTTTTCAAATAATATTGCATTAGTGCGGTGATGTTTTCACATATATTGTCTCTTTCCTTCAGGTGTGTAATAGAAACCACAGCATAGACAGAAGTGTGTACAACGCTTCTTACAGGAAAAGTCGATGGAAAAAGAAAAGATGATGCAGCATCAACAAGCTTCAGTTCTAAGACCTCAGCTTCCCACAGGGAAGAAAGTACAGTACAGTGTCAGGAGCTCATTCAGTGTAATAGGAACCATAGCACAGAGAGGTGTGTACACTGCAACAAGTACACATGTCGTAAATGTAGGAAGGGCGGACGCAATTTACCTTTATTTATTTGCTTGCTTCCTAAAGCCTAAAGTCACAAGTAGTGTGCAGAGGGCATGCTCAAAAAATACGTGTAATGCCACGAAAAGTGCCTGCTGACACTTTAGTACGCAAGCAATGGTAAGAGAATGCAATTATTTTTTTTGGGGGCACATACACCGTCCAGATCTAAACACTAGCGTGTAGAGTCGCTTGCGTTCTACATCAGAGCATTGCTTTCGAATATTATTTACATATTTACCTTTATTTATTTACTCACTTCCTACAGCGTAAAGGCACAAGCAAAATGCAGAGCTTCCCATATACAAAGTACAATGATGGCAAAAGTGTGATGTGCATTCTTGCTCCGACGCAGAAGGGAGCTGAGTTTACCTCTGTTATAGCGCGTCTATGTGAAAACAGCAGTGTCAGATGCGGGGGTGGGGTGTGTTTGGGCTCGTGAACGCAGCTGAGATAATAAAATTGACTAATAAAAAATAAAAATAAAAAAGCTAACCTTTACAAGTATCATAAATTACACCGGCTGTTACAGACTGAAATCAAATGTATGTTTTTATTCTAAAATAGTAAGAATAAGAGCAGTTTACTTCTCAAAACGGAGAGGTGCAGGATCAAACTCGTGACCTTTTGATTCCCAGTCAGCAGCTGATTCTGTTGCGCCACGAAAGCGGTCATAATAAATGGGTGTCAATGTCGCATGTTAAGGCGGCTATTTTTTTCTGCAGTTATATTTTTGAATAAAAGCGCAATTGTTGTGTTATATTTGTACCTTTTGTGAAAGTGTTTCTTTGATATTTGGACTTCAGGCTTCATACATTATATAGTTTATGCCTACATTTTGTCATCTACTATTAGAATATAAAAAACGTTTCTGTTTTAACAATGTGTTTACACAGATTACTGTAGAAACGGAACAGACATGAAATGTGTGTGTTCCAAATAATGATCTGTTATTTCCACTCTAAAACTCCACTTCACTCCCAGATAATCAATCAAGGCATGAGCTGGGAGAAGTTTGTGCACGTTCTGCAACTGTGGGGGGATGGAACAGCCGGCTACATGCTGCTTGTCTTTATCAGCACATTTAGATGAGACAAAAGACACTGGCGGAGAGGTGTGAACAGATTTAAGAAGTGATTTAAGGTGGGACGGATCTATGAGTTTTTTCGTAGGCTCTGGTAATTCTAGTGTTAAAAATGATATTGTCATCATATATAAATACGCGCTTTATAAAGAGGCTCAGGTTGTGCAATATTATAGCTGTAGTGCAAGTTTACAGTGAGGTGATTGTACTAATAAGTACAAAATGTTCTACAAGGAGCACTTGATGGACTGATTGAGTGCATTTATAGTTCTTGGGATAAAACTATTTTTGAACCGCGAGGTCCGTACAGGAAAGGCTCTGAAGCGTTTGTCGTATGAGAGCAGTTCAAATAGACAGCATGGCTGAGGCAGCGTGTGCTTGATGCTGTTTACCGATAATTCTCTTTCTGATCAGCTGATGTAGAGCTGTGATTCCCCACTCCGATACAGTGATTTAAATACTTCGAGCAGTGCAGTGAGAGAAACAACACTAAAGCAGCTATGGTATTTGGAATAGTTTGGCTATTCTGTGAACCATTATATTGTTACAGGTTAATTACTATCAGATGCCATAAACTAATACACAATACAGTGGAACCTCGGTTCACGACCATAATTCGTTCCAAAACTCTGGTTGTAAACCAATTTGGTCGTGAACCGAAGTAATTTCCCCTATAGGATTGTACAGTATGTAAATACAATTAATCCGTTATAGACCGTACGAACTGTATGTAAATATATTTTTTTAAAGATTTTTAAGCACACATATAGTTAATTATACCATAGAATGCACAGTGTAATAGTAAACTAAATGTAAAAACACTGAATAACACTGGAGGTTAAAATCCAATAGAAAAAAGTCTTCATTAAATGCAACGAGGTTAAAACAATGCTCGGATCTGTCTCTTTAAAAGCAAGCCTTAAGCGTCCAGCTGTGTCTCTCTCGCACGCGAGTCTGAGTCTGTGTGTGTGTATGTGTGTGTGTGTGTGTGTCTCTCTTGCGTGCGGGTCTGTGTGTGTCACTCGCGCGCTCGTCTGTGTGTGTGTGTGTCTGTCCATCTGTCTCTCTCTCTCTCTCTCTCGCTGCAGAGGGAATGCATAGGGAGAGACTGAACACTTGCGGAAATCATCGGCGCACACAAACCGAAAGGGAAACTGGCTTGTTCGTATACCGAGTCTGTGGTCGTGAACAGATGCAAAAGTTTGGCAAACTTTTTTGGGCGTAAACCAATTTGTACGTGTTCTGAGACGTTCGTGAACCGAGGTTCCACTGTATGTGGTTAATTTCAGTGTATTTGATAAAGCCACATCAGGGATGCACAAGCGAGGCAAAAACATCGGCAAAACGAAACCTCTGAAGAAACACAAAGTCGCTTAGCCACTAATGCACAAGTGAGTCAAGCACATCGGCAAATCGAGACCTCCTAGGAGAGAGACGCCCAGAGTAGTTCCTTTCAATTACCTGACATCAACATTTCAATTTTTTTCTGACAATTTCAATAGTTTCTAGGACCACTTACATAGCAAGTTATTAAATAATAAATTTACATATGACCTTCTTGTTCTACGATTGTTCTCAGCACTATCTTTTAATGAATAAAACTGTGTCAATAATCTAATGAATTTATTAATATCTAAAGATGAATAATCTAATGAACAAAAGATAAAACTTGTTCTAATGACAAAAGATAAATTATTTTAACCAGTTAACTAAATAATTTACATAACTTTACCATGAATTGCACCCCTCATCACTAAACCACACTTAGTAATACTTTATCCACATGCTAAATCACTGTCCTCTTTTTTCCTTTTATGGCTAAGCCAGTTTTTTTATCAAAAACACACAAGAACTCAATTGTTTAGTTTAAATGCATGAACTATTATTTACACACATATATATATCCAACATCCCATACAAAATCATAAATCCAGTAGATTTATGTTCAAGAAAACAATTTTAGTGTTTACACAAACAGTTCCTTCTCTGAAAACATAAAGAAATAAATAAATGACTGCGGTGGGCTGGCGCCCTGCCTGGGATTTGTTCCTGCCTTGTGCCCTGTGTTGGCTGGGATTGGCTCCAACAGACCCCCATGACCCTGTGTTAGGATATAGCAGGTTGGATAATGGATGGATGGATAAATAAATGAAACCCCCTTATTAAACCAAATCTGTCAAAAAGTAATAAAAATAAAAAAGGAATTCCTTTAAATGGTACCACACATTAAACGTTGCAGGCCTGGTACTTGCCTGTGATTGCGGCGTTACTCAGAGACTGGCTCCTTCGCTCTAATAGATCACACATAAACTGCTCATTTCCAGCAGAAGCAAGCCGACACTCATGTCTGTCATGGCAAGTGTCATGAAAGCTGTGATAGTCAGTCAGCTGCCACAACATCCAACAGTGACGACGACCCCCAATTCCCGTTGAAGTGTCCTTTGTTCAGCCTTTCAAAGACTGTGCTCCACAGATCACTGGTTTGGCATTCTCGACACAGTCTGCCCAACCACCAGCATGTCCATGTATTCTCTCCCACGTATTCCTTAACCTAACCCTAACACCATGCTGGAATCAGCTCTTTGTTAAATGAACGTCTAGTTGAAGTTTACCATTGAAATAACCAAATTCATCTTCTACTTTTATTTAATGGTGATTGGCAAACCAACTTAAGGTGCATTACTGCCACCAACTGGACTGGAGTGTGATGCAGAAAAGGAAAAAAATAAAACAAGTGACTAGAAATACTTAAACGATATAATTTATATTTTCATTTAAATGGTCTCTAATAAACATATAGTTTTTAAATAACAGAATAGGGTTCTATGAATAAATTTAAACTCATCTTCACACTTTAATAATAATTGTTGCAATTTCAAGTTACCCATTCCCAGGAAGATGATCATTTTGCCGGAGAGACAAGACGTTCCACCTGTTGCACCTACTCATATAGGTCACCACAAATTGGGACCCAAGTGCTCAGCACCACACCAGTTCCGATCCCCAACAGACCTACCCTCATTGGCTCTCCAATGGTTTTGACTCTTCTGGGGATGGAACTTCCGAGGGCTTTCCCCCATCCCATTCATGATGCGAGTAGCCTTCCTATGGGTGGCTACAGCAGAGCTACTCCTGTGGAGAGCAAAAAGAAGTCCTTTCTGTCGTCTCAGAGCTGTGTGAAGCTTTTTTGCAATGGCTGAAGTATCAATCCTGCCACCAACCCCCATGATTTCTCTGCAAGTTGGAGGTCCGCTTGCAGGGCAGGATGCAGTTTAACGAGAGAGTGCCAACCTTGTCGAGAGATTTACTTACCTTGGCAGTGACATTCATGTCTCTGGTGACTCTTCCTATGAAGTCAGTAGACAGACTGGGAGAGCATGGGGGGTCATGAGGTCGCTGGAAAGGGGTGTGTGACTCTCCTGATATCTCTATAAAAGGACGAAGATCCAAGTCTTTAGAGTCCTGGTGCTTCCTGTCTTTCTATATGGTTGTGAGACATGGGTGCTATCCAGTGACCTGAGATGAAGACTGGACTCCTTTGGTACTGTGTCTCTCCAGAAAATCCTTGGGTACCGTTGGTTTGACTTTGTGTCAAATAAGCGGTTGCTCATGGAGTCCCGAATGAGGCACATGACCTGCATTGTGAGGGAGTGTCATTTATGGTACTATGACCATGTAGTGCATTTCCCCAAGGGTAATCCAGCTCGTAGGATCCTCATTACAGGGGACCCAAGTGGCTAGACTAGGCCAAGGG
Source organism: Polypterus bichir lapradei (assembly GCA_026402145.1). Taxonomy (NCBI): domain Eukaryota; kingdom Metazoa; phylum Chordata; class Cladistia; order Polypteriformes; family Polypteridae; genus Polypterus; species Polypterus bichir. Next base: position 11,608,627 of record JANRMT010062852.1, read on the forward strand.
GTCTCCCATGTAACACCTGGCTGTGGCAGATAGAGGGTCATTTCTGGAGGGTGTCTGCCTGGGGTGATGCCAACCAGGATAGAGAGTTGTTTCATCATGTAGTGGGTGCGGCAACACACTGTACCAGTGCATGCTCCCCAGCTTGACTTGACTTGACATTCCCAGGGATTTAATACTAGAATCCCTGAAGCTTACGATTTTTTTTGTTGTCCCTCACCTCCTTAAATTTTCCTGACATATGCCAAGAATCTCGTAGCTCCTTATCACTGCACAAATTTGCAAATGTGTGGATTAGCAGAACGCAGCCTGTTACCCCCCGACCCCCCCATTCAGTCAGATGAAGGCATCGCCCTGCTGAAATCCTCATTGTTGAAGGATTTGTGTCGAAGTGTTTATCTGATGATGCATTTTTATGGAATTATATAGATAACAAAATATCGTGATTAGAAATACATACATTTCATGTGTGTTTCGTGTCTAAAACGATCTATGTAAATATAGAATGACAGAGGCAACAAATGCTGAACACACAGCTAAAACAGAAAATGTTTTCATATGTTGTAATGATGACATAATTTTAACGTGAACCCAAAATATCCAAGAAACACTTTCATAAAAGGTGTAACAAAACAAGCATGCTTTTATTCAAGAATAAAACTGAAGAAAAAGAAATTTCTCAATTGACATATTGCTGAAGAGGAACTTATCGGTACAAAATAAAAGCCGTTTGCATACTTGTGTATGTTTGTGTGTTTCATTTTCAAACAGTTGTCACAGTGGTAATGCTGCTCTGTCACAGCTTTTTATTTTACTATCATATAACAAAAACATACATTTGCTGTGAGTCTGTAAGATCCTGTGTAAATGTGTACTACTTATAAAAGATGTTACTATTCCTTACACACAGACATTCACATCAACATGTCATCTGGATGATATTTTTTATTCAAATTTATTCTGGGATTCTTGAATAAAACTGAATTTGAATGATTTTTCTTATTCAGTTTTATTCTTGAATTAAACTTAATTTGAACAATTTTTTATTCTGTTTTATGCTTGGATTCTTGAATAAAAAAATATTTCAAATGACATGTTTATGTGAGGTGGCACAGTGGCACAGTGGGTAGTGCTGCTGCCTCGCAGTTAGGAGACCCCTGGGTCACTTCCCGGGTCCAATTGAGTTTGCATGTTCTCCCCATGTCTGCGTGGGTTTCCTCCAGGTACTCCGGTTTCCTCCCACAGTCCAAAGACATGCAGGTTAGGTGCATTGGCGATCCAAAATTGTCCCTAGTGTGTGCATGCCCTGCGGTGGGTTGGCACCCTGCCTGGGGTTTGTTTCCTGCCTTGCACCCTGTGTTGGCTGGGATTGGCTCCAGCAGACGCCCATGACCCTGTAGTTAGGATATAGCAGGTTGGATAATGGATGGATGTTTATGTGAATGTCCGTGTGTGAAGAAAAGTAACACTCAATATAGACACTGCGGTGCCTGTTTACTCAACAAGACCCCAAGATGAAATAACTGAGCTGTGTTTGTGTGTTTACTTTTATCCCTTCAGTTCTAACTTTTACAAGTACCATAAATTTACACCGGCTGTTAAGGACTCAAATCAAATGTATGTTTTTATTATATAATAGTAGCAATAATAGCAGCTCACTTCTCAAAATGGTAAATGCAAGGAGGACCCAGGATCAAACCTGCAACTTCTTGATTATGTGGCAGCCGTCCTTAACTCTGCACCAGCCAAGTGGACATGTTTACTTCATATTGATTGATAGTTGGACTTCAGTTTTTACACATTGCCAGTAACATGTAAATTGAACAATTTCTGTTACTTTGGTTATATTCTTAAATAAAAGTACACTTGTTTTGTTATACCTTTTGCAAAAGTGTTTATTTGATATTTGGACTTCAATCTTCCAAATTATACCCTTTCACAGCAACAGTTTGTCATAATTACTATAACATGAAAAATGTTTCTGCTTTACTTATATTAACATTTCTATTACATTTCTTGCCTCGCATTTCCTGTCATCCTACATTTACACAGATTGTTGTAGATACTAAACACACACAAAATGTATGTATTTCAAATAATGATATATTACTTATGTCCTGCGGTGGATTGGCACCCTGCCCGGGATTGGTTGCTGCCTTGTGCCATGTGTTGGCTGAGATTGGCTTCAGCAGACCCCTGTGACCCTGTGTTCGGATTCAACGGGCTGGAAAATGGATGGATGGATGGATATATTACTTACCCTCTACAATTCCAGACACCTTCAGATTTCATCTCTGACTTGACTTCAGCTGCCCTGGAGGGGGCTGCTTGCTGCCTGTGCTGATTGACACATTTACAAAACAAAGACGCTGATGAGGAGGTGAGAAGGGATTTACGGTTTGGCCCGGCATTACGATTTTTTTTTTGTAGGCTTCAGGGATTCTAGTGTTAAAACATTGAAATTTGAGGAGTGGTGGCTCTGAGGCTAGGGATCTGCATTGGCAATCGGAAAGTTGCCGGTTCGAATCCCATAAATGCCAAAAGGGACTCTGCTCTGTTGGGCTCTTGAGCAAGGCCCTTAACCTGCAATTGCCGAGCGTTTTGAGTAGTGAGAAAAGCGCTATATAAATGTAAAGAATTATTATTATTATTATTAAATTGTTGAAATTTCCACATCACCAACACTAATAAAATTTGCTCAACTGTCTCTGATTGATTACAAGATCTATAAACTCTAGGCTGATGCTGTCCTGTCTTGACTAGTGCATAATTTAATCTAGTGTGCCCAGTTCTGTGGCCTGTTAATATAATTTCATCCCTTCTTGTTTTGCCCCCTTTTCCCAAGGATCCAAGTCTGCTTTCTGTTCTATACATATGTTGTGTTACCACTGTTCCACATTTTTTGCCAAATCTCACAAATTTTTCAATTCACCAGACTATTAATTTCTGATTTGCTAAATGTCACCTGTAAATCAATAAAAGGATGTTTGGTGGCTTTTGTTAGCCAAATCATCAACTATTTCATTTCCTTTGAACCCTTTATGCGCTGGAAAACATAAAAAACTAACCTAAACATGCATATTCTATAACCAATACATTGCTTGAGTCACAATCGTAAGTCTAGCCTTGATGAAGAATTACCCACCCATTTTAATACTCTTTAAGACAGCAAAAGAATCAGAACAAATAAGTACCCTGCTTGGACAAAGTTCTTCAATCCAATTGTTATACACGTGTGCATGGGAGGCAGCTAGAGGGCTTGAATGAGGGTAATTCCGAGTCAGTCTGGGATGTGCCAGAGTGCACTGACTCTTTATCTCACTTTCTAAAGACTGTTCCCGCGAAATTACGTCTGATCCTGATGACGTCAAGTCTGCTTCCGACCCCTTTGACGTCACTTCCAGGTCCAAGCCTATGAATGAAGACCCTTCCAGGTCCGACACCTCTGATGTCATTTCCGGGCCTGAGCCTATAGATGAAGATCCTTTCGTTTCCGACCCCTCTGATGTCATTTCCTATATTGGCCTTTAAAAGCCACCACCTTTTCCTTATCCCCTCAGTTCTATTTTGGACTCTGAATCGTGAACCTCAGTGCTATCGTTTTTTTTCAATTTTGCAGCCAGGAAACAATATACAGGTAGCTGCCCTAAACTTTGCTATGGCTCTTTGTAGAGTTTGTGACACATTGTAGACCCAAAGTAATGGCAATCAGCTCAGGTTGTAAATACTGACAAATAATCAGACACTAATTTCTTTACATACAGCTGATGCTGTATTTTTTGTCAGACTATCTTTGGATCTATCTGTAAACATCCTTAATATTCGATAATGGTTTTCTAGTAATATATGTGTTTACTATCATCTTTTCAGACACATCTTGACTATTTGCTTTTAGTAAATCATATACCTTAAAGTCTATTAATGTCAATAAAAAAGCTATGAAGTGGTTACCAGAAATACCATTGTCGGACTAATTTGAAAATTCTTTAACGCCATGTTTTCAGCCTGTGCTGAACCCACCCACCCAAAACTAACAATTCTTAAATAACCCAATTTCTCGTGGTAACTGCTCAAATAGAGTGACATGTAAAAGTTTGGGTCCCCTAGCTTAAAATGTCTTTTGCTATTAATAGCCAATTGAGCAGAATATGAAGTGGTTACTGGCAGCATGTTAAACTGGTTTCAGTCTTACTTAACACGTAAAAAATTCTTTGTTAGTTGTGGTGATTACACCTCAGAGATTCATGATATTGTATATGATGTACCACAAGGATCTATTTTTGGTCCACTGCTCTTTTCGATCTTCATGCTTCCATTAGGTCAGATTATCTCAAAGCACAAGGTGAGCTACCACAGCTATGCTGATGGCACACAGCGTTATTTATCGATTGCGCCTGATGACCCCAACTCTCTTGGCGCTCTGATCCTGTGTCTTATTTGTATTAACGAGAAAACAGAAATCTTAGTGATTGGCAAAAATGGATATAATGAGGATATTAGAAATAAACTTGATCCATTAGGCTTGAAAGTCAAGACACAGGTAAAAAATATAGGGGTAACTATTGACTCTGACCTAAAGTTTAAATCATATATTAATCAGATTACTAGGACTGCATTTTTTCAGTTAAGGACTATAGCTAAAGTTAGACATCTTATAACTTTACAAGACCTGAAAAAGTATTTCACACTTTTGTTTTCAATCAACCAGATTACTGTACTGCACTCCTCACAGGACTACCTAAGAAAGATGTGAATTGGTTGCAATTAGTGCAGAATGCAGCAACAAGAATCTTTGTCAGAAAAAGAAAATCTGAGCACATCACACCAGTTTTTGTTTCCTTACACTGGTTACCCGTGTCATTCAGAATTGACTTTAAAATACTACTAATGGTTTACAAAGCCTTAAATAATCTCGTCCTGTCGTATATTTTGGAATGTCTGTCCCTTACACTCCAAATCGTAATCTCAGATCTTCAAATAAAGGTTTGCTTATAATTCCACAAGACAACCTGAAAAGAAGTGGTGTGGCAGCCTTCTGCTGTTATGCACTTAAAATTTGGAATACTTTACCAATAGAAATTTACCAGGCTTATACTGTAGAACAATTAAAAAAAAAAAAACGGCTAAAAACCCATTATTTTAAAATTGATTTTTCATAGCTACATTTTAGTCATATCCCTAATTATCTGCAATTCCATACTAATCTGCACTGTTCCCTGCTGTCTTCTCTGGTTATTCTGCACCGCGACCATCACCTGATCAAGGCACCATGCAGCCCTCTGTGTTTATGGATTAAAGGCCAGAGGTCCACATGACCATCATCATCAAATTCTTCCATGTGAAGCCTGAAAACCATGAGGACTGATTTAGAACATCTGTGTTAGGTAGAATGCCCACTGGGGGTATGGTGGTAGTTTTTTGCCTTAGATCCCCTGAAGATTTTGTTTTTCTCTCCAGCCTGACTACAGTTTCTTTTTTTTTTTTTTCTTCCTGGCCATTCGACCTTAACTTTTTCTTTGTTACATACTGTATAATATTATTGCCTAATACTTGTTTATGTTTTATATTAACTTCATTTTATTTCATTTTGCAAAACACTTTGAGCTAACCCCCATATTTGAAATAATCCCCACTTCAACAGAAGCTAAGAAGAAGAAAAACAGGCAGCTGAAGACAGCCCTTAAGATCTGTGGATATCCTAAGTGGGCCTTTAACAAGGCAGGATCCTGTTCCAGGAAAAGGACAACAGGAACAGTTGGAGTCCCAGGTCCAACGGAAGAACATGGTTATTCCATACATGGCTGGTATGTCCGTAAGGCTAAAAAGAATTTTTGAAAAACACCCCATACCTGTTCACTTCAAACCCAGTAACACACTGAGACAGAGACTCGTCCACCCCAAAGACTGGATACAAAAACAGAAGAACAGCAATGTAGTATGTGCCGTTCAATGCAGCAAAGAGTGCCCTGAACTGTACATTGGAGTGACCAGACAGCCACTTCACAGGAGGATGGCCAGGCACAGAAGGAGTAACACCTCAGGGCTGGAATCAGCTGTGTACCTCCATTCGAAGCACAAAGGACAGTCATTTGAGGACATTAATGTCCAGATATTGGAATAGGGAAGGCAAGTGGTTTGAGAGAGGGGATGGGGAAACTTGGCATGTGCAAATCAACAACTCCTTACTCAACAGAGGTGGAGGCCTTAGGCACAACCTGTCTTCAATTTGACATGCTGCCTTTTCATCCATCCCCAGGAAAATCGGGCCCAATTCACACCTCCACTAGGTGGACCACTCTTAACACTAGAATTTCCTGAGCCTACGAGAAAATTCGTAAATCCGGCCCACCTTAAATCCTTTTGCACCTCTCCGTCAGCGTCTTTTGTCCTGTAAATGTGCCGATGAAGACAAGCAGCAAGCAGCCTGCTATTCCATCCCCCAACGTCGCAGAACATTCCCAAACTTCTCCCATCTCATGCCTTGTTTGATTATCTGGGAGTAAACTGCTGGAGTTTTAGAGTGGAAATAATAGATCGTGATTTGGAACACATGCATTTCATGTCTGTTCCGTTTCTACAGTAATCTGTGTAAACACATTTTTAAAACAGAAACTTTTTCATATTTTAGTAATAAATGTTACAAAATGTAGGCACAAACTATAGAATGTGTGAAGCCTGAAGTAGACAAGAGTACAAGGAGATAAGGCGCAAGGTGAAAAGAGAGGTGGCGAAGGCTAAAGAAAAGGCGTATGATGAGTTGTATGAGAGGTTGGACACTAAGGAGGGAGAAAAGGACCTGTACCGATAGGCTAGACAGAAGTGTTTAGGAGAGATGGCAGTGGAGTTTTTAACCAGATTGTTTAATGGAAAGTGAGAGGATGCCTGAGGAGTGGAGAAGAAGTGTATTCGTGCCGATATTTAAGAATAAGGGGGATGTGCAGGACTGCAGTAACTACAGGGGAATAAAATTTATGAGCAACAGCATGAAGTTATGGGAAAGAGAAGTGGAAGCTCAGTTAAGAAGTTAGGTGATGATTAGTGAGCAGCAGGATGGTTTCATGCCAAGAAAGAGCACCACAGATGCAGTGTTTGCTCTGAGGATGTTGATGGAGAAGTTTAGAGAAGGCCAGAAAGAGTTACATCTTTGTGGACCTGGAGAAAGCATATGACAGGGTGCCTCTAGAGGAGCTGTGGTATTGTATGAGGAAGTCGGGAGTGGCAGAGAAGTACATAAGTGTTGTACAGGATATGTATGAGGGAAGTGTGACAGTGGTGAGGTCTGAGGTAGGAGTGACGGATTCAAGTTGGAGGTGGGATTAAATCAGGGATCGGCTCTGAGCGATAGTATGGAGCAGGTTGAGGGGACCCTGAAGAGGTGGAGATATGCTCTAGAGAGGAGAGGAATGAAGATCAGTAGGAACAAGACAGAATACATGTGTGTCAGTGAAATGGTGAGGATGCAAGGAGTAGAGTTGGTGAAGGTGGATGAGTTTAAATACTTGGGATCAACAGTACAGAGTAATAGGGATTGTGGAAGAGAGGCGAAGAAGAGAGTGCAGGCAGGGTAGAATGGGTGGAGAAGAATGTCAGGAGTAATCTGTGACAGACGGGTATCAGGAAGAGTGAAAGGGAAGGTCTACAGGATGGTAGTGAGACCAGCTATGTTATATGTGTTGGAGGCGGTGGCACTGACCAGAAAGCAGGAGACAGAGCTGGAGGTGGCAGAGTTAAAGATGCTAAGATTTGCATTGGGTGAGACGAGGATGGACAGATTAGAAATGAGGACATTACAGGGTCAGCTCAAGTTGGACAGTTGGGAGACAAAGTCAGAGAGGTGAGATTGAGCTGATTTGGACATGTGCAGAGGAGAGATGCTGGGTATATTGGGAGAAGGCTGTTAAGGATAGAGCTGCCAGGGAAGAGGAGGAGAGGAAGACCTAAGAGAAGATGATCCACTGTGGCAACCCCTAATGGGAGCAGCTGAAAGAAAAGAAGATTAGTAATAATAATAATAATAATAGTGTTCATACTGTAGCCATTAAAAATGTAATTGAGCTTTTGGGAAAAGTTATAATACCAAACAACTTTGATTTTATTTCTTTTGTTTTATTGCAAAATTCCAACTGTGAAATCAGCCTTTGTGAAATGGTCAACTGCTAGTTTTTCAGCGCTCTAATAATATCAAATATAAAAATTTTTTTCTTCATTTCAGGAAGCTACACAGAGTGACTTTCACCACATTTGCTTTTATGCTACACAGAGGTTTTATTTTTCTTTTTTTTCTTCTCCATTATAACTATAATGACAAATTATAAGTAATATATTCCTGGGGAAATAGTCCCTGTCTAAATATAAACACAGCTAAGCCTGAAAGAGATGAGAAAATGAAATGAGCTGAAGAAGATGTTAGCTCTAATAGCTTTTGAGAATTCACCCGTCAAAATGATAAACAGACAGCAAGAACCGCAGATAACATTTTTTTTCTACTTTTTTATTTACTTTTTTTCGTGTATTTAAACATGGTGGAAAATAATCTTACACAGAAGCTTACATGGGTTTCCTGGATGAAGAAATTGTTTCAGTGAATGCTGAACTCTATATATTAAATTTTCTTTATATTACAAATTTGCTGTATGTCTATATTAGTGGATATGGCTTTGGACTTCAAACCCTGAGGTTGGGGGTTCAAATCCTACTACTGACACCACTGTGTGACACTGAGCAAGTCACTTGACCTGCCTGTGTGCTCCAACTGAAAATCCAAAAGAAATGGAAACAACTGTATCATAAATGGTGTAAGTCACCTAATAAGTAAATGTAAATATGCTGTATTCTGTCCGAAAAATATACTCTAAATATACAGTGTGACCAGTAAGGGGCATTGCAGCACCCCAAACCCCAGACACAACCTCAAGTACAACCCAAGCACAAATAAAAGGTTTTATTGTACAAATTGCCTCATAAAATGTTTCTTTGTAGTCAAACGTCAACACAAATCTTCTTCTCTTTGTTCATCCGCCACATCTGAGTCCAACTCCTGTAGATGAGGTCAAGTGGCTTAGACCCTGGAGTACTTCCGTTGCTTAGGTATAGCCTGTTGGAAGCACTTCCAGCATAAAGTAGGCATTGATAATACCTGGCACCTCCACACGGTGGCCCCCATAGAATCCCAACAGGGATGCTCCACGGGACTACAGGTCCCAGCATGCCCTGCGTGTGTCTGTGTAAGAAGCCTTATCCCGGGGATGCTACCATCTACTGTACGGGGTTTAACATGTAGTGCTGACAAGTTGTCTCTCCCTGTCCTTGAATCACACTTGTATTGGCCCATGTGTGCCGTTCATTGCAACAGTAAAGAAAACCCCAATTGCTAAGAAGTTGGGACAGTAAGAAAAATGCTTCTATAAATACAAAGAAGAGTGATTTGTAAATTTACTGTAACTTGTATTTAAATCAAACCAGTATAAAAAATGTATTTCATGTTTGACTTAATCGGCTGTGTTGTTTTTTGAAGATGAACATTTAACACTAGAGATACCAAAGCCTGAAAACTCGTAAATCTGTCCCACCATAAATCTCTTCACACCTCTCCATCATCGTATTTTGTCTTGTAAATGTGCCAATCAAGACAAGCAGCAAGCAGCCTGCTATTCCATCCCCCCACCGCCGCAGAACAGGCACAAAGTTCTCCCAGCTCATGCCTCGATTATCTGGGAATCAGGTACCTAGAGATATATAGGGAAATAATAAATTGTTATTTGGAACATATGCATTTTATGTTTGTTCCGTTTATACAACAATCTATGTAAACACATCGTTAAAACCGAAACATTTTTCATATTTTACTAATAAATGACAAAATGTAGGCATAAACTATTGTGGTACCTGGATGGAGGTGGTACCCAGCCGGGACGCCCGAGAAGACAGGAGGAGGGCTTGTGTCTCCTCCAGATCTCGAGGGGGCGACCACCCTGGGGGCCGTGGGTAAAGAGCTGGGAAGCTCGACCCTGTAGGGACCCGTGGTTACCACCGGGGGACTCCAATACCTGGAAGACCCTGGACCTCAGCACTTCCGCCACACCAGGAAGTGCTGGGGGGAAGAGAAACAGGGACACCCGGAGTGCTTCTGGGGAGACAGCCGGCACTTCCGCCACACTGGGGCGTCTCGGTGAAAGATTGCCGGGAACACACCTGGAGCACATCCGGGTGCTTATTGAAAGGGGCTGCCTCCCTTCAGAGGGGGACAAGAGTCGGGTAGAAGATTGGGCAAGGTCTCTGGAGGAGGCAGGAGGCGGCCTGAAGAAGAGAAGAGAGAGAGAGAAGGCATTGGATTGGCCTGGACTGAGGGGTATTGTGGGGCTTGTGAGTACTAAACTGTGAAAATAATGAAGAATAAACGTGTGCTGGGTCTGTGTCCGGGGCAATGTTCACACTATATTGTGTGAATCCCGAAATCCAAATATCAAGTAAACACTTTTACAAAAGGTACAAGGACGATACAACAGCTTCTTCAGGCAAGATGTATGGGGACTGAGTCGCCTCGAAAGCTTGCATAATGTAATCTTTTTAGTTAGCCAATAAAAGGTGTCATTTTGCTTGACTTCTTACTACCTGTCTTACAAAAGAGTCACCTGCTTTGAATAGTCAGACTGCTTTGATTAGTACAGTATCTCATCCACACACAATGTGGTGATACAGAACTGCCTGCTTCCTTTGAAAATGAACGAGTTCTGGGGACGTTGGTTTCTACTCAGGTTCTTCTTGATAGCTGACCACAATACACTATTTGTTCTGAAAAGGAAACTGGCATGCACCATTGTTTAACTGATCATCATGTTGATCTAGGCAGAGATTGAAGCATTTTTATATTTCTGGGTAAATGAGAATACAGTAATCCCTCCTCGATCGCGGGGGTTGCGTTCCAGAACCCCCCGCGATAGATGAAAATCTGCGAAGTAGAAACCATATGTTTGTATGGTTATTTTTATATATTTTAAGCCCTTATAAACTCTCCCACACTGTTAACATTATTAGAGCCCACTAGACATGAAATAACACCCTTTAGTCAAAAGTTTAAACTGTGCTCCATGACAAGACAGAGATGACAGTTCTTTCTAACAAATAAAAGAATGCAAACATATCTTCCTCTTCAAATAATGCGTGTCAGGAGCAGAGAATGTCAGAGAGAGAGAGAGAGAGCGTGAGAGAAAAGCAAACAATCAAAAAATCAATACGTGCTTTTAGGCTTTTAAAGTGTGCCGAAGCACCGCGATAAAGCGGCATTTTTTAGAGGAGCATCCGTATCCTCTAGGCAAACAGCCTCTGTGCCTCTGTGCAAACAGCCCCTCTGCTCACACCCCCTCCGTCAGGCGCAGAGAATGTCAGAGAGAGTGAGAGAAACAGAGAAAAGCAAACAATCAAGCACCGCGCGGGAAGTATATCGTATATCATCGAGGAGTTTTAGTTAATACGTAATACATGCTCTGATTGGGTAGCTTCTAAGCCATCTGCCAATAACCCCCCTTGTATGAAATCAACTGGGCAAACCAACTGAGGAAGCATGTACCATAAATTAAAAGACTCCGCGATGGAGTGAAGCCGCGAAAGTCGAAGCGCGATATAGCGAGGGATCACTGTAAAGAACAGAGAGGTCTGGTCTGACACATGACTGCTTCTTTTATGCTTTGTCACCATATTGTTGTGGCTACACCCTGTAGCAACAGTGGCTTGTACCTGGCAAAGGTCCTCCTAGGCCTTAGGCCAGTAACAGTTGCATGGAAAATTGGAGTGCGGAAGTGCAGCCCTGTCAGGGTCCTTCAGTGCCAGTGGAGGACAATCCTGGTGTTCATGTGATGTAGAAGAGCTCCCGACATACAGCGCAGTGACACCAGAAACAGTCCCAGGTCTAACTTGAAAAGGAGCCCACTGCCTCACATTGTGGAGTCAGAGTCATGGGTACCGGGAGAAACTCTAAAGGCGGAATGGGAGGAGCAGAAAACACAGTTTTAGAGATATTGGGGCTGTGAGCACTGGAAAAAGATGCCAGTAAAAATAAAAATCAGTTATTTTAAATGTGTCTGAGGTTTGGGGCTCAGTGGCACCTTCTTGTGGTTATAGAAAATAATGAGCCTCCAAAAAAGACCTTGTGCTTTATCCCAGCGTTTCTCAACCTTTAAGTATTTGCGACCCGAGTTTTCATAACAGTTTTAATCGTGACCCCCTAACGTTTAACCCTAATAAAAGGTATTCCTATATTTTTTGCTGCCGATACACCTCTACAAGTTTTATTATACCTACTTAACTTTTATCAACATTTATCTAACTCTATATTTATTTTTCTAGTATCAGAATGTAGTTTAAGTTAATTTGTTTTGGTTTCAATAGATGTATTTTTCATATTTGCGATTCTTGTTTTCTTTTTTTCACATCTTCGCGCCCCCTTTTTGGTTGAGATTGAGAACCACCACTTTAACCCTTAAACCACCGGAACAACAACAACATCATTTATTTTTTAGCACTGTTTTATACAAATGATGGAGCTCAAAGTGTGTTACATAATGAAGAAAGAGAAAAAAGACAAAATAAATAAGAAAATAGAATTAGGGAACACTAATTAACATAGAATAAAAGTAAGGTCCGATGGTCGGGGAGGACAGAAAAAACAAAAAAAAAAACTCCAGACGGCTGAAGAAAAAAATAAAATCTGCAGGGGTTCTGAGGCCACGAAACCACCCAGCCCCCTCTAGGCATTCTACCTAACATCAATGACCTCAATCAGTCCTCATGGTATTCAGGGTTCTCATGGAAGAACGTGATGATGACGGTCATGTGGACTTCTGGCCTTTAATCCATCAAAGAAGGAACATCACGGTGCTTTGATTTGGTGGTGGTGACACAGGTCGCCACCACAGAAAACAGGAAAAAGAATAGAAGAGAAAGTAGTACGGATTACAGAGCCACCAGGAATGATAATGATAATTAAATGGATATACAGAGTATTAGGATTAAACTAAAATGAAGCTATGAGAAAAACATGTTAAAATAATGAGTTTTTATCAGTTTTTTAAAGTGATCCAGTGTATTAGCCTGGTGAATTTCTATCAGTCAGCTATTCCAGATTTTAAGTGCATAACAGCAGAAGGCCGCCTCACCACTTCTTTTAAGTTTAGCTCTTGGAATTCTAAACAGACCAACATTTGAATATCTAAGGTTACGATTTGGAGTGTAAGGTGAGAGACATTGTGAGATATACAATGGAGCAGATTATTGAAGGTTTTGTAAACCATCAGCAATATTTTAAAGTCAATTCTGAATGACACAGGTAACCAGTGTAGCGACGCTAGAACTGGGGTGATGTGCTCGGATTTTCTTTTCCTAGTTAAGATTCTAGCAGCTGCATTCTGCACTCATTGCAATCGATTGATGTCTTTTTTGGGTGGTCCTGAGAGGTTCCCAATGCAGCAGGCCAGAGCCGAGTATATTCAGCTGCATTCATTCGTTGAACACCGCAGTCGGCTGTAGTCGCTTCCCAATGCAATTTACCAACATGCCGGAGCTGATCATTACATGTCATCCATTCGTTGAGCGGCCAGCTCATGACCACTGCCACCCCCTAGTGAATCAGCGTCACTGTCCCTGGGATTCAGCCTGCAAGCATCAGCATTGGCCTCTGTGTGTTCTTGTGTGCTCCAGTTCAAGCGCAGTCGGCTTGGTGATTAACTGAATTTCATCAATGGTGTCAGTTGCACCTTCTACATACAGTATAATAATAGATTGTCGCCGTAGTTTTTTTATAGTTTTTACAGTTCATTGGCAGTGTGTAAAATGATCAGTGTTGCAGTAACTGTGATGCTCTTTGCATGAAAAAAACGTGTTCCATTAAAATTTCACTTTTTCTTGGTGAATTGTGACGTTTCCTTAAAAAGTGCAGCAAAAAAGTATTTGACGTCGGTTGGGGTGCATTAACCCCCTAAGTATTTGTCAGTTTAAGGGTTAAAAAAGAAGGCCACAAGATTGCTAGCAGCTCTTTGACAGTAGCACTTTCCAAAAGAAAAACTGGTGGGATTTGGTGTATTCCACCCACTACAGTACAGAATATATTTTAAAGATTCAAGGAACCTCAGTGCGTAAAAAGCAAGACTGAAAACCACTTCTGAATACACGTGATCTCTGATCCCTCAGACGTCACTGTCTGATAAACT
>JANRMT010062852.1:11622924-11634210 GCA_026402145.1 Polypterus bichir lapradei
AGCAGATCATGGAATGTTGCATAGTTTACTGTCAAATAATGCAAAGAGTATGCAACACATGTTTTGTCCTTATTTGGGCTCATCAGGTGTACACACTCTACTGCTCAACTGGCGAAATACGTGTTAATGTTGTGTACTCTTTGTATTATTTGACAGTAAACTATGCAACATTCCATGATCTGCTTCTCGCAACTGAAAGAGGGCCCCGTGGTGGATGTTTGCTGAATGGCAGACCAACCACATGTGTTACCTGGTATGTAACCACCCTCACAATCAGGTCAGGACTCAGACTATGATTGCAATTAATATGTATATATTGTGGTATCCGGCCAGGGCTGGAGCCCTGCCGGGACGCCCAGGAGGACCGGAGGAGGGCTTGTGCCTCCTCCAGACCGCGAGGGGGCGTCCGCCCTGATTATGTTGGGGGCCATGGGTAAAGGGCTTAGAAGCCCAGCCCTGTAGGGACCTGTGGCCACCGTCAGGCGGCGCCCCAGTGCCTGAATATCCCTGGAGCCCAGCACTTCCGCCACACCAGGAAGTGCTGGGGGTAAGAGGACTGGGGACACCCGGACGGCTTCCGGGTGCGCAGCCGGCACTTCCGCCACACTGGGGCGTGTCTGCGGAGGAGTGCCGGGAAGCAGCTAGAGCCCATCCGGGTTCCTATTTAAGGGGCCACCTCCTTTCAGTCGATAGCGGAAGTCGGGTGGAAGAGGACAGAGCTGGAGAGAGGACTGGAGGCGGCCAGGAGAAAGGCAGTGGAACTGTGAGGCCTGGACATTGGGGGAATCGGTGCTGGAGGCACTGAGGTTTGTTGAGCACGTGAACAATTGTAAATAGTATTGTAAATAAACAGTTTGTGGTGGAGCCAACGATGTCTGTCTGTCTGTGTCTGGGTTCAAGTTCACTATATATATATATATATATATATATATATATATATATACACATATATATTGTGGACGCGGCCCGGACACAGACAGGCGGACATGTTGTTAAAATACCACCACACGTTTATTATACAATTATTATTTACAATAATGGTCACTAAGACCCCAGCCAATGGTCACCAAGACCCAATCATGTGCACAATACCCCAAACACAGTCCTGGCCACACAATGCCTTGTCTTCGGGCTGCCTCCACACTCTCTTCTTGCCTCGTCCTGCTTCCACCCAACTCCAGCCTCGAATGAATGGAGACGGCCCCTTTTATGCAGTGCCCGGATGAGCACCAGGTGTTCCCGGCATTCCTCCCTTGGCCACGCCCCAGCGTGGCGGAAGTGCCGGCTGTCCTCCCGGCAGCTCTCCGGGTGTCTCCCAAATTCTTCCCCCCAGTACTTCCTGGTGTGGTGGAAGTGCTGGGGTAACAGGTCCCCAAGGCATTGGGGCGCATCCTGGCGGTGACCACGGGCCCCTACAGGGTAGGGCTTCCATGCCCTTGACCCATGGCCCCCAGAGCAACCCGGAAGGCAACCCCCACGTGATCCAGGATGGGCTTTGACCCTCTTCCGGTCCTTTATGGAGTCCCGGCCGGGTCGTGGCCCCTGGCATCCCTGACAATATATATATATATATATATATATATATATATATATATATGTACAGTAATATAAAAAAGTTTGGGAACTCCTCTCAGCCTGCATAATAACTGACTCTACTTTCAACAAAAAAGATATGTCTTTCATTTCCTAGGAACATCTGAGTACTGGGGTGTTTTCTGAACAAAGATTTTTAGTGAAGCAGTATTTAGTTGTATGAAATTAAATCAAATGTGAAACACTGGCTGTGTAAAAATGTGGGTCCCCTTGTAATTTTGCTGATTTGAATGCCTGTCACTGCTCAATGCTGATTACTTGCAACACCAAATTGGTTGGATTAGCTCATTAAACTTCATAGACAGGTGTGTCCAGTCATGAGAAAAGGTATTTAAGGTGGTCAATTGCAAGTTGTGCTCCCTTCCCTTTGACTCTCCTCTGAAGAGTGACAGACAGCATGGGATCCTCAAAGCAACTCTCAAAAGATCTGAAAACAAAGATTGTTCAGTCTCATGGTTTAGGGGAAGGCTACAAAAAGCGATCTCAGAGGTTTAAATGGTCAGTTTCAACTATAAGAAATAGAAACAGGAAATGGAAGGCCACAGGCACAGTTGCTGTTAAACCTCAGGTCTGGCAGGCCAAGAAAAAATACAGGAGCAGCATATGCAGAGGCAGGATTGTGAGAATGGTTACAGACAACCCACAGATCACCTCAAAAGACCTGTAAGAACATCTCACTGCAGATGGTGTATCTGTACGTCGTTCTACAATTCAGCGCAATTTGCACAAAGAACATCTGTATGGCAGGGTGATGATAAAGAAGCCCTTTCTGCACTCACGCCACAAACAGAGTCGCTTGTTGTATGCTAATGCTCATTTAGACAAGCCAGATTCATTTTGGAACAAAGTGCTTTGGACTGATGAGACAAAAATTGAGTTACTTGGTCAAAACAAAAAGCACTTTGCATGGCAGAAGAAGAACACCGCATTCCAAGAAAAACACCTGCTACCTACTGTCAAATTTGGTGGAGGTTCCATCATGCTGTGGGGCTGTGTGGCTAGTTCAGGGACAGGGGTCCTTGTTAAAGTCGAGTGTCGGATGAATTCAACCCAATATCAACAAATTCTTCAGGATAATGTTCAAGCATCAGTCACAAAGTTGAAGTTACACAGGGGTTGGATATTCCAGCAAGACAATGACCCAAAACACAGTTCGAAATCTACAAAGGCATTCATGCAAAGGGAGAAGTACAATGTTCTGAAATGGCCGTCACAGTCCCCTGACTTGAATATCATCGAAAATTTATGGGATGATTTGAATCAGGCTGTCCATGCTCGGCAGCCATCAAATGTAACTGAACTGGAGAGATTTTGTATGGAAGAATGGTAAAAAATACCTCCATCCAGAATCCAGACACTCATCAAAGGCTATAGGAGGCGTCTAGAGGTTGTTACAACAACAACAATAACAACATTTATTTATATAGCACATTTTCATACAAAAAGTAGCTCAAAGTGCTTTACATAATGAAGAAAAGAAAAATAAAAGACACAGTAAGAAAATAAAATAAGACAACATTAGTTAACATAGAAAAGGAGTAAGGTCCGATGGCCAGAGTGGACAGAAAAAACAAAAAAAAAACTCCAGACGGCTGAAGAAAAAAAATAAAATCTGCAGGGGTTCCAGGCCACAGGACCGGCCAGTCCCCTCTGTTATATTTGCAAAAGGAGGCTCAATTAAGTATTGATGTCATATCTCTGTTGAGGTGCCCAAATTTATGCACCTGTCTAATTTTGTTATGATGCATATTGCATATTTTCTGTTAATTCAATAAACTTGATGTCACTGCTGAAATACTCCTGTCTCCATAAGGCATGTCGTATATTAAAAGGAAGTTGCTACTTTGAAAGCTCAGCCAATGATAAACAAAAATCCAAAGAATTAAGAGGGGTTCCCAAACTTTTTCATACGACTGTATATACATACTGTATATACTATATACATTGTCACACATGTGAGCTTGGGAGTCAACCAAAGGGACCAGGGAACTGGACTATTAATTAACAAATAGAATTTGTTTCTTAATACTTTCAACAACGGAGAAAGTATTTCTCAATGCTTCGTCAAAAACAAATTAGAATTCCCAGAATCCCAGACTTCAGGAGTAACAGATCTCAGAATACTGGACTTCTTGCAAATCTCAGAAGGAAGAAGTAACTGAATGCTAACCCCTGTTTTGCAGTTTATTAAACACTACAGCCCAATTTTTATCTTTTTTTTTCTGTTTTATCAAAAATGAATACAACAACAGGGCATGCTACAGAGTTAAATTAAAGTTCACAATTAGTAAAAGTAATAGAGATAAGAATGACATTATC
The DNA here is from genome assembly GCA_026402145.1 of Polypterus bichir lapradei. NCBI lineage: Eukaryota > Metazoa > Chordata > Cladistia > Polypteriformes > Polypteridae > Polypterus > Polypterus bichir. Next base: position 11,626,837 of record JANRMT010062852.1, read on the forward strand.
ATAAAGAATTAGCATTTAACTTCCCATTTTTTCCCATTTACATTCCACTTTTTTCCCTTATTGCTAACGTATCTCTCAGTGTGTAAGTCCACAATGCTGAACTTGATTTCCTAATGCTGTTTTCTTCTTTCACCACCTGATGGTTTACAGATTTTTATAATTGTTTTCAGACTTGTCTCAATACCATGTCATTTATTCATTCATCTTCCACCGCTTATCCAAAGCCGGATCGTGGAGGCAGCAGTCATAGCAGTGAGGCCCAAACGTTTCATTTCCTCAACCACACTTGCCTCCTCATGCTGTGGGATCCCAAAGCATTCCTAGGCCATCCTGTTTTTCTTGACACTAAACACCTCCACCACATCAGTAGACTATGCAAGTTAAACTGTGCCTATGTTTGCAGTGCTTTGATACAAAATGCATTCAATCAGCACTTCTTCAAAAATTCATGAGTACCTCTCTCAGTTGATATTCAACCCCAGCAAAATTCTGTATAACGCCAAATTTTTCTGTTGTCACACGTGTGTGAATAGGAGGAAACTGAATGGACAATGTGAAGGTAATTCCAGGCCAGGTCAGGGGGTGGCAGGGTGCACTAAGCATCTCTCTTTTCTCTCCACAGACCAAATATGAGAAATCCTTCCTGTCCTGGCCCGGAGGATGTCACTTCCTGTGAAGCAGCTATAAAAACCCTTCATCCTCCATACTTAAACAGTTCTGTTTTGGACTCTAACCATTACACATTGTACTCTACTTTAAAGCCTGTTGTAGCCAGGGAAACTATACGGGTGGCTGCCCCAAACCGTCGTGTTGTGTCTGGCTGTTTCTTTCACAACATATATGATACAACATCTGCCAGATAATATAATGAGTACACGACACGTGTTTTGCCCTAATTGTGGCTCGTCAGTTGTACACACCTTTGCTTCCCCTTACGAAGATCGAACCTTGGACATCAGTAACTGAGGTGAGCCTGTGAAGTTGAACCATCAGTAGCCGTTTCGCTTATTTGACAGGGTAAAGATCGGTATACGGTATCTACAGTATATATATTATAAATATCATTAAGGATTGTCTGGCATCCAGACCAGGTCAAGTACTGATCTCCTTGCCATGAAGGGAAGCCAGACGTATGCAGGGATGAGAGGAGTTGGCCTTCCCGGAGCCTGTACCCTTTCAATACACTGGAAAGTAGCATTCTTATCTCGTTGCCCCTACTTTTCAACCCCCAGGCTTGATGGGAAATGTAGTCCTGTGCTACAGTCGGGTGGTACACTATGCCTACCACCAGAAGGAGCTGCAGGGAGGAACCACCCCTGCCTTCTAGAGTCTTCTGCCTGACCTGGCAGTACTTCCATCGGGTTATGCCCTGGCACTCGAAGTGCTCCTGTGTCTGATATAAAAGGAACTGCCTTGCAACAGTCAGGCAAGTCAGTGCTGGGAGGAAGAAAGGCAAGACTCGCTGGAGGGAGGTGAACAGAGAGAAAAGAGAGCAAGTATTTATTCTTTGTATTCTCTGTGTTAATTTTACTCTTAAGAACTGTATGGTGTGGGAAACACTTACTGGAAGAGTTTCCCACAATGAAAATCCTTTTATTGAACCATAGTGGTATTGGGTCTTGTGTGCCTGGGGTTTGGGGGTTCAGGAACATCGCAATGCAATGCTGTCAGAAGGAAGGACCCACCGTCTCTGATTTACACACATACATGTTCAACCAGCCACACATTTAAATGTCACTCAGTGCAAGTAAAATTTAAGGCTAATATTAAAAGTGCCAGAGTGGCTGAAATGTGGCTGTCTCAGGAAAATGCCATTAACAAACATTTGGAATTGAACCCAGCATATGGAAGCTTGAAAAGAAGAACATCCAAATAATAAATAAGACTTTATGACCAACACCCTCCAAAACCCACCTCATCAATCCCCCCCACCACATCTATCTACCCTCCCCTCCTTATTTACTATATATTGCCTTGGATTCCTGTACATCTAATCATTTCCCTCTGATGATGATTCCTGATAGGAGTCGAAAGTTTAGGAATAAAAAACTATTTTGAAATACATGATTATACAGTACATGATTATACATCATACGAGAGGAGTCAGATGAGGTGGCTCGGGCATCTGATCAGGATGCCTCCTGACGCCTCCCTGGTGAGGTTTTCCGGGCACGTCTAACCGGGAGGAGGCTCCGGGGAAAACCTAGGACATGCTGGAGGGACTATGCCTCCCGGCTGACCTGGGAACGCCTTGGGATTTCCTCGGAAGAGCTAGAAGAAGTGGCCGGGGAGAGGGAAGTCTGGGCATCTCTGCTCAGGCTGCTGCCCTCGCAACCCAATCTCGGATAAGCGGAAGAGGATGGATGGATGATTATACATACATATACACATATATACACTTTGAAAACACATCTGATCTCAATGCGAAAAAAAATCCTGAGGGATATCTCTATTGATGTGGACTGATATGGTGATGTGTTAGGAAAGAAAGGATGTCACATTGTTTGATGGAAATGAAAATGATCAACCTACAGAATGCTAAATTCAAAGACACCCCAAAAATCAAAGGGAAAAAATGATGAAGTGGCAGGCAGGCGAGTCCATTTAGCAGAAATTTCATTGCAGCAATTCCAAATCGGACTCAGTAGTTTGTTTGGCCCCCACGTGCTTGTATGTATGACTGACAACATCCTAATGAGGCGATGGATGATGTCCTGGGGGATCTCCTCCCAGTTCTGGACCAGGGCATCACTGAGCTCCTGCACTGGCTGAGGTATCGGATGTACCAAAACATAATGTCCCACAGTGTTCTATTGGATTGAGGTCAGGCGAGTGAGCCTGGAGGCAAGTCAATGGTATCAATTCCTTCATCCTCCAGGAACTGCCTGCGTACTCTCGCCACATGAGGCCGGGCATTGTCGTTCACCAGGAGAAACCCAGGAGCCACTGCACCAGCACAGGTTCTGACAATGGGTCCAAGGATTTCATCCCAATACCTAATGTCAGTCAAGGTGCCGTTGTCTAGCCTGTAGAGGCCGGTGCGTCCCTCCATGGATATGCCTCCCCAGACTGACCATCACTGACCCACCACCAAACTGGTTATGCTGAACGATGTTACAGGCAGCATAACGTTCTCCACGGCTTCTCCACACCCTTTCACGTCTGTCACATGTGCTCAGGGTGAACTTGCTCTCATCTGTGAAAAGCACAGGGCACCAGTGGTGGACCTGCCAATTCTGGTATTCTATAGCAAATGTCAATCGAGCTCCATGGTGCTGGGCAGTGAACACTTGGCCCACTACAGGACGTCGGGTCCTCGGGCCACCCTCATGAAGTCTGTTTCTGATTGTTTGGTCAGAGACATTCACACCAGTGTCCTGCCTGCTGGAGATCATTCTGTAGGCTCTGGCAGTGCTCATCCTGTTCCTCCTTGCCCAAAGGAGCAGATACTAGTGGGTCCTGCTGATGGGTTAAGGACCTTCTACCAGGGGCCCTGTTCAGCTCTCCGAGAGTAACTGCCTGTCTCCTGGAATCTCCTGCATGCCCTTGAGACTGTGCTGGGAGACACAGCAAACCTTCTGGCAATGACACATATTGATGTGACATCCTGGAGAAGTTGGACTACCTGTGCCAGCTCTGTAAAGTCCAGGTATGGCCTCATGCTATTAGTAGTGACACTGACCATACCCAAATGCAAAACGAGTGACAAAACATATGAATAGGGAAAAATGTCAGTGGCCTCCCTCCACCTGTGAAACCATTCATTCCTGTTTTGGGGGTCGTCTCATTGTTGCCCCTGTAGTGCACCAAAGCAGCTGAAACTGATGAACAAGCCCCTCTGCTGCTTAACTGACCAGATCAACAGCCCACAAGTTTCATTGAGTTGATGCTACACTCGGATTAGAAAGGGCTCATTTCAATTCTTTGAGCAGTATGTATTATTATACTATGTCAAAGATGAGACAAATGAGTCACAAAAAGGTTTGGGGCAGCCACCTGTATAATTTTTCCTGGCTGCAAAAGAGTTGAGTGAAGACCAGATCAATAGCCCACAAGTTTCATTGATCCGATGCTATGCTCTCATTAACACTATAATTACTAGAGCCTACGAAAAAACTCGTAAATCCGTCCCACCTTAAATCGCTTCTTAAAATCGTTCACAGCTCTCCACCAGTGTCTTTTGTCATCTAAATGTGCTGATAAAAATCAGGCTGCAAGCAGCCGGCTATTCCATCCCCCCACCGACTTAGAAAGTGCACAAACTTCTCCCAGCTCATGCCTTGATTGATTTTCTGGGAGTGAAGTGGAGTTTTAGAGTGGAAAAAATAGATTGTTGTTTGGAACACACGCATTTCATGTCTGTTCCGTTTCTACAGTAATCTGTGTAAACACATTGTTAAAACAGAAGCGTTTTTTATATTCTACTAGTAGATGACAAAATGTAGGCATAAACTATATAATGTATGAAGCCTGTGTTAAGGTTCACTGGTAACTGTAAACTGAAGAGTCCATGTGACTGTGCGTGCAGTACGTTTTTCAATGGGCCGACTCCTTGTTGCTACCTTTTACCCCAACTCAGGCTTACCATGTCTCTAAAAATGAAGGGATGAATTTACCATGTTCTATTATGTGAAACTGGACTACTCTATGCTTTGTAATGGGCTGCGTGTAAAAAATAAAACATGAAGCTATCAGTTATGTTGTGTTCTTTTTATTTCCTTACAATATTATGATTTTGTTCACTCATTTCCAAATATTTTTTAAAGCTGATGTCACGCATGCTCAATTATGGATCAGGTAAGCTGGGCAATACTACTGCCGAGCAGGAGGGGGTGCTGCAGCTTACTGTTTCTATGGTTTCCTCAACAGTGTGAACCCAATGCTGGTAGACAATGTCTAGCCCCGCCTCTTCCAGGCATTAGAAGCACCGCCCCTTCTGGGGCGGGACAATATAAACGAGGTGCCCAGAACAGGAGGGCATGTTTTCACTGACTCTAGAGCCAGAGATGGGGATCTCAGCGAGAAATTCATCGCATCTAAGGGTGAGGTGCAGAAGCATTTTGTTTCTGTGCATCCTGTGGGTCTTTGTTTATTCACACTGTTTATTTGTTGATTAGAACGGGAGAAGTCAGGTTGGCACCCCAAATGTTTACAAAGCCTCCACTTTTCTTCACCTCACACTGGCAATTACCAATCATCAGACTTGGCTGTGAATAAACATGCAGCCCGCAGAGAGAGGAGCAGCTAATTCAGGATCATTTAGCGCACATGCGGCTTCATTAAGAAGCAGGTTCTTTAAAAAATATTGATAAAGACGGAAAGAAAACAATTTCTGCAATGCAGCACAGGAGGAACATTGTGAGATGTCCTTAACCCATATGTGTGCCTTGTGATAAGCTGACGTCCCATCAGGTGATGCTTCCTGCCCTTCAAGTGATTTCCTCAAAAAGGAAAAATCGTTGGTTTAGATTAAAAGTACCTTAAATCCTTAAATGAAGTGATTTTAATATAAATGATTTAAATCAGAAGAGTTTTGTACTCAATTTGGGTAAATATTATAACACTCCTCTTTGGTCTCTTTGGATGTGTTTATTAGCACAACGAACACAAACATGTCGATGAAAAGAGTGCACCGTCCAAAATGTCGTTCCACGCAGGAGGATGCCCTTTCGTCTCATTCACACGGCTGCACATTACTTCACCTGATTCCTTCATGCTAATGAGTAGAACAATCTGCTCTTCAATTAAACCCCAATTAAACAAGCAGCTGGCACACATTCAGACATTACCGTTACTCAGTGACTGATTGCACCATGTCTCAAGTCCCGAAGAGGCCAGTGTTGAGAAACGAATCCTGCAGATAAGGGGCACCCAAAAGTGAAATGTCTCTGCTAATTCTCAGCCAAGGCTGAACATTTAGCTAAGCCAATAGATCTGTCTGACGATAAATATAACAGCAGGTCAGGTCACTTGCAGAAATTCTCAGATGATTCTGCACTTATGGGGTGTATTGCTAAGGGGGACGAGACACAGGAGAGGAGTCCGGGGGAGAACGTTGAGATTTGTCTTCAATTTAACATCAGCAAAACCAGCACACATGTTATTGACTTTCACCACACCAAAGAGCCTCTGTGTCTGGTGACCATTCATGGAATGGATGTGGAGGTGGTGCTCTCCTACAAATACTTGGGGGTCCACATTAGTGACAGGTTGGACTGGTATCAGAAGACAGAGGAATGAAAGAAGAAAGGACAGAGCAGGCTTTTCCTCCTTAGGAGACTGCTTTCCTTTAATTTTGGAAGTGACATCCTTCAAATCTTCTACAACTCTGTAATGTTCAGTGCAATTTTCTGTACTGTGGTGTGCTGGGCTGATAATGTCACTTCAAAAGAGGCCTGCCAAATTAACAAGCTAATTAAAAGGGCACACTCGGGACCCCCTGGAGGTTGTAATGGAGGAGAGAACTAAAGCAACATTGAGATTTGTTATGAACAACACTGTGCATCCTCTCTGTGACACACCATCACTGAGAACTTTCATACAACAAATTGTTCAGCAGAAGTGCGTCAAGAAATCGACTAGGGGTCCTTCATACCAATAGCAATATGTCTGAATAATGTGTCACTGGGACTGGGGCTGCCAAGTCAAAAATTTATTTTCCTTTTAAATTTTCTTTGAAAATTTTGAAAATAGAGTAAACTATGAATATATACTCAGCAAAAAAAGAAACGTCCCCTGACTTTCAACTGTTTTTACTTTCAGTAGACTTAATGTGTAAATATTTGTATGAACACTAAAAGAGTCAACACCATAAGACATAAACTAAAAATGTTTCACAATGTGTCCCTGAATGAAGGGAGGCTCAAAATCAAAAGTACCAGTTAGTATCTGGTGTGGCCACCAGCTGCTTGAAGTACTGCAGTGCATCTCCTCCTCATGGACTGGACCAGATTTGTCAGTTCTTGCTGTGAGATGTTACCCCACTCTTCCACCAAGGCACCTGCAAGTTCCTGGACATTTCTGGGGGGAATGGCCCTAGCCCTCACCCTGAGATCCAACAGGTCCCAGACGTGCTCAATGGGATTGAGATCTGGGCTCTTCGCTGGCCATGGCAGAACACTGACATTGCTGTCATGAAGAAACTCACGCACTTTTTGCCACTCCTGTCTGGTCCAGCGAAGGTGGGTTTGTGCCCATAGGCGGCGTTGTTGCTGGTGATGTCTGGTAAGGACCTGCCTTACAACAGGCCTGCAAGCCCTCAGTCCAGCCTCTCTCAGCCTATTGCGGACAGTCTGAGCACTGATGGAGGGATTGTGTGTTCCTGGTGTGACTCGGGCAGTTGTTGTGGCCATCCTGTACCTGTCACGCAGGTGT
>JANRMT010062852.1:11639839-11652023 GCA_026402145.1 Polypterus bichir lapradei
TGGGTTTGTGCCCATAGGCGGCGTTGTTGCTGGTGATGTCTGGTAAGGACCTGCCTTACAACAGGCCTGCAAGCCCTCAGTCCAGCCTCTCTCAGCCTATTGCGGACAGTCTGAGCACTGATGGAGGGATTGTGTGTTCCTGGTGTGACTCGGGCAGTTGTTGTGGCCATCCTGTACCTGTCACGCAGGTGTGATATTCGGATGTACCGATCCTGTGCAGGTGTTGTTACACGTGGTCTTCCACTGCGAGGATGATCAGCTGTCCTTCCTGTCTCCCTGTAGCGCTGTCTTAGGCGTCTCACAGTGCGGACATGGCAATTTATTGCCCTAGCCACATCAGCAGTCCTCATGCCTCCCTGCAGCATGCCTAATGCACGTTCACGCAGATGAGCAGGGACCCTGGGCATCTTTCTTTGGGTGTTTTTCACAGTCGGTGGACAAGTCTCTTTAGTGTCCTGCGTTTTTAGAACTGTGACCTTAAATGCTTACTTTCTGTAAGCTGTTAAGGTCTTAACGACCATTCCACAGGTGCATGTTAATTAATTGATTATGGTTAATTGAACATGCATGGAAAACATTGTTTAAACAATTTACAATGAAGATCTGTAAAGTTATTTGGATTTTTAAAACATTATTGTTGAAATACACAGTCCTGAAAAAGGGACGTTTCTTTTTTTGCTGAGTATATATATATATATATATATACACACTAATAAAAGGCAAAGCCCTCACTGACTGACTCACTCACTCACTCACTCACTGACTCATCACTAATTCTCCAACTTCCCATGTAGGTAGAAGGCTGAAATTTGGCAGGCTCATTCCTTACAGCTCACTTACAAAAGTTAAGCAGGTTTCATTTCGAAATTCTACACGTAACGGTCATAACGGTCGATAACGGTCAACAACGTCCGCCATGTTGAACTTTCTTATTTATTGTACCATCTTCACGAAATTTGGTAGACGGCTTCCCTGCGCTAACCGAAACCGATGTATGTACTTATTTCGATGGTATGACGCCACCGTCAGCCGCCATATTGAACTTTACAACGTCACTAATTCTCCAACTTCCCGTGTAGGTAGAAGGCTGACCCCATCTTCAAGAAATTTGGTAGGTGGCTTCCCTACGTTAACCAAAACCGATGTACGTACTTATTTCGGTGGTATGACGCCACTGTCGACCGCCATATTGAATTTTCCAAACATCACTAATTCTCCAACTTCCCGTGAAGGTAGAAGGCTGAAATTTGGCAGGCTCATTCCTGACAGATTACTTACAAAAGTTAATCAGGTTTCATTTCGAAATTCTACGCGTAACAGTCATAACGGTCAACAACGTCCGCCATGTTGAACTTTCTTATTCATGGCCCCATCTTCACGAAGTTTGGTAGGCGGCTTCCCTGCGCTAACCGAAACCAATGTACGTACTTATTTCGGTGGTGTGACACCACTGTCAGCCGCCATATTGAACTTTCCAACGTCACTAATTCTCCAACTTCCCGTATAGGCAGAAGGCTGAAATTTGGTACTTATTTTGGTGATATGATGCCACTGTCGGCCGGTCAGTCTTTGTTACTTATGGGCCCATCTTCAAGAAATTTAGTACGCGGGTTCCCAACGCTAACTGAATCCTACTTACGTACATATATACGTCCATAGCCTGCAGCTCGGTCACCGTGTGAGGCGGCGTTGGGTCCCCCATCCCAACGCCTCCCACGTTGTTGGCTGCCTGCCTATATAAGGCCGTCTGTCGCTCCAGTCTCTACATTCCCTTCCTTGCTTCGCCACGGTATTCAGGTCTCCCTGCTGATAACTACAGCCTTTTTATTTAATCCACGGCTTCTCCGCTGTTTTATTGTTCATTTATTACGATTATAGTTATTGTATAGGTATTTTAGACTTACTTTACATTGTTCAGGTACCCATTTCCTTTATCATTCCAACTGTACCCCTATTAACATGTCTATCGAGGTGATCACCATCGATCAAAGAACTGTCACTTACCGAGTGGTTTCCATGCCCGGAGATGGCACCTGCCTTTTCCATTCTCTTTGTTACATATTGCACGGCCATATCAGGCTCACTCTTGATATCCGGAGGAACATTGTGTCTTATGTATTGATTGACTGGGACAGGTTCAAGGTGTGGACTGATGACGGTACAGGAGATAATTATACTACACAGGAGTACTAGAAGAGTGAAATGCTTAAGTGTACCGAAATGGCCCAATATTTTACACCTTTGGACAACCGCCAATGCCTCTTAAACATCTTAGATTCACAGGCGACGATTTCAGTAGTGGACACTTTGATGTTTAGAAATGTTTAAACTCTCAAAATCTGGATGTGAAGTTATCAATGAAACTGGTTGTATACTTACAACGCTTGACAGATGCCGAATGTCTCTTCAACACAAGTCCTACAAATACTGTCGTAATTGAAACAAACCATGAAACTCAAACCGATTATGACAGCAGCAATCCAAGCTGTGAGATTTGAAACAAGATTATTGTTCACATGGCCAACTGTACGTTGCATGCTCAAGAGTAAGCTCAGCGCACAGCTTGGTCATATTACAACTGGAGGGCCAAACTGACAACGTGGCATACAAAGAGATCCTTAACAAATAATTATTGGTATATTTTCCCTCAGTTTAAAAAGGTTTAATTTTCTTCTTAATAAAAATTTTAAGGCAGTACTTCGCCGCTGCGAAGCGCGGGTATTTTGCTAGTATATATGTACAGGTATATATTGTGAACTTGAACCCGGACACAGACAGATGGACATCGTTGTTCCACCACACACTGTTTATTTACAGTTATATTTACAATATTTGTGCTTACAAACCCCAGTGCCTCTTGCACCGATTCCCCCAAAGTCCAGGGCTCACAGTCCTTGTGCCTTTCTCTCGATCGCCTCCCGTCCTCTCTCCAGCTCTGTCCTCTTCCACCCGACATCCACTGATGACTGGAGGGAGGCGGCCCCTCTTATGGGAACCCGGATGGGCTCCAGCTGCTCCCCGGCAATTAGTGTTAGCTACACCCCTGTGAGGCAGAAGTGCCGGCTGCGCACCCGGAAGCCGTCCGTGTAGCCCCTGTCGTCTTCCCCCCGGCAGTCCCTGGTGTGGCGGAAGTGCCGGGCTCCCAGGATAAATGGGCACTGGGGCGCCGCCTGCCGGTGGCCACGGGTCCCTACAGGGCTGGGCTTCTAAGCCCCCTACTCGAGGCCTCCTGCATAACCAGGACGGACGCCCCCGCTCGGTCTGGAGGAGGCACACGCCCTCCTCTGGTCCTCCTAGGCGTCCCGGCCCCGGCCGGGGACCACACGGGATAAACTGGCATCGGGGCGCCGCCTGGCGGTGGCCACGGGTCCCTACAGGGCAGGGCTTCCAAGCCCTTCACCCGCGGCCCCCAACAGAACCAGGACCGACGCCCCCTCGCGGTCTGGAGGAGGCACAAGGAGCCCGGCCGGGGACCACTATATATATATATATATATATATATATATATTGTTACACACGTGCGCATGGGAGGCAGCTAAAGGGCTTGAGTGAAGGCAGTTCGGAGGCATGCCAGGATGTGGCAGAGTACACTGACACTTTTTCTCCCTTGCCTGTAGACCATTCCCGGGGGAGTCCACCTGGCTCTCTTGACATCACCGAGGACCGAGGATCCGGGACCGAGCCAATGGAAGTCGACCTCTCCAGCTCCGGCCCCTCTGATGTCACGTCCGGCGGTGATCCAATGGTTGAAGACCACGTGCTCAATCCTTATGACCTCACTTCCTGTCTTCCCCTTTAAAAACCTGCCCCTTTCCCCTTTTCCCTCAGTCTTGTTTTGGACTCTGTTGTATGCACTTCAGTGCAGGTATTTGTGATAAAAACGACTTTTGCAGCCGGGATACCATATTACACGGGTGGCTGCCCCAAACCTTTATCTGTTCATGTCTCGTTATTGTGACTATATATATATATATATATATATATATATATATATATATATATATATTTATTTATTTATTTTTTCCCTCACTTGAGCTTCTGTACAGTTTTAATTATCTGTTGGAGACAAGTAAGGTAGATCTGTCTACCTATTAAGAGTCTCTACTGTTATCTATAGGGTGGTCCATATCTAATTATGCAATTTTCATTACGCTTTACCTTATTAAGTTTAATACACAGAAAATCACCCAAAAATCCCGGACCATCGAGAAGTGTGTGAACTGACGACATGAACAATCGTCTTCACGCCGAACTGGAATCGTCCCTGCATGAATCAAAGTCATGCAGACTATCTGGATCTGCATAATTAGATCTGGACCACCCTGTATAACTGTTGTATTGGCTTTACTTTCTTTAGCAACTACTTTAGCTATGAACAGTGTAAAGCACTTTGAGCTACTTTCATATAAGAAAATATGTTATATGAATAAATGTTATTTTTATTAAATTGGATTGAACAAATGTCACGCATACGCTTCAGAGGGTCACTTTCCGAGCTTGTCAGGGGTAAGCATTATCAACCCAGGAAACAAAAGGGTGCGATCGCTGACTCTTTTGTCACCCACAGCTCTATGAAGACACCAACTGAGGGTCCACAAGCTATAAAAGAGGTTAGGAGCAGACACTAATACAGCGCATTGCCACACCCACCACATGACAAATCAACTCAGGATCCCAGATTAAGACCCAAGTGTAGCCATGCAACAAGTGACACCTCAGCACCACACTAGTTCAGGTGAAATGAAACAGTGTGAGGTTTTTTATGGTGGCTGGAATGTCAATTCTGCCAGCAACCCCCAGGTTTTTCCTTGCAGGTTGGAGGGCCTACATGCAGGGCTGGATGCAGATTAATGTCATACCCAGGACAGAGCAATTGCAGGTTAAGAGCCTTGCTCAAGGGCCCAACGAAGTAGAGTCACTTTTGGAATTTTACAGGATTGAACCAATTACCAGTACAGACCACTAACCTCAGAGTCACCACTCTTCAATACAAGCTACAAGCTATAAAAGCAAGGCGCTTATTCAGGAGATGAGCCACCTGTGCTAAACTGAAGCCTGACCACTCTCCAGAGCCTTTACATTACAGCCAATGGCTATACTTTGCATTTTTTTATTCTTTTTAACCACGCCACTAAGCACTTGTTAATTTCAGCAAACAAGGTGGCTCGGTTGGCACCCCAACATTTCAACTTGATTCCTGTCTTAACTTTGACCAACAACACAGACTTAAGAATGTTAAGTAGATAACTCAACAAAACATAATCAGTTGTTCCAGACTTGACATGAAGCCAACAACAAATGGCACAATTTAATGCCAGTTGTATTCAGTAGTAACAGTACAGGTAACTAAAAAAATCGGGAGTGGTCTCCCCTCGATTTTCTCATATACTCAAATATGGGGATGGATGGGGAGTAAGCCACAAGATAATGATGATATTTTTATATTATTTACATTAAAGAACCATCAACAACAAATCAAATTAATACTATATTGAATAATTATCCTTATATATATATAATTTGATACTATCCGTATGTATGGTGTTTGTGTCAATACCCTGTACGTATGGTGTTCGCGTCAATACCTCGACTCAATACGAGTTAGAACCATGCAATGAGACTCTGCCTCTGTAGTTAGAACATAACGTGGCAAACGTGGACGCAGTATTGCATGATTGGCTAAGAATGTTTGAATGCTTCAGTGACGCCACTGGACGTCCGAGTATAGTAAGCCAGTGTTGGTTCGAGTAGATAACAGTAAGTTCGGTTGGTTTTTGGAACGTTGGTTTGGTGGCGCGTACTTTGCAGGACTAACATCGTCGACTGATTTAAACCCTTCGACAGCTCCGGAACCGTAAGTAATTTAAAACGTATCGCCATTTGCTTGGGACATCGAAATCTATCTTTGGGCAGTTTGGTTTTGGCATTAGTCCATCTGACATTTATTGGCAAACTGAGTAATGACGGCTGGGTATTAACAACAGTCATTGTTTAAATTTTAGCCAATCTCAGATCTGAAATGACCACGCCAACATAATTATTACTCTGACTCTGATTAGAGTCGTAAAATACGGTTTGTTTTGAAAATTTGTTTGCCGGAAAAAATCAAATGAGGTGCGCCGAAGAGCTGAGTTCACGTCTCGCAGCCCCATTTAAACAGGAAGCTCTTCATTACATTGATCGAAAAGGTCTATTTTAAGCACAAATCAGTGCCATGATAACAAAATCATTTCAAGGACTTAATAAAACAAATAAGTCTTTGAAGAGAAAGTATGGATTTCACAAACGTAGAATTAGTAGCCCGATTCGATCGGGCTCCCAGTTGCTAGTTATAAAAGTAAACTTGAATAAATCAGATTCTGCAGCTGCATGAATAAAAGGTAAAGTACCACTTCCAGTTAACAGAAATAGCCCAAAAGTTGATAGAAATCTATGTTTTGTACCCAATACCTGTATGCAAAATTTGGTTGACCAAAGTGAAAGTGTACTCAAGTTATCGTGTTTACACACACACACACACACACACAGACAGACACACAGACATAATTCCAAAAATTGTATTTTCAGACTCAGGGAGTTCTAAAATGCCGAGATTCATTAAAATCTTGAAATTGAATTTTTGGAAGATTCCAATACTTTCCCCATACTTCGTATACGAGAAAGTCAGGGAGGTCTAAAACATCGAGATTTATCAAAATCCCTAATTTTTGCACAATTGCAATACTTTCCCTATACTTTGTATATAAGAAAGTCAGGGAGGTGTAAAACATCAAGATTTATCTAAGTCTTGACATCGAAACTTTGGACGATTATAATACTCTCCCTATACTTCGTATATGAAAAAGTAAAAAGGTATCACGCAATGATAATTTCAGGTTTCACAAGGTTGCAGTGTGTGTTTTATTGTAACAAACAATTATGTATAAAACTCAAATGCCAAATTATCTGTGTTTTAACAAAGATATGGTTAGCTTAACTCTCCTTAATGAATTAAAAATAAACTCACCTTAACATTTTCAGCCATGATCAAATCTCCATTTGAAAGACATCCAGTATGGACTCCAGAATCAAGTAAAACCTTAAAAAAGACAAGAGAGGTAAATTAATACATACATCGTATACTTTACATAAATATATGTGTGTTGGTTAAATCCCCAATTCATAACAGGCCCAGTTGAACCCAGTGCTGCTTTTATAGACTTTGACTCCTGTTGGCATGAGTTATATTAAGCATGTTTAAGAATGTTACCTTAAATTATAGCCTAGAAGCTTGTATACATAATATACATTTATAATATTTAACTTTACAAATTGAAACCAGTCTGGACTGCCCACTATCAACAATACTATTTGCTATTGCTATTGAATCACTGGCTGTTAGCTTTTGCAGATAACCACAGATTCACATTCATCGATCTACGACAAGTTTGGGAACGGGACCTTTGAAGGGAATTACAAAACAAACCCTAAACAAAAAAAAAACAGGATATCAAGGAGTATTTTATTAACTAAATAAAAAATATGATAAAGGGCTTATATACAGGGAGACCACAAAAAAAAGGAAAAAATAAACCTACTACTCCTGCTGTCTACTGTGTGGAGTGCCTAAAGCACCCAAACCTTTCTCTCCTCTCTGATACTTCTTGAACTTCTGGACTTGCCTGTTTCATCCTGTTAGGCAAGCTCTTTCCTCTACACCAAACCCGATATCAAAGTCAACTGAGGGATGACCAGAAGGATATTTTAAAAATAAGCATGAACTCCTTCTGGAGAAGCTCCAAGGAGCAATGTTTGGAATCAGGAGTGAGTTAAGGAAACCTTGAGGTCTTCAAACTAAATAATAACTTGTGCCACAGAGTGATTACATAATTTAAACACAGCACCATGTTTTAGTGTTCCCACACTCCCACCACAGCATACTGCAGCCAAGCGCTAGTCCCTCATCACCCCATTCATACTCCATCTGTAATTCCTACTATGATGAACATTAGAACACTCTAGACGAGAACAGGCCATTCAGCCCAACAAAGCTCACCAGTCCTATCCACTTATTTCTTCCAAAAAACATCAAGTCAAGTTTTGAAAGTCCATAAAGTCCTACTGTCTGCCACACTACTTGGTAGCTTATTCCAAGTGTCTATCGTTCTTTGTGTAAAGAAAAACGTCTTAATGTTTGTGCGAAATTTACACTTAACAAGTTTCCAACTGTGTCCCCGTGTTCTTGATGAACTCAATTTAAAGTCACCATCTCGATCCACAGAACTAATTCCCTTCATAATTTTAAACACTTCAGTCAGGTCTCCCTTTACTCTCCTTTTACTTAAATTGTTAACTCTAAGCTCGTTTTCCCCTGTAGCCCTGAGTCAGCCTAGCTGCTCTTCTCTGGACCTTCTCTTGTGCTGCTATGTTATTTTTGCAGCCTGGAGATCAAAACTGCACCCAGGACTCCAGATGAGGCCTCACCAGTGTGTTATAAAGCTTGAGCAGAACCTCCTGTGACTTGTAATCCACACATCAAGGCGCTATATAGCCTGACATTCTGTTAGCCTTCTTAATGGCTTCTGAACACTGTTTGAAAGTCGATAGCTTAGAGTCCACTATGACTCCTAAGTTTTTCTCATAAGGCGTACTTTTGATGTTCAGACCTCCCATTGTGTATTCAAACCTAACAATTTTACTTCCTATGTGTAATTCTTTACATTTACTAAAATTAAATTTCATCTGCCACAAATCTGCCCAAGCCTGTATGCTACCCAAGTCCTTCTGTAATGATATAACAGATTCCAAATTATCTGCTAATCCATCTATCTTAGTATCATCTGCAAACTTAACCAGCTTGTTACTTATGTTCCAATCTAAATCATTTATATTTATTACTAGCAAAATACCTGAGCTTCGCAGTGGAGAAGTAGTGTGTTAAAGAAGTAATGAAAAAGAAAACATTTTAAAAATAACGTAACATGATTGTCAATGTAACTTGTTTGTCACTGTTATGAGTGTTGCTGTCACATATACAGGTGCCAGTCATAAAATTAGAATATCATGACAAAGTTGATTTATTTCAGTAATTCCATTCAAAAAGTGAAACTTGTATATTAGATTCATTCATTACACACAGACTGATGTATTTCAAATGTATATTTCTTTTAATTTTGATGATTATAACTGACAACCAATGAAAGTCCCAAATGCAGTATCTCAGAAAATTAGAATATTGTGAAAAGGTTCAATATTGAAGACACCTGGTGCCACACTCTAATCAGCTAATTAACTCAAAACACCTGCAAAAGCCTTTAAATGGTCTCTCAGTCTAGTTCTGTAGGCTACACAATCATGGGGAAGACTGCTGACTTGACAGTTGTCCAAAAGATGACCACTGACACCTGGCACAAGGAGGGCAAGACACAAAAGGTCATTGCTAAAGAGGCTGGCTGTTCACAGAGCTCTGTGTCCAAGCACATTAATAGAGAGGCGATGGGAAGGACAAGATATGGTAGAAAAAGTGTACAAGCAATAGGGATAACCGCACCCTGGAGAGGATTGTGAAACAAAATCGTGGGGGAGATTCACAAAGAGTGGACTGCAGCTGGAGTCAGTGCTTCAAGAACCACCACGCACAGACGTATGCGAGACATGGGTTTCAGCTGTCGCATTCCTTGTGTCAAGCCACTCTTGAACAAGAGACAGCGTCAGAAGCGTCTCGACTGGACTGCTGCTGTGTGGTCCAAACTTATGTTCTCTGATGAAAGTAAATTTTGCATTTCCTTTGGAAATCAAGGTCCCAGAGTCTGGAGGAAGAGAGGAGAGGCACAGAATCCACGTTGCTTGAGGTCCAGTGTAAAGTTTCCACAGTCAGTCAGTGCCATGTCATCTGCTGGTGTTGGTCCATTGTCTTTTCTGAGGTCCAAGGTCAACGCAGCCATCTAGCAGGAAGTTTTAGAGCACTTCATGCTTCCTGCTGCTGACGAACTTTATGGAGATGCAGATTTCATTTTCCAACAGGACCTGGCACCTGCACACAATGCCAAAGATACCAGTACCTGGTTTAAGGACCATGGTATCCCTGTTCTTGATTGGCCAGCAAACTCGCCTGACCTTAACCCCATAGAAAATCTATGAGGTATTGTGAAGAAGAAGATGCAATACGCCAGACCCAACAATTCAGAAGAGCTGTAGGCCACTATCAGAGCAAAATGGGCTCTCATAACACCTGAGCAGTGCCACAGACTGCTCGACTCCATGCCACGCCGCATTGCTGCAGTAATCCAGGCCAAAGGAGCCCCAACTAAATATTGAGTGCTGTACATGCTCATACTTTTCATGTTCATACCTTTCAGTTGGCCAACATCTCTAAAAATCCTTTTTTTGCATTGGTCTTAATTTATATTCTAATTTTCTGAGATACTGAATTTGGGACTTTAATTAGTTGTCAGCTATAATCATCAAAATTAAAAGAAACATTTGAAATACATCAGTCTGTGTGTAATGAATGAGCAGTGCCTGGTTGTCTCCACACATACCGCTTAGAATTAATGCCAAAAAGTTCTATCTTGGTGTTTAAAAGACACCTGAAGGACTCTGAGATGGTGAGAAATAGGATTCTCTGGTCTGATGAGACCAAGATAGAACTTTTTGGCCTTAATTCTAAGCAGTATGTGTGGAGACAACCAGGCACTGCTCATCACTTGTCCAATACAGTCCCCACAGTGAAGCATGGCGGTGGCAGCATCATGCTGTGGGGGTGTTTTTCAGCTGCAGAGACAGGAAGACTGGTTGCAATCGAGGGAAAGATGAATGCGGCCAAGTACAGGGATATCCTGGACAAAAACCTTCTCCATAGTGCTAAGGACCTCAGACTGGGCCGAAGGTTTACCTTCCAACAAGACAACGACCCTAAGCACACAGCTAAAATAACAAAGGAGTGGCTTCACAACAACTCTGTGACTGTTCTTGAATGGCCCAGCCAGAGCCCTGACTTAAACCCAATTAAGCATCTCTGGAGAAACCTTAAAATGGCTGTCCACCAACGTATACCATCCAGCCTAACAGAACTGGAGAGGATCTGCAAGGAGGAATGGCAGAGGATCCCCAGATCCAGGTGTGAAAAACTTGTTGCATCTTTCCCAAGAAGACTCATGGCTGTATTAGCTCAAAAGGGTGCTTTTACTAAATACTGAGCAAAGGGTCTGAATACTTAGGACCAGGTGATATTTCAGTTTTTCTTTTTTAATAAATCTGCAACAATTTCAAAAATTATTTTTTTTGTCTGTCAATACGGGGTGCTGTGTGTACATTAATGAGGGAAAAAATTAATTTGAAATGATTTTAGCAAATGGCTGCAATATAACAAAGAGTGAAAAATTGAAGGGGGTCTGAATACTTTCCGTACCCACTGTATATTCACTTATGTAAATGATTTAGATAGGAATATAAGTAAAAAGGCTGGTTAAGTTTGCAGATGATACCAAGTTAGGTGGATTAGCAGATAATCTGGAATCCGTTATATCATTACAGAAGGACTTGGACAGCAGACAGGCTTGGGCAGACTTGTGGCAGATTAAATTTAATGTTAATAAATGTAAAGAATTACACATAGGAAATAAAAATGTGAGGTTTGAATACACAATGGGCGGTCGGAAAATCGAGCGTCCACCTTATGAGAAGGATTTAGGAGTCGTGCTGGAAGCTATCGACTTCCCGACAGTGTTCAGAAGCCATTAAGAAGGCTAACAGAATGTCAGATTATATAGCGCCTTGATGTGTGGAGTACAAGTCACAGGAGGTTCTGCTGAAACCTAATAATGCACTGGTGAGGCCTCCTCTGGAGTCCTGGGTGCAGTTTTGGTCTTCAGGTTACAAAAAGGACATAACAGCACAAGAGAAGGTCCAGAGAAAGAGCGACTAGGCTGATTCAGGGCTACAGGGGATGAGTTATGAGGAAAGATTAAAAGGGATGAGCCTTTACAGTTTAAGCAAAAAAAGATGAAGAGGAGACCTGACTGAAGTGTTTAAAATGATGAAGGGAATTAGTGCAGTGGATCGAGACAGTGACTTTAAAATGAGTTCATCAAGAACACGGGGACACAGTTGGAAACTTGTTATGGGAAAATATCACACAAACAAGTTTTTCTTTACAGAAAGAACGATAGACACTTGGAATAAGTGACTAAGTAGTGTGGTAGAC
>JANRMT010062852.1:11665449-11676910 GCA_026402145.1 Polypterus bichir lapradei
AGATAGATAGATAGATAGATAGATAGATAGATAGATAGATAGATAGAACTTTATTTGTCCCCAGGGAGAATTTTCGCTCTTTACAGAATCACAATACATTAGCAAAACTATTTACAGCAGAATGACAGTGAGGTGCCATGCAGATGTATTGCTGTTGATATAAAGAAGCCATGTCTGTGTTTCCTGACACACTTCTGCTGAATAATTCGTTGGCTGAAAGTCCTCAGTGTTAGCGTCCCTTTTAATTAGCTTGTTGGTTCGGTGGTCCTCTCCTGAAGTGATGTTAACAGCCCTGCACACCACACTGACCATCACAGAGTTGGAGAAGATATGAAGGATGTCACTGTCCACATTACAGGAGCTCAATCTCCTAATGAAAAAGAGTCTGCTCTGTCCTTTCTTCTCTAGTTCTTCTGTGTTCTAATACCATTCCAAGTTGTCATTGGTGTGGACCCCCAAGTAATTGTAGGAGTGGACCACCTCTACATCCACTCCCTAAATACTGACCAGACATAGGGGCTCTTTGGTGTGGTAAAAGTCAATAAGGAGTTCCTTGATTTTGCTGATGTTCATTTACAGACAATTCTCTTTGCACAAACAAACAAAGTCCTCCTCCTGACTCCTCTCCCTTGTCTCATCCCCCCTTATCAATTCCCCCATAAGTGCAGTGATTTTCTACAAGTGACCTGACCTGCTCTTATATTTCTAGTCTGAGGTGTACAGAATGACAGGTAAAGCAGACAGGCCTGTTCCTTGTGGTGCTCCAGTGTTGTTCACACTGTCCTTAAGTCTCACAGATGGTGGTCTGCCTGACAGACAGTTCATTATCAGGACCCCACAGGCTCCTCCACCTGCATATCTCTGAGTTGACGCCTTAACAGGGATGGCTGGATGGTATTGAAGGCACAGGAGAAATCAAAACACATCATCCTCCCAGTGCTGCCATCTTTGTCCAGGTGAGAATAAGCCTTGTGCAGCAGACAGATAATTGCATCCTCCACTTCAAAATGCAGTGGGTCCAGGTGGTCTACCACGCGAGGACTCCTATAGCCCAGGACCAGCCTCTCAAAGGTCTTCATGATATGAGACATACGTGCCACTGGTCTGTCGTCATTAGGTATTAAGAGGTGTCCGCCTTCTTTTAAATAGAACAATGCAGGATGTTTTCCACAGCAGTGGCACTTAGGGACAGACTGAGCAGGTGACAGAGGACACCCCAAAGCAGGTCAGCACAGGCCTCCATCTGGTCCTGCAGTTTTTCTTGTGTGTAGCTTCTTCAGTTGTCTCCTTGCTTGGCAGTCCATACTGATGGTCAGAGGTGGCCATTCCAGTTGACGTGGTGTTGATATCATAGGGATGGTGTGGTGCGACTTGCCATTGGAAGAAGGTGGCAGTAGGATGGAAAATCTATTAAAAAATCAGTTCAGGGCATTGGCTTCTTGTTGCCCTTGAGCCCTGGATGCCTTGAGCCTGGTAATGATGGCCAGTCAATTCCAGACATCTTTCATGTTATTCTGAGTTGATAAGTTGATTTTCTATTTTACATCTTCCTTTCCTTCACTCACATTTTTCTGTATGGAAGTGTTGATGAGGGAAATCATTTGAACAAATTGAATTTGCAGTGAAATTGAATGAGACGTGACCAATTCTTTTCATACCACTTTACAAAAATTGTAATGGGGAAAAAAATGTATAAATTGTTTGTGCTCTCATTTGTTTAGAAAGTACAATAAGGAGAGTGAAAGGGGAATTATCGAGGAGAAAATGGTTGGGGCGATGTTCTGCTAAGTTCTACTCCATTTTATTGGAACCACACAAGATGTTGAATGGCTCTACTCTGAGCCTCTCTCGGACCGGATGTCTTTGCTTCTGTCCCTAAATCTAAGTTGAGAGCCCAGTCACCCAACAAAGAAAGTTCATTTTTGGTTGCTTGTACCCACAACCTCATCTTTCTGGTCTTTACCCAAAGTTTGTGACCATAGGTAATGGTAGGGACATTGGCCAACTGGTAAATCCAGAGCTTGGCCTTCTGGCTCAGCTCCTTCTTCACCATTATAGAGTCCCCATTTCTGCATATCTCCAGGGCCGACTCTAGGAATGGGCAGAGTAGTCACCGGCCTAGGGGTCCCGTGCCATAGCAACCCCTACCCCACTTTCTGGAGAGTCAGGCTGATTTCAATCCCACCCCTCCCACGTTCATTGATTTCATATGCAATTGTGCGGGAGTTGATCACAAAAAAGGGGAACCCCCCATCCCACCTTGGTTCGTCCATTTTCAAAGAGATCACAATGAAGCCAATGTCCAAGGGGGGGAAAGCTAGTCGATTTCCTATTTGATTCCAATCTCCTTGATTGATTTCAGTTTCTGACACTGACTGTGTGGCTCTGAAAGGGGCTCTTCTCCTTTGGATGTCTCTTTTTGACCACTTCCAACCAACAATGCCTAGGAGGGCACAATGTACCCTTATTTCCATCGAGGTTCAAGTCACTAGCTGCTCTGGGGGTCCGACCTCTTGGCTAGCTGGTTTTAAAAACTTGTAGTGGTCCGGCGCCGCTAAGATTCACACCATCAAGAAGACAGTGATTTATTTATTTTTATGGAGGATATCACAGGGACGCTTCAAGCCTTGGGCCGACCCGCACACACTCACAAACAGAGACAAAATAATGCAGAGTGGGATCAAACAACAATTAAAGAATATAATGAAATTAAATTAAATAAATCAAGTCAAGTTGAGGAGCATGGACTGGTACAGTGTCCTGCCGCACCCACTGCACGACGAAACAACTCGGATTCCCGGTTTGTAACATGGGCCAAAGGCAGTCACGTGGTCCAGTCCCACCCTCCGGAAATGACCCTCCATCTGCCACAGCCAGGTGTTATGTGGGCAACCCCTTGGCCTGGTCCAGCCACTCAGGTCCCCAACAATGAGGATCTTACAAGCTGGATCATCCTCGGTGAAACGCGCCACATGGCCGTAGTGTCGTAACTGACGCTCCCTCACAATGCAGGTCATGTGGCTCATTTGGGACTCCAAGAGAAACACAAAGTCAAACCAATGGTACCCAAGGATTTTCCAGAGAGACACACATGAAGGAGTCCAGTCTTCATGTCAGGTCACTGGTTAGCGTCCTTGTCCCACAACCATATAGCAAGACAGTAAGCACCAGGACTCTAAAGACTTGGACCTTCATCCTTTGGCATAGATATTGGGAGCGCCACACACCCCTTTAGTGACCTCATGACCACCCCTGCTCTTCCAATCTGTCTACTGACTTCATAGGAAGAGTCACCAGAGCCACATGAATGTCACTGCCGAGGTGAGTAAACCTCTCGATGAGGTCGACACTCTCTCCTCAGACAGACTCACTGCTGATGGCCGTGCCCAAGAGGTCATTAAAGGCCTGGCTCTTGGTTTTTATCAGGACACTCACAAGCCCAGACACCCAGACTTCTCACTCAGTCTCTCAAGCGCCCCGATCAGAGCCTCCATTGACTCCGCGAAGATCACAGCATCGTCAGCAAAGTCAAGATCAGTGATTCAGTCTTCACCAACAAATTCCCCCCAGCCGCCAGACCCCACCACCTTGCCCAACACCCAGTCCATACAAGTATTGAACAGAGTAGGAGCAGAGCACAACTCTGACGGACCCCAGAATCAATTGGGAAAAACGCAGAGGTCCTGCCTCCACTCTGCACAGCACTCACAGTACCAGTGTACAGGCCGGCCATGATATCCAGCAACCTCCAGGTGATCTATGAGAACCCTCAGTACCAGGATGCAGTCGATGATAGACTTCTTAGGCGTAAAACCAGACTGCGCCGGTCCCTGGTAGGTGAGCAAGTGATCATGGAACCTATTGAGGACAACCCTAGCAAGGACCTTACCCGGGACCGGGAGCAGTGTTATCCCCCTGTAGTTGCTGCAATCCAGGCGATCACCCTTCCCTTTCCAGATAGGGATGACAAGTCCCACTTTTCCAGTCAGTGTCCCAAATGGAAGCTAAGATCACTTGCAATGCCAGGAGGACAGCCTGACCACCAGCCTGGAGAAGTTCACCCCGGATACCACAGAACCCTGCAGCCTTTCCCCCCACCTCAGCTGGTTCATCACCTGTGCCATCTCAGTGAGACTGGGTGGTCCACACCTAATCGGAGGATCAGCTTCAAGAACTGTGGACCAGTGATATCCAGTGTCCTAGCCGGAGGATTAGCTTTGAACAACTGCTCAGAGCAGCCATCCCAGTGGGTCACAACAATTTCACATAAATGAAAACAAATAGATGAAAACAACAAAAAAACACCCCTGTACCCCTACGGCGATATTACATTAAACCACAAACACAAACAACCCCCCCACAGCAAAGTCCATGGAAAACAGCACCGGATGTAATGAAATGATGAAAACAGTACGTCCAAAGGTCTGTACGTTGAAAGGGAATGAAAAGACAGTCCTACCGGTGGACACTGTAAAGGTGAAGACGGGTGGACGGTTCAGGAGCGCTCCTTTTCTTGCAGGAAAGCCATGAATCCACTATCAGTCCTCAGCACACAGGTAGATAGAAGACGATGCAGACCCCAACAACGAAACAATCCAGGACACAACGACTAAATACGGTTAATCAACAGAAGGCAGCCGGACAGAACAGGTACACAGAACACAGAATACAAAAACAAAACACTTTTTCTCTTTGGACACCTGCCCTCCTTTTGAGAGCCACTCTGACCACCTTTGACCCCAGACAGAAGACCTGGGGGAGCCTCTGCAGGGACTGCTGGGAGATGCAGTTTTAACTTATAGTAGCACTGCTACAAACTGAACACGAACCTCCGGTCAAGTTGTGGCTTACAGTCCATTTATAAAGTTTTCACTTTTCACATTTTGGTATGTTGCAACCTTTTGCTAAAATCATTTAAAATATTGTTTTTCCCCTTATCAGACAACACTCAATACCCCTTGTGACAGATAGAGGGCACTCTCGTCCTCTTGAACCCTCAGACTTGACTCCAGACACCAGGTAAAAGTCCAAATGTTGACTTTATTAATACACAACAGTGCACAAAGCACCCTCCTCTCCACAATACTCATAAATACAATAATAATTCTCAATAATCACAATCCTCCACTCCCAGGCGCGTTGCCACCCTTCCACCCAGCTCAGCTCAACTCTGGGATCTCCCACAGTCCTTTTTATAGTCCGTGACCCGGAAGTGCTTCTGAACCCTCAGTTCATGTGACTTGTTAGCACTTCCGGGTCAGATCAAAACTCTTCTTTTCTTCGTCAGCCCGGAAGCACTTTATTTCTTCTGTCCTTGTGACCTGTAAGTACTTCCGGGCTGTATGACAAACAAACGTCTCTGTGTCTCCCTGCAGCATCCCCTGGCGGCCCTGACATTATCCAGCAGAGCTGTGTATTAAAACTCCATAGTCCATGATGCCCTGCTGGAATTCGGGACCTCTCCACGTTGCAGGGTTGGCTCCATATGGCGGCCTGGGGGTATTTAACGGGGTGACTGGCCTGCCGTAGACCACACCCTGAATGATAAAACAACTAATAAAAATAAATCAAACCTAAAATGTCACATTGGCACAAGCATTCAGAGCCTTTGCCTGAGGAGCATCCCATTGAGATGTTTGGAGTCCACCTGTGGTCAAGTCACTTGATTGGACTGTTTAGGAAAAAGCACACATCTGTCTACAGGTGGTCCGCAGATGAGCAAAAACCAAATCATGAGGTTGAGGGGACAGGTTGAGGTGCTTAGAGACCGGATTGTGTTGAGGTGCAGGTCTGGGGAAGGCTACAAAAAAAGGAAAAATCTGCAGCATTGAAGGTTCAGAAGAACACAGTGGCCTCCATGATTCTTAAATGGATGAGGTTTGGAACAACCACAACTGGAATATCGTATTGATACAAGTATTTAGATGCTTTGTTGGTTTGGACATGTGAACTGGTTTGGACATGTGCTGAGGAGAGATGCTGAGTATATTGGGAGAAGGGTGCTAAGGATAGAGCTGTCAGGCAAGAGGAAAAGTGGAAGGCCTAAGAGAAGGTTTATTGATATGGTGAGAGAGGACATGTTGTTGATGGGTGTAACAGAACAAGATACAAAGGACAGAAAGATATGGAAGAAGATGATCCACTGTGGTGTCCCCTAATGGGAGCAGCCGAAAGAAGAAGAAGAAGAAGATTTAGATGCTTTGCTATGACACATGAAATTTGTCTCAGATGCATTCAGTTCTATTGATCTTCAATGGACGTGCTTAGTGTTCACCTGTGGACTATTTAATTAGATTGTTTAGGAGAAGCACACACCTGTCTACAAGTGGTCCGCAGATGAGCAAAAACCAAGTCATGAGGTTGAAGGCACAGTCGGCGACACTTAGAGACTGGATTGTGTCGAGGTGCAGGTCTGGGGAAGGCTACAAAAAAAGCAAAAATCTGCAGCATTGAAGGTTCAGAAGAGCACAGTGGCCTCCATGATTCTTAAATGGATGAAGTTTGGAACAACCATAACTCTTTTTAGAGCTGGCCACCCAGCTAAACTGAGCAAAAACTGGAATATCGTATCGACACAAGTATTTAGATGCTTTGCTATGACACATGAAATTTGCCTCAGATGCATTCAGGACAATGCTGAGTATGTGACTGGGTACATTAGCACCTGTATTGACAACATCGTGCCCACAATACCAGTCAGGAAGTTCCCCAACCAGAAGCCCTGGATAAACAGTCAGGTACGCCACATGCCGCGTGCCTGCTCTGTTGCGTTTAGATCAGGCACTGAGACAGAGTACAAAGCTGTGAAGTACGAACTAAGAAAAGCCATCGCAGCAGCCAAGTGGCAGTACAGAGAGAAGCTGGAGGGCATCTATTCTACTGCTGACTCTGGGCGTATGTGGCAGGGCCTACAGCACATCACAGACTACAGGACCACCACCAGCACAATCAGCTCCACCGACAGTCTAACGGATGATCTCAACAACTTCTACACCCGCTTTGAGACATCCAGCAACAGCACAGAGTGGAGGCACACACACACACTTGGACCAATCTCCCCCAATGGTCTCACTTTTGCCTTATGGCCCAGTTCTCCATCATTGTTAGTCACCAAACTGTTCTTAGATGGTTGGGAGAAGTTGCTCTCGCAGGATGTTTTGGTCCCATTCTTTATTCAGGGATGTGTTCTTAGGCCAAATTGTGAGTGAGCCCACTGCCTTGGCTGAGAAGCAACCCCACGTGTCATGAATGGTCTCAGGATTCTTTACTGTTGGCCTGACACAGGACTGATGGTAGCACCACTCACCTTTTCTTCTCTGGATGCTCCAAACAATAGGAAAGGGGATTCATCAGAGAGAATGACTTTCCAGTAGCAGTCCTCAGTAGTCCAATCCCAGAATGCCAGTTTCTTCCTGATGTTTCTATTGGCTTCTTTGCTGCCCTTCTTGACGCCCACCAGACCATCCTCCAAACGTTTTCACCTGCCTGCTGCCATTCCTGAGCAAGCTCTGCACTGGCGGTGCCCCCTGATCCTGAGCCATGAATAAAGAATGGCACCAAAACACCCTCCGAGAGCAACTTCTCCCAACCATCCAAGAACAGTTTGGTGACCCACAATGCCTTTTCCAGTATGATGGAAAAGGCATAAGGCAAAAGTGAGAAGTTGGTGGTTCGGGTAAAAAAAACATCAAATTTTGGGGTCCATGGCCAAGAAACTCCCCAGACGTTTAATCCCATTGAGAACTTGTGGTTAATCCTCAAGAGGCGGGTGGACAAACAAAAACCCACCAATTCTGACAAACTCCAAGCATTGATTATGCAAGAATGGGCAGCTGCCATCGGTCAGGATTTGGCCCAGAAGTTGATTGCCAGTCTGCCAGGGCAAATTGCAGAAGGGCCAACACTGCAACTATTGACTCTTTGCATAAACTTCATGTCATTGCCAATAAAAGCCTTTGAAACTTCTGAAATGCTTGTAATTCTATTTCAGTATCCCATAGAAACATCTGACAGAAAGATCTAAAGACACTGAAGCAGCAAAACTTTGTGAAAATTAATACTTGTGCCATTCTCAAAACGTTTGGCCACTGTAGCCATTGAAAAAGAGTGAGTTTGGAAAGTGAATGGCCTGAATGGACAGGTGTAAGGAGCACAAAATGAAAACACGGGGTACTTAAAATCTTTTATTAATGCTAATATCAATAAGAACAATGCACTTCACAAATGTATAAAAGCACAATCAAATTGGTTTAGTACAATTGCTGTTTGGTAAGAGCTTCAACAAGTGCATATTTAATTTAAGAGTACATAAAAATTCATTAACATTGTTAAACAAATCATATACTAACAAAAGCAATTATAATTCTAATACAACATGTTTCAAAGAATGTTTCCATGACAGAATAATAGAAATGCTTTTAAAAATCTCAGACCAAAGTTAAGCAAGGTGATGACCGAACTACCATTGGACAATATTGTTAAATTCAAACAAATTTACAATTTAAAAAAAGCGATCGCATTGATACGATTCCGCTATTTAAAACAAAATAATACAACTGAGTGCTTCTTCCCTGTGATTCATACAGCAGATCAAGATGTTTTGCTACAATGACCTGACGTGAGGTAGTGAGGTGAGACATGTGAATAAAATAAAAATGGAAAACTTAACGGACCTTCCTTTACGGGGCTCTGTACCATTATGATAAAGTGCGACCATTGTAGGGCCGACGTCCGAGCAAATGAATCGACAACGTCAGTCTACACCAGCAAGCTAGCATGATTCATCATAACCTTAGTGATCAAACAGATTTATAAATGCAGTTCAAAAAGAGTACAGGGTGGTCCAGATGATGTCCACATGCCAGGACCATCTACTGTCCATTGTCACCCACGTGTGCTGGGGAGGCAGCTTAAGGGCTCTGGTGATGGTAATTACCTGCCGAACTTTAATTGCAGGAAGAGGTTCACGAGTTCTCAAAGGCCTTCGTTTTGTACCTCAGAAGGAAGGAAATCACAAAGTGGTTCCATTAGAACATACATAAGAACAAACGAAATTTGACAAACGAGAGGAGACCATTCAGTCCATCAAGGATGCTTTTTTAACTAATAGTTAAGCTCTCCCAATATCCTTCTTAAAGGTTTCTGCTTGTCCAGACTCCCAGAACTAACTGTGTTATGAAGTGCTTCCTGCTTTCAGTCCTCAATGCACTTCCCCTTCATTTCCACTGATGTCCTTGAGGGTGTGATTCATCCTTAAGCTGAAAGAATGTTGCTGGATCTGCTTCATCGTAGCTTTCCTTGTTGTAAAAGGT
The DNA here is from genome assembly GCA_026402145.1 of Polypterus bichir lapradei. Taxonomy (NCBI): domain Eukaryota; kingdom Metazoa; phylum Chordata; class Cladistia; order Polypteriformes; family Polypteridae; genus Polypterus; species Polypterus bichir. The sequence continues at coordinate 11,674,761 of JANRMT010062852.1, forward strand.
AGATTTATTTATTATAACATTAAGGGACACATCAAAGTTAAAACACAGTTCATAACAGGATTGGGGTTTGGGGGTCCAGATTTTTCTTCTAAATCCACTAACTTCCTCAAACAGTTCTCAGGAATGATTTAGAGCAGACATTGTCTCTTCTCTGACTCCAGCAAATGATCCACATTGTCCCTGAAATTGGACCAACCCAGTCCAGAAAATCATCATCGAATTGTTTAAATATAATGAATGTCCTCTATTTCTTCAAATGGGAAATGTGAACTGATGGGCATTAATTTGACTGAGACAACGGTAGAGTTTGTTTCCTTACTTAAGCACTAATGGATCCTTCTTTCACGAGTGAGTTTAGTAAAGAGAAAAATCGCCTGATTGAGATGATGGGTAGTCCATATACAGGAAGGTCCTGGAGGGAGGCCTTACAAAGTGCTCAGTTATCAAACTGTTATCAATTGAAAAAAAAAGGCCTAGGAGTTCTTGATCTGGACAGGTTGAGTGCCAAATGGACCTCCTTTGAAGGTCTCCCAGAAGGAATGAGCTCACGGATCACTTCTAGTGCATTCTGTGTTATGAGGTAGCTTGGTTTATTCTAACTTCAGTAAAAAAGAATCCATTTTATAATCACAATTCAATAGCAGTATTGGCCAACCCCACCCGTTGTTAATTTTTAATCACAGCTCCTACCGAGAGCATTTCACCTTGTTGGGACTGCCTTACATATGCAGCAGTCAGATGGATAATGTGGATATTTTACAGTAAATTAATTCTTCCTTTCATCCAACATTTTCATAATCGAGTCCTTGTTATAAGCTGCTTTTATGTTACTTGCCTTTGGCTGATGTCTAATGAAAACAAACAATTGGCGGAGCCCTTTATGGTCCAGCGGTTAAAGCACCCAATAAACGCAGTGTTGTGTGATCTGTTAGAAGTGAACTTGCATGATTCCATCTGTGCTTGCCGTTTTAATTTTAATAGACACAGATGATGCAGCACATTAAAAAGCAGTCGTAAAAAAACGCCATTTGGACTTAAGAGCTTTCCATCGCTATCACATCAATGTTCTAGGAGCAGGAACATAAAATATTCATTTTTCATGTGTAGGATCCGACAGCCTACAAGCGGATCAGTAGGCAAGACATTACCCTTTATTCATCCTTCATCTTGAAAAGAGACGCGTCCACCCTTGTACTTGTTTACAAGGCTTACTGCGAAAGAATGCGATTAACAAGTTCGGAAAGGCTTGTCCCACAGCCATTGGCGTAATCTGTTAAATCAATCAAAGTGATGCGGTAAACGCGATAATAATTATTATTACCTTAGCAGAAGGAAAGTCCTTCAAAATAAATGTGAAGAAAATCAACGCCGGTGCTCACTAAATGCCTATAATGCTCAATTGGCAACTCCTTCTAAAAGTAAAGGCTTATAATTTATTTAAAAAAAAATAATAAAACTGCACTATGTTTGGCAGCTATAATAATATAATATCATTAACTATGTAGGCAAAGCAAAGCTACTCATCCATTCACTTATTGCACCCACCCGCTCTGCTCTACGCTGGTAGGGGAGCACATTTTGCAAGCTTTGGGGCAGAAGGCAGGCAGCATCAGAGAATATGTTTTGAGCATAGCAAAGGTGCTACATAAATAACACGATTTATTATTTTTATTACATTACTTATAAACACCAATTTAAATTTTGTCTTCTCGAGCAGTGAGGCTGCATCATTAACCACTGTGCAGCATAAAATATTACATTTAATTAAAGGAAATGATAACTAGAAAATGTTAAAATGCATCGCATAACAATACAAAAACAGGATACGGGACCTCGAAAATGGGCCAAAGTAAAAAAAAAAGGAGGTTCATTTCAAATGACGCTGCTCACAGGTTCAGAAACCTGTGGCCCCATGGATAAAATATGTTTACGCTTGGAAATGTATGTTAATCATGTATTACACAAAAGCCGGGATTTATAAATCACTGACCTGATGTGCAAATTACTTTAAAAGATAGATAGATAGATAGATAGATAGATAGATAGATAGATAGATAGATGTGAAAGGCACTATATAATAGATATGAAAGGCATCATATGATAGATAGATAGATAGATAGATAGATAGATAGATAGATAGATAGATAGAT
>JANRMT010062852.1:11677082-11692643 GCA_026402145.1 Polypterus bichir lapradei
TAGATAGATAGATAGATAGATAGATAGATAGATAGATAGATAGATAGGTTTTAGCGTAGTTGGCAAGTGTGGTACGTATGCATTTGCCACATGAAGTGTAGGCATTAGGTGTTAAAACCATCACTGAAGACATCAACAAGTCATCTACCTGAAGCTAAGCATGTTCGGCTGTTCGGATTGTCCTCTCATCTAAGCCAGCACTTGGATGAGAGACCAATCAAAACAACCATAGGTTGCTACTGGAAGTGGTGTTGGTGAGGCCAGCAGGCGATGCTTACCCTGTGGTCTGTGTGTGGATCCCAATGCCCCAGGGCATGGATGGCGACACTGCACTGTTAAAGAATGGTGCCATCCTTTGGATCGAGGTTCTGACTCTCTGTGGTCACAAAAGATCACTGGGCATCCTTCATAAAGAATTGGATGTATGTCCTGGCTAAATTGCCCACCATGGCCTAGTCATTCTAGCCCCCTAATCATCCCCTGTGTCCGATTTGCTGTCTCTCTTACCACTTCACCTCCTAACAGCTAATGAGTAGTGAATGTACTGGCATGCTGAATGCTGCTTATTGGTGGTGGTTGAAGTGGCTGTCCACACTCTATGTAAAGAGCTTTGAGTAATGAAAAAAGCCCTATATAAATATTAAGAATTATTATTGTTATTAATGTTATTATTGTAATTATTATTACTATTGGTAGTAGTAGTAGTAATATTAGAATAACTGTCACTTGGGTCACATCCTGATGCTACTGAACTGTTTATAGTTTTACAGTTTATTGACATGTTCTCCCAATCCAGTGGTCTTCAGTGTTGGCAATAATGCCTGATGCCTACACTTAATAATAAGTTGCCTTATCCTTCAGATGAGACATAAAAACCGAGGTCCTGACTCTCTGTGGTCATAGAAGATCACAACCTGGTCATTTTGGCCTCCTTTTCATCATCCCGTCTCTAAATTGTTGTGAGTGTACTGATTTAAAATAGCTGCCATCGCCTCCTCCAGGTGGATATTGCACATCGGTAGTTATTGAATTATTGAAGTGGCCCCCCAGTGTCCATGTAAAGCACTTTGAAACTCTTGAAAAGAGTTACATAAATGCCATGTCTCCTTCTTCTTAGCATTTAGCCTATAGACAGGGGGTGTTGCGTGTTGTACGACAACACTGGTGATGGCAGGCTTACACAAGGAGTGAATTTTGAAGGATTGTGTTGATGTTTTGGTTTTTGATAATGACTGCCTCATAAGCCCATTTAAACTTCTTAGAGCTGCTTTCTTGAAGTTATGTGATGAAATGGAACCTACGTTACAAAGAACATCAAGCGATCCCTGTTCCATTATATGTTTTAGGGTATTTAGAGAGAGGCGGTATTCTTTGTGAACTGGTTGACCACTCACGAATCGCGCTCTTGTTCTTGTGTGGTGTCATGCCATCTATATGGGATGGTATAGTTAAGATGCTACCCAGATGTATCCAATTTCCTGAATATCAGAGTCAGCAAGCTGAGAGCAAAAGGCAATTCTTCTGATTTTCCTAATGCAATTGGCGTAGTCGGCTGCGCTAACAATGATAATCTTTCTTCACCAGTACCTTATCACTTAAACAGATCACTAGCGACTAAACCAACTGAAGATTCTTGTCTTAACTTTCTCTCAGCTGACTCTGCAAAGACAAAACATTTCTGGCTACTAACTCATTCTACTACTTCCATGGTCAATGACATTAGTCAGCACACAAGGAAATGATTTTTTTAAATGATCGCGTCATTTCAGCGTTAACCTTTGATTTCCTCAGAACTCGAGAGAATCTATAACATCAGTAGGGTCATCTTCAGTCTCTATCGGTGTGATGGTGGCTTCGATAGCTTTAACCGAATTCTTATGTGCCTCCATAAACTTCTGGAGGTACTTTGAAGTATACAGCCAGTGATGTTTGAGAATGTCTTCCAACTCATAGCACTTGGACTGTCGAGCATTCATTTTACGGAAACGACGGAAGAGTTTATTTCCTGACTCGTTTCCTTCACTGGCCCAAGCACCGATGGATCCTTCTTTTTCGATGATTTCGGGTACATGAGCCAACGTCTTGTGTAAATAGTTGGTAATCTTTCCATCATAGCGATAACTGAAGGTGGAGGAGAGAAGCTCCGCAAAGCGCTGCGAGTTAAAACTATATCGACATAACAGGTCGGGACATTCTTTAAGTGGACAAGTTGAACGCCAGACAGGTTTCATTTGAAGGTAGAGGTTCACGAGTTCTCGAAGAGCTTCTTTGCGCTCCTCTGAGGGAACGAGTTCACAAACTGCTTCCACTGCTTCACTGGTTATGAGTTTGCGAGCAAAATTTCCGTTCATTCTCATAATTGGTTTTAAGTTCATCTTTTTTCTCAGTTGCTTGTCCAGAGCCGATTGCCATCTTTTTCTTTCCTCTTTTGTAGGGTTGGGATTTTGGAAGACTTCCCCAATTTCATCCTGGAAAATCTTGTAAAACTCAGCCGCATTTCCAATGTCACAATGGAGTGCATCGATGGAAGGGTGGGTCTCCATGAAAGGTTTGGCTGAAACGCCTTTGACTCTGTCCCGGAGGTCATCAGCAGACTCTGAGAATGGGTTGGACCTCCAGATTTCGTAACGTTCCAAGTTCTCTTCATGACTTCTAGTAATGGTGTGGAGAATCATGTTTCTGGATGCTTCAACCCTGGTAGAGTCACAAAGTGTGCATATATACGTCGACCCAGAGGCTTCTAATCCCTCTAATTCTCTTACCAGTTTTTCATCGTAGCCTGTTCCTCGGAAAATAAAGCGAAAACACCGAGAAAGTCCACCAATGTCTAAAATTAATCGACTCTCCTTCATAGCTTCTCTTTCGGCCACCACGGGGCCTAAGATGGCTGTTAATGTCTCATGATCCGACTCATCAGCGAACATCAGGCAGAGTGGCTTGCAGCACAGTTCAGAATTAGGCTTGGACTCTTGAAAGATCATAACGTTGTTGCCCTCTTCATCTCGTGTCGCAATTGACATAATCGTGAAAGAGTAGCGCACAGCTTTTTCTGGTAGTGCTGGACCACCACCGTGTTTTTCACTTACATCTCCCATTCCATCACATGACTCTTTTACTGTCACTGTAAAAATTTCGGTGGAGGAATCATCCAACTCATGCTCCTTTATGCCTTCAAGGATATCCTCCTCCAGGTCCTTCAGAGCAGCAACCACGGCGACATCATAACGGAACCTACGAGCAATAGTGTCCATCTGGGCATCGTCCACTGAAGCTTTCCATCCTGACAGGCCATCGATGATGCCTACTTCTGTGTTGCTTGAGACATTTTTCAAAGACGGTTGCCACTCATATGGGTGATATCCTGGCAGAAGCGCCTTTTCTGCATTTCGGAGGGCATGCAGGGGCTGGAAGATTTGCCGTCCGCTTGTCGCTTTCACTGTGCGGTACATTTTGTGGTACTGACTGCAGCTGAGAAAGGTGTTGACTCGAATTGCTAGGCAGACTGCAGGGTGTAGGCCGGAGCCTCGTCCTGTGGAGTGCAGACAAAGAGTTGGATGCAATTAGTAAATGGTATACTGTACTACAAAAGCAACAAACCAAACTATCAGTTAATTATCTATATTGGAGACACCCCGGGGTCCGGACCCAAGAGGGTCATGCTCTTCAGATGGCAGAAACCTGTTCATAGGGGCGGGAATATCTGGAGAAGCTGGTTATAAAAAACAGATCACTGAGCGGCATGTTGGAGGCAAAACACAGCACTTAGAAAGCACTCTGACACTGTGCCCCCACTGCTGAAGCCCAACTGCTTGGGATGCGTGGCTGGTGGCAAACCTTAGATGTGGAAGCTGGACTTGGGTCAGCTCATGGGGCTTGGGGGGTATAGCGTGGCATACGGGTTGCCTCTGATGCCAGGTTAGAGGAATGAGGTAGAGCAGAGTGATGTGTTTGGACAGACAAAGGAGCAAAGTAGCTGGGAGCAGGTGTTGGCCCAGAACATCTGTGGTGGAGCAAGAGCCAATGGTTTATTTTTAGAGCAACTCCTCAGCAATTGGCTCCACCATCAATCGCAGAAGACGCGACCAAAGTGTTCTATGAGTGCTGTGTCTTTGCCCCCACACACTGCTTCTCCAAGTATTCCTGCTCCCTTGGACAGAGTTTGGCCATTTGAGGAGCATGTCCCTCTCACGTCCAGACCCTGGGGTTGCTAAATGTTTAGGGAGGAAATTTAATTCCATAAAACAAATTTAAAACAAAAATTTATTCATATAGACTGGAATAATATTATTAATTATAATATCATATATCATAATTATAATATCAAAATGGTGGCATGGATTGTGGACTATCTTACAGACCTCAGTATGTGCGTCTCGGGAACTGCAGGTCTGTCATTGTGGTCAGCAGCACAGGAGCGCCGCAGGGGACTGTGCTTTCTCCGGTCCTGTTCAGCCAACATACATCAGACTTCCAATACAACTCAGAGTCCTGCCATGTGCAAAAGTTAACTGGCGACACTGCTATCATGGGCTGCATCAGGAGTGGGCAGGAGGAGGAGTATAGGAACCTAATCACGGACTTTGTTAAATGGTGCGACTCAAACCACCTACACCTTAACACCAGTAAAACCAAAGAGCTGGTGGTGGATTTTAGGATGCCCAGGCCCCTCATGGACCCCGTGATCATCAGAGGTGACTGTGCAGAAGGTGCAGACCTATAAATACCTGGGAGTGCAGCTGGATGATAAACTGGACTGGACTGCCAATACTGATGCTCTGTGCAAGAAAGGACAGAGCTGACTATACTGACTTAGAAGGCTGGCATCCTTCAATATCTGCAATAAGATGCTGCAGATGTTCTACCAGACGGTTGTGGCGAGCGCCCTCTTTTATGCAGTGGTGTGCTGGGGAGGCAGCATAAAGAAGAGGGACGCCTCACGCCTGGACAAAGTGGTGAAGAAGGCAGGCTCTATTGTAGGCACGGAGCTGAACAGTTTGACATCTGTGGCAGAGCGACGGGCGCTGAGCAGGCTCCTGTCAATCATGGAGAATCCACTGCATCCACTGAACAAGATCATCTCCAGATAGAGGAGCAGCTTCAGCGACAGACTGCTGTCACCATCCTGCTCCACTGACAGACTGAGGAGACCCCACACTATGCGACTCTTCAATTCCCCCCGTGGGGGTAAACGTTAACATTATACAAAGTTATTGTCTGTTATACCTGCATTGTTATCACTCTTTAATTTAATATTGTTTTTTATCAGTATGCTGCTGTTGGGGTATGTGAATTTCCCCTTGGGGATAAATAAAGTATCTATCTATCTATCTATCTAGAACTTATATAGTGCCTTTTACATCTAGCTATCACTTAATGCTTTCAAATCTATCTATCTATCTATCTATCTATCTATCTATCTATCTATCTATCTATCTATCTATCTATCACTGTTATGATGTAGGCTGAAATTTGAGTTTTGGTAGCCTTTTCCTGTTAAGGAAGCCATGTTGTGTACTGTTGTGAGGGTCACGCCCCTCGTTTCTAGGGGGTGTGGTCTCTGGGGTCATAACCTTGAGTTAATCAGCAGGCGGGGTGTAGGTCAGCCTTATCTGAACTGCGGATAAAACCTTACTTATATTTTTGACTTCATGTGTGATTGCTTTTCATGTCTTGCCTGGTTTTTGACTTATTGCCTGTTATTTGACTGTGAATTTTGTGTCTCGTCTGAGTTTCAGCCGCTTCGTTTATTTTTATTTTCCTTCATTTGAAAATAGTTATCTGTTTTTCCTGCCGAGTCGGGACAATCACAGAATAAAAGAACATGAGGAGCAGATGAATCACTTGTACCAAATGTCTCCCTAAGGCATGCATCTTGTTTATGAGTTATGATAGAAATGGACAATCATTCTGAAGCCTAAATCGACGTCCATACTTTAACAAGAGAACACAGAGCACACAAAATCCCTTTCATCTTGGCACAATCTAATTCAGCCACCAACCCAACAGCATTTCTTTGGAACAGAGTCAGTTCCGGCACACTTGCTGTTCTTCAAATTCAGTTCCCTGCTTAAAAGCTCTGTTGGGAAATGAGAGCAGCCAGGGTCCAGTCAATACTTCCATCCGTCCATCAGTCTTCTAACCTGTGTTACGTTTGCACGTCCTAGGATCTCATTTGAGGTATGTGATAACCTGCCATTGAGAGAGGGGATGCTATCGCTAACTGTTTCTTCTACTTTTCTCCCCGCAGCTCCAAGAAACAACCCAGTGAGGACACTTTGCCCCGCCCCTTCCGGCCTGCATAATGTAAGAAGCCCGGACACCTGGAAAGAGGCGTCTTTTTAGAAGCTGAGTAGACCGGCGGATGGAGGTCTTATGAAGGACTTGTGATTGCCTATAAGCCTATTTTTTTTGTTTTGTCCCAAGAAGGTTCTATAATTGCATTAGAAAGGCACTTAATTAAGATAGAGACTGGTATTAGACGGGACAGTCTGGCTGGTGTCTCAACTATTCTTCGTTGTTGCAACCTGTCTTTACTGCACCCGGCCAAACCTGTTTATCCAGTTTTGTTGATTCCTGCAACACAGGACATGAAGTGGTATCCTATCGGGCGTAGGGCTGCTCCACTGCTATGAGAGGATCCAGTCGAGGTAGTTCAGGCATCTAATTAGAAGACCTCCTGGATTCCTCCCTATAGACGTATTTCAAGCATGTCCATACAAGAGGAGACCTTGGGGTCTACCTATGACATCCTGGAGAGATTTTATCTCTTTGCTGACTTGGGGACACCTCTGTATCCCATGGAGGAGTTGGAGGTGACAGGGAAAAATGATGTCTGGGTGTCATTGCTCAGACTTCTGCCTCTGTGACATCCATCCATCCATCCATTATCCAACCCCCTATATCCTAACTACAGGGTCATGGGGGTCTGCTGAAGCCAATCCCAGTCAACACAGTGTGCAAGGCAGGAAACAAAACCCAGGCAGGGCGCCAGCCCACTGCAGCCTCTGTGACATGGATCTGGAAAAGCATCAGAAAATGGATGGGCATTTAGTTTTCCATTGCAGGTTGGTCAATCCTAAATATTGATATGCTACAATGTCCTTTCTTACTGGACACCTTCTGACCTGCCCAATTTTAGCTTTTTAACAGGGGGGGCATGCAGGTGATGGGTGTGATGGAACAAGGTGAAGAGAACAGAAAGAAATGGATGGAAATGATCCGCTTTGGCAACCCCTAACGGGCGCAGCCAAAAGAAGAAGCAGAAGAAGAAGAAGCAGATGATTATTTTAAGATCATTGATGACAGTTCAACATTAAAAAGGCTTTCCTTGGGGCCCTAATCTTAACCCTACAAGTAATTAAATAAAATTGATATAAATAATACATTATTTTAGTATTTAAGCCAAGTTTGTTTTAAAAAAAATTTTATGGGATATAAAACCGCATTATTAAAATATAACCAGTAGGGGTGTTTTAGTGTATAAACCTTGCTGGTTGACAGTATTGACAGTATTGCTCCCAAATATAAAAATTATTTATTTAGATTAAGAGTTGAAATGCAAAAATTGTTAATAGGTTTCTCTAATAACTATGATGGAGGATGGTATTTGGCTTGATAAAGTGAGCATTTATTGAAGGGATCAGTTGTACCAGAGCATTACCTCAAGGCACATATCCCTTACCCTAACCCTAATCTTAACCCTAATTTCTAAATTACAGCCAATTTTTTAGAAGGCTAATAATGACAGTACCTTGCATGATGGCCTCCAGCTCATCTGCCTTTCTGTGCTCGTTGCCAGCTCTCAAGGCCAAGAGAAACAACGTGAGGCACACCGATTTTATGTCTCCACCCTCCTCTTTCTCTGCAAACATCTTCACCTGATGCTTGAGCTCCCTGAGCCGGTGCTTCTGCGCCCGACGGGTCAAAGAGAGCAGGTGCTGCCGTGGCCGGCCACCTTTGTTGATCGGTGAGTAGGCCTCATTGGCTTTGAACTCCCGGTGACTGAGCGTGTGCGGTCCGTAGTCTTCAAGCTTCACCTGCTCTCCGCAGTCTTCGGATGGACAGCGGATATGTAAGGACTGTAGGATATTCAGGAAAGATTTAGCTGGGGGAGCCAGATTGGAGGAGCAGCAGGCAATTCGGCACACGGGACAATGGGAGCCCATGACTTGGGTATACTTGAGGATGCAAGACCTGCAGAACAAGTGCTTACATGAGTTCTGGATGGGGTCCGCCACTATGTGGCCACAGATCTGGCAGCTAATGGAGTGGACAAAGTCCACGGGGTAGTCAGCGGTCAAGAGACTGGAGCTAAGGTGTGTTTTTTTACAGCGTGTGATGGTCTTGACCCATAAATTACGCTGCCGTTGGAGCTTGGACCAATGTTTTGGTTGACCCTTATCTTGGGCATTCCGCCTTCTCTTCTGTTCTTTCATCTCCACTTTTGCTTTCTTCATTAGGTGAAGGCTTTGAGGAGTTCCTTTCCGCTTGACGGAGCCTCTGGGGAAGCAAAGCTTGCAAAGAACAGAATGGGGTCTCCACTGTGGTGTGCGGATGCGAGAGAAGCAGCAGAAACCCCCTCCTCTTATGGCTATCTTCCAGCAGCTGTGGCAAAAAAAGGTGGGATGGACGGTCTCGAGGTCACCGGTGACGTCCACCTTGAACACCTTTAAGATGACTTCTGGCCAGCTGCTGGCCCTGCAGCCCATCTTCCTCAACTTCTCCCTGCTCATGCTGTCCAGTAGCCCTTGAACTTCATATTCAAAGTTGGCTTGATATTTTTTCAACGTGGAGCCACAGAGTCTGCACAGCGTCCTCAGATTATTCATATGTGCGTCGATTTCTGCCAGCTTCAGGTCCAATGAATTCTTCTGGATGGATTCTTTTGACTTTCCACCCAAGCAGAGCTTCATGACGCCAGCAAGGCCCGGCCTCTCGTTGAGCATGTCGGCGTCCTTTGGAGATTCGGACTCAGTCACGTCTGGCGGTTGGTTCTCTTTGTCTGGACACAGTGGAGCTCTCTCAATGGACTTGATGCGGAACAGTTTGAACTTCCAATCCGAGAATTTGGAGTACGGATGCTGGATTTCTGAAGGCACAGGGCGCCAAGGAGTGTCTGCCATCTGTGCTGCCATGCCAGCCGGTGATGGAGTCCTAGAAATAAAATCAGGAATAATATGAGGCGAAAACAATCAGGTCTGGGCAAAAGAGCAATTCTTTGGAACTTCTATCATTCCACACTCTAGTCATCCAACCCTTATTAAACCCACTCAAATAAACTGCTCAAAAAATTTAAAGGACCACTTTGAAAACGCATCTGATCTCAATGGGGAAAATAAATCCTGCGGGATATCTCTACTGATATGGCCTGGGGAATGTGTTAGGAATGAAAGGATGGCACATCATTTGATGGAAATGAAAATGATCAACCTACAGAGGGCTGAATTCAAAGACACCCCGAAAATCAAAGGGAAAAAAATGATGCGGCAGGCAGGCAGGCAGGCAGACATTTCCATTTTGCCAAAACTCCAAATCGTACTCAGTAGTTTGTATGCTAGGAGACGCAGCAAACCTTCTGGCAATGACAGGCACATATTGATGTGCCATCCTGGAGAAGTTGGACCACCTGTGCCACCTCTGTAAGGTCCAGGTATGGCCTCATGCCACTAGTAGTGACACTGACCGTAGCCAAATGAAGATGAGAAGTGAAAAATGTCAGTGGCCTCCCTGCACCTGTTAAACCATTCATTCCTGTTTTGGGGGTCATCTCATTGTTGCCCCTCTAGTACACCAAAGCAGTTGAAACTGATTAGCAAGCCCCTCTGCTACTTAACTGACCAGATCAACAGCCCAGAAGGTTCATTGACGTGATGCTATACTCGGATTCTAAAGGGATCCTTTCATTTTTGATGATCAGTATACATTTCAAGGTTGTGAGGAGCTGCAGCTTGTCCTGGAACCTGCTCTACTGGGGATGCCAGTCCACTGCAGGGCACACTCCGTCATACAGGAACAATTTTAGACACCCCAGATCACCTGTCACACATGTGCCTTTGGGCTTCAGGAGGAAAGGTCAGAAGTGTTATGACTAAACCCAGTGACCTCCATCCCAGTCCAAACCTAGGAGAAAATCCAAAATGAACAGACAAGTAAGCCATGCCTACCACCCTTAACATATAGTAGCTCATAGAGTTCTTCACAAAACTGCAGAACATACAGACGCAGATTTCTGGGAGCCAAACCCAGTGCACTACAGCGACCCTTTGGATCTCCAGTCATCCATTTTCAAATCTTAATCTTATCCTATTCAGGACAGTGCAGCTAAACATCCATTACAACAAGGAAGGAAGCAGCCCATTTGAAGGAATGCTCAAATGAATTGAAAACCTTCACCCACAGGAGAACGTGACTGCTTGAAGGTTGATCTTTGATAGCTCATAAGACTTAAAAGAGATTCTCTTTTATGTGTCATTTAAGAATAAACTTTGTTGCAGACGTGTCTCCTAACATTCTTTTAGAGAAATGGCTTTAGATGAAAAGTAGACGTGGGATACCACTGAGGTAAAAAGGGACAAAATTGAGAATTTGGTTTGAAAAGCATTTTGTGAAGTCTTTTTCTAATGTTGTAATCTCTTTCAAGATTTCCTATTGTTTACTTATTATTGGATTGAGGCCTTTATCTGAGTTGATTTACAACATCTGAGATATGATTGGGTACATTTCGTTTATATTTCCAATCGGAGCACAGGAAGGTGACGTGACTTATTCATAGTCAGATGGTGTCAGCGGTGGGATTTAAACACCAACGTCCAAACTCTTAACCACTGTGTCATATTGCCTATCGAATCTTCCAGAAGGACAGTGATGTGATTGGAGCACAGCAATGTAAATCCGAGCAACTAATAGTGTTATTTAGAAACAAGGAATGCAATTTTGTAATTGTAGTGAAGTGTTTCATGCATGTACCGTGTCACAGATGTGCGCATGGGAGGCAACCGAAGGGATCAAAAAAGAGATAATTCCATTCCAGACCAGGGGGTGGTGGAGTGCAATGTCATTTAACGATCAATTAACATCCATCCATTTATCTAAATGAGTATAATTTAATTAGTTAATAAACCTATCCATTAAACGAAATGATTATTTCATTTATTATCGAACTAGTAAGCATATATTTGCCTAGCAAATGAAATGTCAATTTGCTATCAATTTATATTGCCCATCTATTTAACTGAATATCATTCTTTTTACTAATTAATTTCCATCCATCAATAAAATAAAGATTTGATTTATTATTATTATCAACTAATGAGCATACGCTTGTCAACTAAATTAAAAGTCATCTCACTATCAATAAACATTCACTCATTAAATGGAATGTCATTTGATTAATTGTTAATATGACGTTAATATGATTAATAATGTTCATTAATATACATCCATCGATTAAATAATTATTACATTTTTTATTAACTAATCTGCATACATCTGTCAATTAAATTATATGTCACTTCACTATCAATCAACATCCATCCATTAAATGGAATGTTAACTGATTAATAATTAATATACACCTATCAAAGTAATATGGTAGATAGTAATAAAGTGGTAGATAGTAATAAAGTAATTGTTACATTTATTATGAAATTATTAACATCCTTCTGTTAAATGAAATACAATTTAACTATCAATTAATGTCTAACCGTCCATTAAATTGAATATCATTTATAGAGCTATTAATACCCATCGATCCATCAACAAACTAACCGATTAATAAAATAATTATTATCCCTCTGTCAGTTAAACAAAATGATATTTTGCTATCAATTAACATACTTCTGTCCATTACATTAATATACATCCATCAATTAAATAATTATTACATTTATTATCAATAATTGTATTTATTATAAATACGCATCTATCTAATGAAGAAATGTGATTTAACCATCAGTTAACATCTATTAATTAATAATTAATTAATACCCATCAGTCCATCAATAGAGTAATTATTACATTATTAGCAACTAATACGTATCCATCTTTCTATTAAATGTAATGTCATTTATCTATCAATTAACATCCATCCGTCCAGGACATTAAATATTGTCTAATTAATTAAATCAATTAACATCCATCCATCTATTAAAATTAATATCAATTAACTAATAATGAATTAATACCCATCAGTCCATCAACAGAACAATTATTGCATTATTAGAAACTAACACTTATCCATCTTTCTATTAAATAAAATGCAATTTAACTATCAACTAACTATCCATCCATTAAACTGAATATAATTTAATTATTCACAAATTTATATTAATCCATCCAACAAAATGAGTTAATAAGAGTCCACTTGTCTATTACTTGAAATTTTATTTAACAATCAGTTAATATAATCCATTAAACTCAATTTGATTACCTTTTTAACATCCAATAAAATGGTTCTTACATTTATTACCAACTAATAAGCATATATTTGTCTACTAAATAAATTCATTGTCAATCCACATCCATCCATTAAACTGAATATTGTTTAATGAATTACTAATTCCTACCCATCTATCTAAAATAATAATCATCCATCCATCCATCCATCCATCCATCCAACTGAAGGAGCTTAGCAAACATCATGTCTGAAATGGCAACGACAACACCTGCAGGGGGCGCCAGCCCAGAGACAAGTGTGTAACCCTGATTACATCTGCAGTGGTCCGGTGCCACAGTTGGAGGAGAGGTCCTACTTTTTAAATATCAAATAATAAGTAAGCATCTCTGTATTGAATGAAATGTGTGCCTACTTTTTAATTAACATCAAACCGACTGACCAGTAAACAGAATATTATTTAGTTAATTATTAATGAATAACCCTTCATATCAGTAAAATAATAATTACATTCATTGTCAAAGAATTCGTATCTTTCTGTTTATCCAAAGGAGTGCCAATTGTTATCTACCCATCCATTTTCATGCCCTCTTCCCCACACTAGCTTTTTCTCATTTTACTTTTGGGAGTCTCTGCCCGTCTCCCACTTCACCTTCTGCCCACTTTATAATTCAGTTCTTACCCAGATTTCTGTTCACTGCCTTCATGGTGCCATAAATCCCTGACCCTGTCCCCTCGATGTGACAAGTGTATGACAATACTAAGCGCTGGCGTCCTCTTACCTTGTTATCTTGGTTTTGTTTTGTTTTTTTATTGTTTATTCTCTTGAGAGTGGCTCACATCTGCTGTGCCCCCCAAGCCGTGCATGAATGCCCCCGACTGGAGGAGACGCTAGCGGGTGTTACAGTCAGCTGCCGTGTTGTGCACAGTGACCCTCCGAGCACAACGGCCGTGCCCTTATATGCAGTGAACAAAGAGGGCGCGCGCCCACCACAACAACACTCTGTCAGCCGCACTGCAAACCGCAAGCCGAGTGAGAGAAGCCGCGGACCCTCACCTGCCATGTGGTTTAGGTGTTAGGAACGTATTTCTGCTGTGCAGGTGTCCGGCCTCGTATAAGGAGGTCTTCATGAACTGGCTTTGTCTCGGCAGCATTTCTAAATTGTTCATTTATTTTCAGTGACTTCTTATTCCTCTTAAAATGAACATCCTTGCTTTGAAACTTTAAATTGATATTACATGGAGCTGATTATTGACCTTCACCATAGCAAAGAGTCTCTATGCCCAGTTATGATTCAGGGTGTGGATGATGAGGTGGTGCACTGCTACAAGGACTTGGGGGTCCACATTAATAACTGGCTGGACTGGTCCTGTCACACAGAGGAACCAGAGAAGAAGCGGCAGAGCAGACTCTCTGTTCTTAGGAGACTGAGCTCCTGTAACGTGTGGAGTGACGTCCTTAACATCTTCTACAACTCTGTGAGGGTCAGCGTGGTGTGCTGGGCTGGTAACGTCACTTCAGGAGAGGACCACCAGATCAATAAGCTAATTAAGAGGGCAGGCTCAGTTAGGGGACTTAATCTGGAACCCCTGTAGGTCGTACTGAAGGACAGAACTGCAACAAAACTGTGTGACAATACGAGCAAAGCTGCACATCCTCTCCGTGACCTGCTGACATGGAGAACTTTCAGACCATCAGCAGGCGTCTGTCAAGAAACCCCAGGGGTTCCGACAGAAAAAACAGCTGGAGAGCGTATGACACGGACGGAAGCGTGAAGTCTTCTTTCTTTTTAGTATTCTCGTGTGTATTTACTTATTTATTTATTTACTGAGCTTCTCTAAAGGATACATTTCACTCATAAGATCAAAAGAAATGTAACAAACGAGAGGAGATCATTCAATCAGTTTCTCACTGATTTCACAAATACTTGATCTTTCCCAATACAGTAGAACCTCTGGTCACGAACGTTTCCGAACATTTTGCATCTGTTCACGACCACACGCTCTGGTGACGAACAAAAACACTGGCGACCAGTTTCCCTACGTGCGTTCGTACGCGCCAATGAGTTCCCATTCTCCGTTTTCCATTTTCTTTTGTTTGCGTATACAGGGCCTAACAAAGCAGCTGATATTGCAAAAGGAGTTACGATGTTAGCCAGGCAGAGGCCTCAAGTGCTGGAAGAGGCAGAAAAACTGATGCTAGTGTGGCTGAACGAGAAGCAACTTGCAGGGGATGGCGTAAGCGAGGCGATCATACGCGAGAAAGCCAGGAAGATTCATGGTGATTTGCTGAAAAAATATCCTTCTTTGAGTGGCGAAGGTGAGGCATTTAAAGCCAGTAGAGGACGGTTTGAAAAGTTTCACAAGAGAAGTGGCATTTCATTTTTTTTCCCTGTGCTTAAAACTCATAAAAAAAGTGTTTACAGCGAGCCGTTTGTAAGGTCTAGTGCAAACTCTTACAGTGTTAGTTTTCTCTGTTGTTCAAGGTTTTCTCAGTATTATTCAATCTTTTTACATTTAGTATACTATTACGTTGTGTATTCTATGGTGTGATTAACTATTTTTATGCTTAAAAAATATATATATTTACATACAGATCATGTGGTCTGGAATGGATTAATTGTATTTACATACAATCTTATGGGGAAATTATGTTCAGGTCACGTCCAGAGTTTTGGAACGAATTACAGTCATGACCAGAGGTACCACTGTGTCTAATTTAGATGAATCTTAAGCGTGGACAACTCCATGGCTCAGCAGTCTGTTCATTAGTCCCAAAACTATCAACATAAAGAAGTGCTTCTGTCTTAAATGCACTGCCCCTTAATTTCCATTGGCGTAATCTTGAGTGTGGGATTCACCGATAAGTTGCTGGATAAACTTTATACAAAGCCTTTGAGGACTCAAAATACTGGGATTAGGACGCCATGGAATATCCTCTGCACAAAAATAAACAGATTTAATTCTCAGAGTCACAGTGGGACAAGTCATTACGACTCAAAAACTAACATCTATCTATCTATCTATCTATCTATCTATCTATCTATCTATCTATCTATCTATCTATCTATCTATCTATCTATCTATCTATCTATCTATCTATCTATTATATAGTGCCTTTCATATCTATCTATCTATCTATCTATCTATCTATCTATCTATCTATCTAT
>JANRMT010062852.1:11692653-11704067 GCA_026402145.1 Polypterus bichir lapradei
TATCTATCTATCTATCTATCTATCTATCTATCTATCTATCTATCTATCTATCTATCTATCTATCTATTATATAGTGCCTTTCATATCTATCTATCTATCTATTGTGGAAAGCAGCCCAGACACAGACAGGCAGACACTAATGGTTTACACCCAATCACACGTTTATTATACATTATTTATATACAAGTGTGCGCACAACCCAGTGCCCCTGCACCAAATCACCCTCAGCCTCCAGGCCTTTCACAATAATGCCTCTTCTCCTTACTGCCTCCACTCCTCTCCACCAAGCTCTGTCCTCTTCCACCCGGCTCCAGCTATCCAATGGAGGGAGGCAGCGCCTTTTATGTTGACCCAGATGTGCTCGAGGTGCCTCCCAATGAACTCATGGTGTCCCCGGTTTTCCTTCCGCCAACACCTCCGGGTGTGGCGGAAGTGCTAATGTCTAGGACTCCTCAGGCATCCGGGCGCACTCTGGCGGTGACCACGATCCCCTATAGGGTTGAGCTTCCATGCTCTGTTCCCGTGGTCCCCATACCAAGCAGGGTGGCTACCCCCTAGTGGTCTGGAGTAGGCGTAATCCCTTTTCTGGTCCTTCCGGGCAAACTGGCTGGGTACTGCCCCCAGCCAGTTGCCACACTATCTATCTATCTACTATATTGTGCCTTTCCTATCTATCTATCTATCTATCTATCTATCTATCTATCTATCTATCTACTTGGCATTCTACCTAATGCAATTGAAGTTTTTTAGAACATTAGATCAATCTGGATGACAATATGCCAGTCAACCTTCATCATTCAATGCATTCAAATCTCATCAGTCCTCTCCACTTATTTCATCTGAAACACGTCAAGTTGAGTTTTGAAAGTGTGAAAAGTCTTCCTGTCCACCACCCTACTTATTCCAAGTGTCTGTGGTTTTCTGTGTGAAGAAAAACTTCCTAATGTTTGTGTGTAATTCTCTTTCACAAGTTTCCAGCTGCGTCCCCATGTTCATGATGAACTCATTTTAAAGTCACTGTCTCAATCCACTGCACTACTTCATACTTTTAAACACTTCACTCAGGTCTCCTCTTCATCTCCATTAAAGGCTCAGCTCTTTTAATCTTTCCTCATAACTCATCCCCTGTAGCCCTGAATCAGCCTTCTCACTCTTCTCTGGACCTTTTCTTGTGCTGTTATGTCCTTTTTGTAGCCTGGAGACCCAAACTGCACCCAGGACTCCAGATGAGGCCTCACCAGTGTGTTATAAAGCTTGAGCAGAACCTCCTGTGACTTGTACTGCACACATCAAGGCGCGATATAACCTGACATTCTGAACATTGTCTGGAGGTTGATAGCTTAGAGTCCACTATGACTACTAAATCCTTCTCATAAGGTGGACTCTCGATTTTCCGACTGCCCATTGTGTATTCAAACCTCAATTTTTTACTTCCTATGTGTAATATTTTACATTTCCTGACATTAAATTTCATCATCCACAAATCTGCCCAAGCCTGTCTGCTGTCCATGTCCCTCTGTGATGATATAACAGATTCCAAATTATCTGCTAATCCACCTATCTTGGTATCATCTGCAAACTTTACCAGCTTGTTCCTTATATTCTTATCCAGATCATTTATTCATATTATAAACAGCAGCAGCCCCAGCACTGACCCCTACTGGTCACCACTCTTAACATCACCCAATTCTAATGAGGTTCCTTGCACATCACCCATTGACACCCCACACCCTGAACTGCCACTTCTTTTAGTTTGATGCCCATCCTCTCACGTGGCGCCTTATCAAATGCTTTCTGAAAGTCCAGATAGATAACATCATCTGCTCCACTTTGCTCGTATCCTTTTTGTTTCCTCCTTATAGAATTCCAGCATGTTAGTGAAACACAAACTCCCTCTTCTGACCCCACACTGACTGTTCCTAATATCTCCTGTCCTTGCCATGTGTTTATTTCTTCCTTTAATTTTCCTGTGATGCACATTACACCTACTGACCTATAGTTGCTTGGCTCTGCCCGATCACCCCTTTTATATGACAAGATAATGTTTGCCATTTTTCAGTCCTTCAGAATTTCCCCAGTGTGCAGTGAGTTCCTAAAAATATGTCTCAACCATTTATATCTGTACTCGCTAACCTCCTTAAGAACTCGAGGGTAAATGTGATCTGGTCCTGGTGATTTGATTGACTTCAGCCTTTTTAATCTGAGCAGCTCTTCTCCCTCCACAATTTCCACACCCTTCAGTACCTCCTTAGTAGTCCCTGTTACCTCTTGACGTAACCTAAATACCTAACTCTTACACATGGAGCAAAACACATTTTTTAATCAACTCTCAGCAGCTTCAGTTCCACTCACAAGGATGACGTCAGCACGTGTGAAAAGAAAATAAGACTTAGGGGGTCACATAGTCATTTATGTGTCATATAGTTATTGCGTATAAAGTGTTTTGCTATGATTTGCACATTAAAATATGGCATCTATGTTAGAAGTGGTATAAAGGGTCAATAGATCATATCACAGGTCGGGTGCCTGAAACTGACTACAGGCAGTCCCCGGGTTACGTACGAGATTTGTTCTTAAGTTGAATTTGTATGTAAGTTGGAACAGGTCCATTATTTTAAGAAATGCTGTCGTTGACCGAATGTAACCAAGTGCTCTGCCAATGAATGATGGAGTGTCACCCCTCTCTGACCTTTTGATTATTGTTGGTTATTCTCTTCTTTACTGTATCACCAGATTTGTGTTTCAGAGACATTGTTGAAGGGTGAAGACAAAAGGTTAAGATGAGCTCTTCTGCACAGCACTGTATACGCTATCACAACAGGAAGGCACCGTCGACAGCACGTCTGGTGTACTGAACAAGAGACAGCTTCCTGCTACGTGCGTAACAGTACAAGCAGGCTCGCTATTGAGAATGAATGGGGACGGCGAGGGGCGATTCGCCACCCGCCCACCACACAGTCACCTCCACTTGCATACAGTATTCTGCCTGCGGCGTCAGCCCACCGAGCGCGAACAATACTTTATTTCCGGCCCCCGGGTGTGGTCACATCTCTTTCTCGCAGGACGTATAACGCTGCTCGCGTTGTGAAGGGGAATGCGGCTGAACGCACGCTAAGGAGATGCCGTCAGATCATCTGCTGTCTTTCTGCTGCAGGCGAGCTGCCTGTTCTGCTTGTCTCGCTGCCCCATCATTTCAAAGCCTGTACAGCAGCTGTCCTTTTGCCACTTCGCATCTCTGTCGCTCGCGTTGTGAAGGGGGTATGAGGGTTAGGTTGGCTGAACGCATGCTAAGGAGAAGCAGTCTGATCATGTGCATGTATTTTGCTGCTGGCAAGCTGCGTGTTTTGCTTGTCGCTTGTCGTTGTTTTAAGAGCTGGAAGCACATGAAACGTGCTTGCCAACAGCAATCCAACAACTGCTAGGTAACATGTCCGTGGACTTGCTTTAAATGATGGCTCACTGCCTTGCCTCACGTGACGTTGTAAAAACAATACTTGCCCTTTATTTCCGCCCCCGGCCGTGGTTAAATCTCCTTCTCAGGACGTATAACACTGCTCGCGTTGTCAAGGCAGGGACGGCTGAATGCATGCTAAGGAGGTGCCGTTGGATCATCTGCTGTCTTTCTGCTGCTGTTGCGCTGCTATCAGTCTTCTGTGCTGTATCCCACCCTCCCTCAATCAGACCTAACATTCACTTAAAACAAAAAAGGCTTCTTAACCTGGCTGGGACACTACAATACTTTCGAATTCCACTGCTTTCATAATCTCTTATCAGCCTTTTCTCTCCAACGCCTTTGGGTCTCTTTTCTCCACGCTGCTCTTTTTTCTTTGCTTAGTCGTTGCCGTCTCATCTACAACGTATTGTCCTTATACGCTTTATATGTGCTGAGAGCACAGGATCGGTGTGTGCTACGTGCCTTTACACGACTGAGTGCTCTTATTTGATAATGTTTGCGTCTCACGGGTCTTTTAAGTGTCTTCAGAGAACTTCCGAGAAGATCATGTCTCGTCGCCCTGCTTTTCCTGTCCTTTTATAATATATATACTGTATATATATATATATATATATATATATATAGTGGAAATGCTTGGACCCAACACACACAGAACATCTTAAAACACACGTGCTTAATTGCAACCCCTATTTACAAACCCAATCCCCAGTGCAGTAATCACCAACACACAGTCCTTTAGACTTCCTTCTTCCTCTTCTTCTCTCTTTCGCCTCCAACTCCTCCCAGGCTAGCTCTGTTCACTTCCACCCGACTCCAGTTCTCTTGCTGGAGTAAGGCAGCCTCTTTTATACCTCCCCCGGATGAACTCCTGGAATCTTCTTCCAGCAGCACTTCCTGGTGTGGTGGAAGTGCTGCCTTCCAGGGCTCCATAAGTATCTGGGCGCCCCCTGGCAGTGACCATGGGCCCCAGCCGGGATGGGCTTCCAAGCTCCTCTCCTGTGGCTACCACGCAGACCAGGGCAGCTGCCCTCTCCTGGCCCGGGGAAGGTATTGCTCCTCTCCCGGACCCTCCGAGCGACCCGGCTGGGCAGGACCCCATACTGTATATAAAATCCAATGTCTGTCTGTCCGCTTTTCACGAGAGAACTACTTAATGGATTTAGATCAAGTTTTTTTCTATAATTTGCTTGAACATTCCAGTTGTTTTTGCGGCTTCTCTCATCACGGTAAGTATCATAGTTTGGTTGTGGCATTGATTTATTTGCGCAAATTCAAGAGAGAGGCTGCGGGACGAGGGGAGGGGAAGGTGGGCAGGGCCCTTCTCACTCATACGCCAGCCTCCATTCAAATTGCTCTACCTCTCACCACGTGTTGGAGCGCACCTTGCCTCCGCTTAGCTAGCGATACTCGCTTGTTAAGCAGCCATTATCATCAACAGATTGCTAAGGAGTGACATATGACATTTTTGATACAGAGAGATCAGAGCTATGGGTGTTTTTTAGAGGGTAGCTGCTCATTGCCAGAGATATCACAGAGAGGAGAGAAATGAAGGTCAGTAGGACCACCACGACAGAATACATGTGTGTGAATGAGAGGGAGGTCATTGGAATGGTGAGGATGACAGGAGTAGAGTTGGCGAAGGTGGATGAGTTTTAGTACTTGCGATCAACAGTACAGAATAACAGGGATTGTGGAAGAGAGTGGAGGCAGGGTGGAGTGGGTGGAGAAGAGTGTCAGGAGTGATTTGTGACACACGGGCATCAGCAGGAGTGAAAGGGAAGGTCTACAGGACGGTAGTGAGACCAGCTATGTAATATGGGCTGGAGACGGTGGCACAGGAGACAGAGCTGGAGGTGGCAGAGTTAAAGATGTTAAGATTTGCATTGAGTGTGACGAGGATGGACAGGATTAGAAATGAGGACATTAGAGGGTCAGCTCTGGTTGGACGGTTGGGAGACAAAGACGGAGAGGCGAGATTGCATTGGTTTGGACATGTGAGGAGGAGAGATGATGGGTATAATGAGAGAAGGGTGCTAAGGATAGAGCTGTCAGGGAAGAGGAGAAGAGGAAGGCCTTAGGGAAGGGTTATGGATGTGGTGAGAGAGGACATGCAGGTGATGACGAGGACAGGAAGATATGAAAGAAAATGATCCTCTGTGGCGACCCCTAACGGGAGCAGCTGAAAGAAGAAGAAGTGTTTTTCTCACACAACTGTCGGACAAAAATCTAAGTTGCAGTACGGGTCTGCGTGGCAGAGTGTAATGCAGCAGCTAGTCAGGGTGAATTCAGTTTGAAGTTCTAAATTGGTGGATTTGTTTTTAAAATTACAGGTTTATGTATTTATTTATTCATTCTTGCAATGGATTAGATTAGATTAGATTAGAAAAACTGTACTAATCCAAAGGGGAACGTTTAGATGCATACAGTAATGGAAAAATAAAAAACAAAAATACCGACTTGCAAGAGAAATACAATCAATCAACCAATCAATTGATCAATCAATCAATTTAATCAATCAATCAATCAATAATGTATACTGTGCAGGAGTTTCCAAATGAATTTAACAGGTACATTGGGAAGAAGCACTGAATTGCCTGATAGCAGGGGGTAGAAAAGACCCCCCAGAGGCTCTTTTTAGCACACCATGGTGGAATAAGCCTGTGGCTAAAAGTACGCCTCCTGGAGGGGGTGGAGGGGATTTTTAATGATGGCATCCATTTTTGCCATCATCCTTTTTCTCACAACATGTTCAGGGTTGGCCCTATGATGGCGCAGGCTTTCCTGATAAGTTTGTGTGGACGTTGTGTTTCTTTTGGGCTCAGGTTGCTTCCCCAGAGGACCATACTGGCTACTATGGAGTGGTAGAACATTTCCAGCAGTCTGGTGCAGACATCATAAGACCTGAGTCTCCTCAGGAAGTCCAGTCCACTCTGGCTCTTCTTGTTCAACGCCACTGCATTGTCAGACCAGTCCAGTTTGTTGTGTATGCGGACCCCCAGGTAGTTGTAGCACTGCAGCACTTCCAGGTCCTCCGCCTGAATGGTGACTGGTCTCAGAGGCTCCTTTCCAGGCCGGACGTCCATCGCCAGCACTTTTGTCTTGCTGATGTTGAGTTGCAGGTTGTTGTCCTCCATGACCTTGCTGTGCTCCGACTCATCTCCATTATTAATGCAGCCTATGAAGGAGGAGTCATGTGAGAATTTCTGTAGTTGCCAAGAGCCGGTGTTGTGCTGGTAGTCTTTTGTGTGGAGGATAAGCAGGAATGGAGACAGGACAGTCCCCTGGGGTCCTCCAGAATTACACACCACCATTTCTGACACACCATCCCTCAGCCTTACAAACTGCTGCCTGCTGGTCTGTTAATCCATGAGCCAGGAGATTGTGGGGGCTTCAGGATTCAACTCCTTGAACTTTTTCCCAAGTCGATGAGACATAATGGAGTTAAAGGCACTGGAGAAATCAAAGACCCTGATTGTGACTGTGGTCCAAGTGGGAGTAGACTCAGTGGAGCATGGAGATGAGTGCATCCTCCACACCTACATGTGTCTGACAGGCAAACTGTAGAAGATCCAGATCCTCTGAAACCAGGGGTCTGTAGTTCCTTAAGGACCCCCCTCTCAAATGCCTTCATGATGTATAAAGTAAGAGCAAGTGGTCTGAAGTTCTGGGGATCCCTGGAATGGCAAACTCCTGAAGATACTGTTTTTAAAATTGGGATATTATTTACCAAAAAATGCACTGCTAGTCCTTTTGGAAACTTTAAGTCTCATCTTTTTAGTAAATGTCTGCTGTTCTTTTAAACTAAAATAAATTCTTTCAAACATAGGCCAGCTGCGGTGGGCTGGCACCCTGCCAAGGGATTTGTTAATGCCTTGCACCCTGTGCTGGCTGGGATTGGCTCCAGCAGACCCCCGTGACACTGTGTTAGGATATAGCGGGTTGGGAAATGACTGACAGACTGACATAGGCCAGAGTGGTGGCTCCAAGCCTAGGGATCTGCGCCAGTCATAGGAACAACAACAACAACATTTACTTATATAGCACGTTTTCATACAAAAAAAGTAGCTCAAAGTGCTTTACATAATGAAGAAAAATAAAAGAAAAAATAAGAAATTAAAATAAGTCAACATTAGTTAACATAGAAAAAGTGTAAGGTCCAATGGCCAGGGAGGACAGAAAAAAAACAAAAAAAACTCCAGACGGCTGGAGAGAAAAAATAAAATCTGCAGGGGTACTGAGGTGACGAGACCACCCAGTCCCCTCTGGGCATTCTACCTAACATAAATGAAACAGTCCTCTTTGTATTTAGTGTTCTCACGGGCGGACTTGATGATGATGCTCATTCAGACTTCTGGCTTTTAGTCCATCAATGTTGGAGTATCATGATGCTTTGAGTAGATGGTGGTGGTGCAGGCCACCACCAAAAGCATACCGGAAAAAGAAACAGAAGAGAGAGTAGGGGTCAGTACAGATTTTAGAGCCACCATGAATAGTTATTATGATGAATTGAACATACAGAGTATCAGGATTAAATTACAGTGAAGTTATGAGAAGGCCATGTTACAGTAATGTGTTTTCAGCAGTGTTTTAAAGTGCTCCACTGTATCAGCCTGGCGAATTCCTATTGGCAGGCTATTCCAGATTTTAGGTGCATAACAGCAGACGGCCGCCCGCCTCACCACTTCTTTTAAGCTTTGCTCTTGGAATTCTAAGGAGACACTCATTTGAGGATCTGAGGTTACGATTTGGAATATAAGATGTCAGACATTCCAATATATAAGATGGGGCGAGATTATTTAAGGCTTTATAAACCATAAGCAGTATTTTAAAGTCAATCCTGAATGACACAGGTAACCAGTGTAGTGACATCAAAACTGGAGAGATGTGTTCGGATTTTCTTTTCCTGCTTAGGATTCTAGCAGCTGCATTCTGCACTCGTTGCAAACAATTTATGTCTTTTTTGGGTAGTCCTGAGAGGAGTGCGTTACAGTAATCTAGTCAACTGAAAACAAACGCGTGAACTCATTTCTCAGCATCTTTCAATGTTATAAGAGGTCTCACTTTTCTTATATTTCTTAAGTGAAAAAATGCTGTCCTAGTGATCTGATTAATATGCGATTTAAAATTCAGATTACAGTCAACATTTACCCCTAAGCTTTTTACCTCCGTCTTGACTTTTAATCCTAATGTATCCAGTTTATTTCTAATAGCCTCATTGTATCCGTTACTGCCAATCACTAAGATTTCAGTTTTCTCTTTATTTAGCTTGAGAAAATTACTATTCATCCATTTAGAAATACAAATCAGGCATTGTGTTAGTGAATTAAGAGAATCGGGGTCATCAGGTGCTATTGATAAATACAGCTGTGTGTCATCAGCATAGCTGTGGTAACTCACATTGTGCCCCGAGATAATCTGACCTAACAGAAGGATGTAAATTGAAAAGAGCAGTGGACCCAGGATAGAGCCTTGTGGACCACCATATAGAATATCGTGTGTCTTTGAGTTGTAATTCCCACAACTAACAAAGAATTTTCTCCCTGCCAGGTAGGATTCAAACCAATTTAAGACACTGCCAGAGAGGCCCACCCATTGACTAAGGCGATTTCTAAGAATATTGTGATCAATGGTGTCAAATGCAGCACTCAGATCTAAGAGGATGAGAACAGATGGCCTCTGTCTGCATTTACTCGCAAGTCATTTACTACTTTAACGAGTGCAGTTTCTGTGCTGTGATTTGTTCTGAAACTTGACTGAAATTTATCAAGAATAGCAGGTTTATTGGGGTGGTCATTTAGCTGCTTAATGACGGCCTTCTTTAAAATTTTACTTAAGAAAGGCAGGTTAGAAATGGGTCTTAAATTTTCAAAAGCAGAGGGGTCGAGATTATTTTTCTTAAGTAGGGGTTTAATTACAGCAGTCTTAAGACAGTGTGGGAAGACCCCCGTATCTAATGACGAATTTACTATGTCAAGAATATTATCAATTAGCACACCCGATACTTCTTTAAAAAAATTTGTTGGTCTTGGGTCAAGGACGCAGGTGGAGGGTTTCAGTTGAGAAGGTTTGCTGATTCAAATTCCGCAAACACCGAAAGTGAGTCTACTCTTTTGGGCCCTCTGCAGTTGCCCCGTCCGAGGTAATGATGGTAACCAGCGTCCAGCTCTGTAGGCAGGTCCTCCAACTTATTTGGAGGGTGGGAGAGGCAGGATTGGCACTCCAACCACTGTAACAAACCTCACACAGTTCCAATGTGGTGCTGAGGTGTCACCGGCTGCACTGGGGGTCCCAGTCAAGCAACGTGCTGTAATCAGCGCATTCTTCCAACCTCTCCTTTAAACTAAAAGTCTTGTTTGTTTGCCGCCTCGCCAGTCCGTCTCAGTCGTGACTACGCTTACTATGCTTGCCTAAGGAAAAGTCATCTCTGATGGAGGGTCGCAGGAATCGTCGGGTTGAGGGGTGTTTTCATCGGATCGGCTGGCCCGGTGATGACTCAGATGTGGAATGGCCAATAGGGGGAGGCAGCATGATGGCCGAGGTCTCCAGGACCCTAAACAAATCCAAATCCTATTATGAGATATCATCTACTGTTGAATTCTGCTCTGCACTTGTAATATGTCTATTGTACTATTGTATCGTATCGCTTCATTATTATGTGAGTAACACATCATAACTCGGGGCTCCGCCCATTAGAATCTCCCTGTATTATTGAAATATAGTAATAATAACATTTCTGAACAAATCCAGATCCTATTATATGATGTCATCTACTGTTGAATTCTGCTCTGTATTTGTAATATTTCTATTGCACTATTATAATGTATTGAGGATTTCTTCTGTTCAGTGTATTGTATTGTATTGTATTGACCTCCTTCTTTTTGACGCCCACTGCACACCCTGCCTACCTGGAGAGAGGTCTCTCTTTGAACTGCCTTTCCCAAGGTTTCTTCTATTTTTTTTTTCTTGTCTTCTTAGAGAGTCAAGGCTGCATTGAGATCTGTCAAAAGGCAGGACCTGTTAAAGCCCATTGTCTGATTTTGGTCTATACAAAAATAAATTGTATTGTATCCCATAACTGGAGGAGGCCCATGGCTGCAGGAAGTGGGACATCAAACCAATGGGCTCCAGTGGGAACAACAGATGTACAGTATTAAGAAACAGCGAAGCTGACAGATCAAGATAGAAAATGATAAACACATTAAACAAGTTAAACAACTCTCTTAATTAAAGATCCCATTATTTGCTTTCAAGCTTATCTACAATGTAAACGAGGCCAATTAACACTTACCATAATAAGCAGCACATTGTCCTCAAAAAAGAAAACGCATTTTAAATAAATTACAAAATAAAAAACAAAAAACAAGATGATAAGCAGCAAACACACAGACGGGTTAATGACACACCGTGAGACGGCCACCGTCCTCATGTCGCCGCTAGGTAAGAAGCCGTGAACACATATTAATGGTATAAATAAATTATGCAATTTATAAGTGAGCACAGTTTATTTGAAAGAATACTGTTGTATGACCAGACATCCCTAAGGCACAAACAAACTACAGAGAGAATTTCAACACACACACGGCATCACCAGGGACTCGGCTTCGAGTGTGATAAATCACATCCCTGCGGATCTGAGTGCGGCGAGCGCCATGGCAGTAAAAATTGGAGAAGTAATAATAATGAGAGGAAGAACAAGAGCGCTGTGATTAGAAGGGCTTTCATTTTAATACAATGCGATGGCACTAAGTCATTGTCAATTAAAATACAACATAAGGTGAAATTAATGAAGCTGAAATGGAGAGAAAGTTGTTAAGATGGAGACAGAAAGAAAAAACTGCACTGAGAATGAAGGAAAAAGTCAAATGTTAATACTCTATCTATCTATCTATCTATTATATAGTGCCTTTCACATCTATCTATCTATCTATCTATCTATCTATCTATCTATCTATCTATCTAT
>JANRMT010062852.1:11719762-11731749 GCA_026402145.1 Polypterus bichir lapradei
TCTATCTATCTATCTATCTATCTATCTATCTATCTATCTATCTATCTATCTATCTATCTATCTAACTTTTATAGAAACCTCTTTCCTGAACACTTTACATGTTTTTAAACTATTTTTTAATACTTAATTACTTTTAATTTTTAATATTTATATATGTTTACAAAATCATAGTCTGATACCTGGGTGGGCTGGCACCCTGCCCGGGGTTTGTTTCCTGCCTTGTGCCCTGTGTTGGCTGGGATTGGCTCTAGCAGACCACCGTGACCCTGTAATTAGAATATAACGGGACGGATGGATGGATAGTCTGATACTCAGCACAGTAATCCCAGACCACTGTTACATTATTGTGATCATTGCAATGGGGCTCCCTGGCACACTCTGCAGTGGTTAACCGTTCTGCAGTCCAGTACTACTGCGC
The DNA here is from genome assembly GCA_026402145.1 of Polypterus bichir lapradei. Taxonomy (NCBI): domain Eukaryota; kingdom Metazoa; phylum Chordata; class Cladistia; order Polypteriformes; family Polypteridae; genus Polypterus; species Polypterus bichir. The sequence continues at coordinate 11,720,181 of JANRMT010062852.1, forward strand.
ATTTGTGACACCTTCTGTGTGTTTTTTTTCTCCACTTTTGCTTCAGTTAGAAACTTTCAGGTGATGTGACTTGTGCTGTTCCACTCTGTACTGCTACCTGCAACTGCCAGCCTATTTCACTTTCTGCAATCTCATCCTCTTTTGATCTCTGCCCTTCTACAATTCCCTGCAAATAAAATTCACGATTTGATGGTATCAGAAGTAACACACTACACTGCCTTACTTTGCTGTTCATCATTTGTCTCCCTGCTGTGTGCCTCTAAGGCCAGGTTTATACTTCACGCGACGCATGCTGCAGAGGACGCTACTGCTACGCAAGCATTTTACTGTTTATACTTGCGTGCGTACTTTACGTGAAGCAATGGAAGGCTTTTAAGGACGGATGACATTATCACCCATCCGTCCGTCAGCTTCAAAGTATTTGGCTGCTCTCAAAGTCTTTTATACTGTTTTCTCCAAGTGCAGGCCCCTACTTACGCTCCAAACAAGGCAAGGAGAGGATTCAATTTCATCTCTAACATACAGAAATAGTACAATGCCCATTTTTGTAGTTGTACCTTCTCTCTTCAAATGCTTGCTTAGCAGTTCTAAATGCTGAACGCCCCTGTATGCTAACTTTGGCCTGGCCTGTACATGTGAGTGGATTTATAAAAAAAATTTTGTACACAGCACAGTGACATTAAACTTATATTCTGATTACAGTGACCCTATACGTTTTAGGTAAACACGTGATCATATTAAAATAATTTCTAAATATTTTCTTATATTTTTGACAGTAAGTAGTAGCAGATGAAATGAATGAAGCAGAACTGGGGAACGGCGTCCATACTGTACCATATAACTCTGTGAGAGCTGTAAACATGATGTCACGGGTCCCTAGTGACATTGAAGCAGAAACAAGATCATCCACAAACATATTCACTAAATCAGTGGATAATAAAGAAAACATAACACCAACAGAACTCTGCCATTTCATGAGCAGACTGGCAAAAGTAGCTGAACAGAGTCTAAATCCTGCAAGATTTTGTGGTGAGCAGCCATTTTCATTGCCTCCTCAATTGACCTGTTGGCACGGCACGTAAACTGAAGTGGGTCAAGGAGATATGTAACAGATCTAAGATGTTAAAGAATCAGACATTCAAATGACTTCATTACTAGAGAGGTCAGCATCACTGGCCTGTAATCATATAGACTCAAAGTATTTTGCTTGTTAGGCACAGGGATGATTGTGGATTCTTTGAAACAGGCATTGAGCCAAAGACTGAACAAAAAGTTCTTTAAATACTGGGGCTAATGAATGGACAGATATTATCTGGACCAGAAGCTTTATGACATTTATTTCTCCAGAAGAGCAAACAGAGTTCAAGCTCTGAAATGCTGAGAGGGGAGGTGCATTTGAACTGTAGGTTAGCTTAAGATGAAACCAGCAATGATGTATTGAGCTGAGACATGAACTCTAAAGGGAGCACAAAAGAAGAAGCTGCATGAGGGTAGGTGTATACAGCAGGGGTGTTAGCTCCCTTGTTCGAATGAGTTTTTTTGTAATTTCTGTGTGTTACATAACCCGAAACTATATAGATACTAGGGGGCTCCGCCCCCTGCTCGCTTTGCTCGCCCACCCCCTGGTTTGGTTTACCAGATATACAATTTAAAGATATCATTTTCATGGGAATTGTTACATATGCATTATTTTCACTTTTCCTTTAAAACTTTTGTAAAAACAATACTTGTCCTTTATTTCCAGCCAGGTTTGGTTACATCTGAACGCACGCTAAGGAGATGCCAATGGATCATTTGCTGTCTTTCTGCTGCTGGCGAGCTGCCTGTTTTGTTGTCTCGCTGCCCGGTCATTTCAAAGCCTGTACAGCAGCTGTCCTTTTGCCACTTTATATCTCTGCTGATTGGTTTGTGAAACTGGAGAGTAGGGGGTGTTTAGGATGGCTGAACGCACGCAGTCGGATCATCTACTAGCGACCTGCATGTTTTGCTTGTCGCCTGTCGTTGTTGTAAGAGCTGGGAGCACATGAAGCATATTTGCCAAAAGCAATCCAACAACTGCTAGGTAACATGTCCGTGAACTAGTTTTAAATAATGTCTCACTGCCTTGTCTCACGTGATGTTGTAAAAACAATACTTGTCCTTCATTTCCGGCCCCGGGCATGGTTAAATCACTTTCTCGCAGGACGTATAACGCTGCTCACGTTGTGAAGGGGGGTGTGGGTGCCTGAATGCATGTTAAGGAGAAGCGGTCGGATCATCTCTTGCCAAGCTGCCTGTTCTGCTTGTGGTGCTGCCCGATCATTTCAAAGCCTGTACAGCAGCTGTCTTTTTGCCACATCGCATCTCTGGCGGTCACATTGTAGGGGTGGTTAGGGTGGCTAAACGCACGCAAGGAGAAGCAGTCGGATCATCTGCTGGCTTTCTACTGCTGGCGAGCTGCTTGTCGTTGTTTTAAGAGCTGGGAGCAAGTTAGAGTGTATCTCACGGGACTTCAATTTGTCTTCCGAGAAGATGACGTCTCGTCTCCCTGTCTCCCTCCCAAAAATATTTTTTTTATAATAGAGAGACAATATAAAAAGGTGATATTCCTCCCTTACTTATCTGAACTTATCATGACTTACAAACCTGAGCACACATTAAGATCTCAAGATGCCGGTCTGCTTATGATTCCGAGAATTAATAAAATAACAGTGGGAGGTTGAGCTTTTAGTTACAGGGCCCTGAAACTGTGGAGTGGTCTGCCTGCTTTTATAAGAGATACCCCTTCGGTCTCAGCCTTTAAATTCTGGCTGAAGACTCATGACTTCGGTTTAGCACACCCTGACTAGAGCTGCTGATTAACTGTACAGACTGCATTTTTGTTGTCAGTCATTACCACTAAAACATAAGTAACATAATTTGTTACTAACCCTCACCTATTCTGTTTCTGTTCTCGGTACTCAAATGTGGCAATTGGTGCCACGGCCCACCTGCCAAGTTGTTTTGCCTGCCTATGGTAAAGTCATCCCTGAGGATCGCAGGAATCATGGGAAAGAGGGGTCCTTTCATCGGATTGGCCGGCCCAGCACTGTTTCAGCTGTGGAATGGCCAAATGGGGGAGGCAGCTTGATGGCTGAGGTCTCTAAACAAATCCAGGACTCTAAACAAATCAGAATCATATTATGTGATTTAATCTACTGTTAAATTCTGCTCTGTACTTCTAAAATTTGTATTTCAATACTATATTGAGGATTTGTTCTGTTCTGTGTATTGTATTGTATTGACCCCCTTTTTTTTGACACCCACTGCACGCCCAACCTACCTGGAAAGGGGTCTCTCTTTGAACTGCCTTTCCCGAGGTTTCTTCCATTTTTTCCCTACTGCGGTTTTTTTTGGGAGGTTTTCCTTCTTAGAGAGTCAAGGCTGGGGGGCTGTCAAGAGGCAGGGCCTGTTAAAGCCCAATGCGGTACTTCTTGTGTGATTTTGAGCTATACAAAAATAAACTGTATTGTATTGTATTGTAGTAATACGGCAGTAAGAAATCACATAGGAGAAATAACTTATCTTTGTTTAATGACGGCTTGCGCTGCATAACAGACAAAGGAAGCCAATAGCAAGACCTTCGGGAGTGGGGGCCTGATGTTTACAGTCTGCCATTTTCACTGTTGCAGGATTTTCAGGATCAGATGATGTTATCTCCCATCCGTCCGTCAACTTCAAAGGTGTGCCGGGCAATGTTCCAAGGCTTTATACTCTTTCTTCATGTGCAGGCCCCCACTGAAGTGAATAATACAATTCCAAACAAGCCAAGTAGGATACAATTTCATGCTGACTCTGACAGACGAAAAATAGTGCATGTTTTACCAGCTGTCTTTATCTGTCTTATCTTATGCTTTGCCTAGCAGTTCTTAAATGGTAAACCCCTGTGCTAAATCTGGCTCTGTACATATGAGTAGAAAAAGACAGATTGTACAGAGCGCAGTGACATATTATACTTATACACTTATTACAGTAGGAATAAGAATGATGAGATGAGTGTGTGAAGTTTCAGAAAAAAGGACAGAATAAGAAATGATGCAGTCAAGGGGATAACAAAAGTAGAAGAGATATCTATGAAAGTACAGGAAAGTAGGCTGGAATGGTATGGGTATGTGAAGAGAACAAACAATGGATATGTGGGCAAAAGAGTGATGGGAACAGAAGTACAGGGGAAGAGAAAGCAAGAAAAGCTGAAGTGGAGGCGGATTGATAAAGTAAAAGAATATTTGAAGGAAAAGGGATGACTTGAAAAGAGGTGTGGAATGATTAAACCCATCAACCCCACATAGAAGTTGGAAAAAATAAAGAAGAAAAATGTTTTAGGTTATATCAAGAAGACAGAAGTTTATGTTCTCCCTCTTTACCTTGTAAGATATTTTTGTATTTTTTGACCTATTTTGGGTTTGTGTAGGCCGAAGCCTGCTTGTGGTGGTTGGGTGGCTGCCATGGGGAACAGCCTTATTTAATTTAGGATCTGGCCTGCATCTGGGTCTTAGTGCAAGGCATCAGACTCTTTTCACCTCAAAAGAGTGCTTTCATATCCGGTTTCCTGACCCACCACCAATACACCTTCCTTTAGAGAGCAAGAAAAGTCATACGCAATTTTCACAACATGTCATCAATTGAAAGATTCAAAATCACACCGTGAGAATTGCAACTCAGCAAGGAGATAAAATTGTCCACCCTAAGGGCACTGTTCCCCAAAGAAGTGCCAACAAACAACAAAGGCAGAAAATGTGAAAAAGTCAAAAAAAGCCATTGAGATCTGCAGTATTTAATAATAGGGGTGTAATTCAGTACAGAGTTTTAATCAAAATATAAGACATTTTTTTTAAAAATTGTGGTGACCTGTCATGGAACAACTGCAATAAAGAAAATAACTGTGGTTACCCCAACATCATTGCCAATTGTGAAAGGGCACCCGTACCCCTGAAACACTCCCCAACACAGAACAATCTGAGGGACATGGCATTATGCCTTTTCCAATTCCACAAAACACATGCAGACCAGTGTCAGGCAAACTCCCATGAATCCCTCATAATTCTTGTCAGGGTTACAAGCCGGTCCAGTGATCTATGACCGGGATGACATTCATATTGCTCCTCTTGAATTCTGAGGCTCGACCAAAAGCTGGACCCTCCTTTCCGGAAAACCAGCATAGGCCTTGCCAGGGAGTGTGATTCTCCCTGAACCTGGAACGCACTCTCCGGTCCCCTTTCTTAAAAATGGGGCTCACCACCTTAGTTTGCTAATCCATTGTTGAAGAGACGTGTCAGCCAAGACAGCTCAAGGAGATCCAGATGCTTTAAGAACCTTCTTGAAGATTTTCTGACTAAAAAACTAAAATAAAGGATGTGGTGAGAAAGGACATGAAGGTGATGCATGTGACAGAGCAAGATGACGAGGACAGAAGATATGGAAAAAGATGATCAGCGGTGGCAGCCCCTAATGGGAGCAGCCGAAAGAAGAAGACTGTTGCTTTGTGAAGTTATATGCGACAACACATGAAAATCCATGCTTGAGCGGTAAGATGGGTGATTCATTATACAAAATCAGGGCAACTCCATTATTCAAATCAAGGCCATGTTTGGTGTAATTGGAAACATCACGGTCTCAGCTATCCAATGTTTTGAGCTTTGTGATGGTGTAACCCACCCAGCAAGAGCCAACCCCCCAGAATCCCCAGGTGGTTCAATCCAGTCATGCCTGCTGTGTTGATGAATTATGTTGGATTTCTCGCGGCTGCTCCATTGCACATGCAGTATCTCACAAAAGTGAGTACATCCCTGTTGTGATGTGAGATTTTGCATATAACTTGATAAGCACGAACAACATATTATGTTTTAAAGATATCTCAGACCTAAATATTACTTTTGATCTACAAGAATACATTTAAACATACAAAGACTCAGCACTCTTGACTATAGGCCATTTGTCAGCCAAGAATACCTTCTTCACGTCCTGTTCCTACTGTTGAGTGGAGCTCTCACCCTCAGCCTTAATAAACCTTGCAGCACAGAAGTAATGGCAAAAATCTAGCTGTACCAGGTGCTCAAAGAAATCTAACTTATTACTTCAATCACTCTAGACATTAAGACAAAGCATAGAAAGTTAAAAGCAGCATGGTATTTATTACAAGAATAATAATAATACCACTCGAACAAAGAATAATAGAAAATAGGTACTGATAGGAAAGTATGAATATATATAGTCTTTAGAAAAAGCTTACGAAAAAGTTACAGATGACAAGGATGAATGTCCCAGGGAGGCGTTTGATTTAGCAATCGATGTTCATGATGCTTTTCTGACGACCAGTGATGTCTTTGTCCATTCTTCTTCTTCCCTCCTTCCTTATGTCCTTACTTTCTTCTTCTTTCCTCACTTTCTTCTTCTGACGTTGCTTTCAAAATGAGGCATATTTATTATGAAACATCATGCCTTGGTTTCACAACACAGCACCTGATTGGCTGGCTGTCAATATGATGGATGAATTTTCTCAAACTCTTCCCAGATAATAAAGTTCTTTGATATTTCCTCATGTCCTCCTTTCCCAGGCTGTAAACCAAATTATTGTCCCAGATGTCCATCCATAACGTAATCAATAGCCTGAGGCATGGCTCAGTCTTCCTTTTCCAGGCTGTAATACCATGTTAACACCATGCTGTGAACAACTGTTATAAACGTGAGGTGTAAGGGAAGATGACATGCTTTGATTTGTCCTTAATGTAGTTCATCTGTTGTCTTATCTTGACCAAAATATAATGGAAAATTAAACCAAAATGTACAGATTTTACACACCATAAACAATCCCTCACATTTTTGTAAATATTTTATTATATCTTTTCATGGGACAACGCTGAAGATATGACACTTTTTTAAGTATACAGCTTGTATAACCATGTAAATTTGCTGTCCCCCTCAAAATAACTCAACACACAGCCATTAATGTCTAAACCGCTGGCAACAAAAGTGAGTACACCCCCCGGTTATACAAGCTGCACACTGACTACTTTACATTGTATCAAAGTGTCATATCTTCAGTGTTGTCCCGCGAAAAGATATAATAAAATATTTACAAAAATGTGAGAGGTGCACTCACTTTTGTGAGATACTGTACATGAAGGACAGAAGCACAGCAGTTTGTGTTTCGACCTTTTGAGAGGTGACATAATCCAAAAAATAAAAAAAGCCTGAAAAGTATGGTGGCCATCTTTAGCCGGTTATGTTCCTTTTCCAGATGGACGCAGACCCAGTCCATCCCAGCTGATTTTGACATTTGGTTATTTCTATTCCTCCACTGGCTTACAACAAAGAATATCCAACAACATTTTAATTTTTTTAAAATTATTTGAGCTGCACAGTAGAGAATGAAAATTTTCCAGAATGGAAGCACACGAAGAACTTTGAAAAATAATTAAAAGCTTAAATCTTTCCCTCAGCCGCTTTCTTCATTGGTCTTAAGTGGACGAAATCCCTCGAGAAGCACCATCTGTTATCAACAAGTTCACTTTTCAGATAACAAGCAAGCAGCTGCACTGCAGACTACGCACACATACGGCAGATGAATTTTAAAACTACAAGTAACCTGCCTGCTTTCTGAGCACAAAAACTTTGGATGATTCAAGTTAATCCTTGGAAAATTGCTTGCATTTTTAAACAGAGGTGTGTTTAGGGATAAAGTCTCCGATGGCAACTTTGAGTCGCTCATGAGGAGAGGAGACTCTTTAGGATTCCTTTACGCTGAACTGAATTTTATCTCTAATCAACAAGAAATGAACTTTAATTAAAAGTGGAAGCAATTGTGGTGCTTCTGTTGCTTCCTTATAAATGTCCAGCTCCAAAAATGTTGTCTTGAAGAGGGGTCACTGATGTAATAATAATAATATTAATAATAATAATAATAAAAATAATAATTCTTTATATAGTGCTTTCTTCTACTCAAAGTGCTTCAGTGATTCGGGAGCTACTTGAACCACCACTCATGTGTAGCATCCACCTGGATGATGTGACGCAGCGGCTTTACTTTCAGTTGCTGTTTGTTTGTGGGCCTTTCTGTCTGAAGTTTAGTCTTTAACAAGTGAAATGCACGCTCAGTTGGGTTACGATCAGGTGACTGACTTGGCCATTCAAGAATTTTCCACTTCTTTGCTTTAATAAACTCCTGGGTTGCTTTGGCTGTATGTTTTGGGTCATTGTCCATCTGTATCATGAAACGCCGCCTAATCAATTTGACGTCATTTAGCTGGATTTGAGCAGACAGTATGTCTCTGAACACCTCAGAATTCATTCAGCTGCTTCTGTCCTGTGTCACATTATCAATAAACACTAGTGTCCCAGTGCCACTGGCAGCCATGCTTGCCCAAGCCATCACACTGCCTGACTCCACCATGTTTTACAGATAATGCGGTATGCTTTGGATAATGAGCTGTTCCATGTCTTCTCCATACTTTTTTCTTGCCATCACTGTGGTAGAGGTTGATCTTAGTTTCATCTGTCCAAAGAATGTTTTTCCAGAACTGTGCTGGCTTTTTTAGATGTTCTTTAGCAAAGTCCAATCTAGCCTTTCTATTCTTGAGGCTTATGAGTGACTTGCACCTTGCAGTGCACCCTCTGTATTTACTTTCATGCAGTCTTCTCTTTATGGTAGACTTGGATATCGATACGCCTACCAAGCCCTGGAGAGTGTTGTTCACTTGGTTGGCTGTTGTGAAGGGGTTTCTCTTCACCATGGAAATGATTCTGCGATCATCCACCACTGTTGTCTTTCATGGATGTCCAGGTCTTTTTGCATTGCTGAGTTCACCAGTGCTTGCTTTCTTTCTCAGGATGTACCAAACTGTAGATTTTGCCACTCGTAATATTGTAGCAATTCCTCGGATAGGTTTTTTCTGTTTTCGCAGCTTAAGGATGGCTTCTTTCACCTGCATGGAGAGCTCCTTTGACTGCATGTTGTCTGTTCACAGCAAAATCTTCCACATGCAAGCAGCACACCTCAAATGAACTCCAGGCCTTTTATCTGCTTAATTGATAAGGACATAACGACGGACTTGAACACACCTGCCCATGAAATAGCCTTTGAGTCAATTGTCCAATTACTTTTGAGCCCCTGAAATGAAGGGATTATGTTAAAAAGATGCTTTAGTTGCCTCACATTTTTATGCAATCGTTTTGTTCAACCCATTGGATTAAAGCTGAAAGTCTGCACTTCAACTGCATCTGAGTTGTTTCATTTGAAATTCATTGTGGTGATGTACAGAACCAAAATTAGAAAAAAGTTGTCTCTGTCCAAATATTTATGGACCTAACTGTAGGTCTTCGGTTTTACATCTCATTTGAAGAACGGTACCATTTTTACGGTGCTTGATCAACCTTCTTCATACAGCTTGGTCCTAATATACGAATGGCTGCCCTAAACCTTTCTGTGGCTCTTTTTAATTTTTGTGACAATATTTATTTAAAATATAAATAATTTCTCACATTTACACACATATATTTATTGTATATGCATAAACACATATGCACACATCCACCTGAAAAAAAACACATATTTGTATAGTCGCCCTTCTCTGGACTTTCTCTGGTGCTGCTTTGTCCTTTTTTGTAGTCTGGAGACGAAAAATGCACACAATACTCCAGATGAGGCCTCACCAGCTCCTGTGACTTGTACTCCATACATCAAGGCGCTATATAACCTGACATTCTGTTAGCCTTCTTAATGTGTTCTGAACACTGTCTGTCAGTTCATAGTGTCAAGTCCACTACGACTCCTAAATCCTTCTCAAGGCGTACTTTCAATTTTATTCCATTTTAAAGTCTCAGTCTCGATCCTGTGGACTAATTCCTTTCATAATTTTAAACACTTCAGTCAGGTCACCTCTTAATCTTCTTTTGTTTGAACTGTAAAGGCTCAGCTCTTTTAATCTTTCTTCATAACTCATCCCCTGTAGCCCTTAAATCAGCCTTGTTGCTCTTGTGCTCTTATGTCCTGTTATGTCCTTTTTGTAGCCTGGAGACCCAAAACTGCACCCAGTACTCCAGATGAGGCCTCACCAGTGTGTTACAAAGATTGAGCAGACCCTCCTTGGACTTGGGTTCTACCATCAAGGCGCTATATAACCTGACATTCCGTTAACCTTCTTAATGGCTTTTGAATACTGTCTGTCAGTTGAGAGAGTCGAGTCCATTACAACTCCTAAATACTTCTCATCAGGTGTGCTTCTGAGTTTCAGACCCCCCAATTTGTATTCAAACCTCACATTTTCTTTCCTATGTGTGATTTTTTACATTTACTGACATAAAATTTCAACTCCTATAGCCCTGGAATCAGCCTAGTTGCTCTTCTCTGGACCTTCTCTGGTGCTGCTTTGTCCTTTTCTGTAGCCTGGAGACCAAAACTGCACACACTACTCCAGATGAGGCCTCACCAGTGTGTTATAAAGCCTGAGCAGGACCTCCTGTGACTTGTACTCCACACATCAAGGTGCTATATAACTTGATATTCTGTTAGCCTTCTTAATGGCTTCTCAACACTGCCTGCCAGCTGATAGTGTCGATTCCACTATGTCTCCTCAATCCTTCTCATAAGGTGGACTTTTTATTTTCAGACCTCCCATTGTGTATTCAAACCTAACATTTTTACTTCCTATGTGTAATACTTCATCGTCGTATAAACACAAAAATCCTAAGGGAGCGAAACAGTAGAGCGTGCGTGTATACGCTCAATGCTGGCGACTGACTGACAATAGCTGAGGCGTGCAGAGTGGGAGCGGTGAATGAGCCACACCCACATTTCCACAGTCACCACCTCTTCGTGCACTCGCTCAGTACATCTGAGGTTAAAAGTGTAGTATGTACACACTCGGTACAGTATTCACTGCAAAGACCTTTATGAATTCTAAGAAAATTAGTGTATTCACACTGGCTAATGTGAAATTGGGCAATTGGGTCCTAATATATATATATATAGTGGCAAACGGCTGGGGGTGGCACCCAGCCCGGATGCCCAGAAGGACCGGGGGAGGGCTTACGCCTCCTCCAGACCACGAGGGGGTGACTGCCCTGGTGGCTTTGAGGAACGTGGGAACAGAGCTTAGAAGCTCAACCCTATAGGGGTCCGTGGTGACTGCCAGGAGTTGCCCCAATGCCTGAAGAGCCTGGGTCCTGAGCACTTCCGCCACACCTGGAGTGCTGGGGGGAAGACGACCAGGGACACCCGGAGTACTTCCGGGTGCACAGCTGGCATTTCCACCACACCAGGGAGTGCTGGCAGTCGCTTATTGGGAGGCACCTGGAGCACATCCGGGTGGATATAAAAGGGGCCGCCTCCCTTCATTCGATGGCGGGAGTCAGGAGGAAGAGAGATAGTGTCTTGGAGGAGAGGATTGGAGGCGGACCTGAGAAAGGCAGTGTGAGAAGGACCTGGACTTTGGGGGAGTCCTGGGGTTGTGTGCGCATCATCTTTGTAAATAATGTATAATAAACGTGTGTTGGGTGAACTATTGGTGTCCGCCTTTGTGTGTCCAGGCCATGCACCACTATATATATATATATA
>JANRMT010062852.1:11738151-11762957 GCA_026402145.1 Polypterus bichir lapradei
TTGTCTCATTTGTTCAACTGGTTTCTCTTTATCTACTTTTAGGACTTGAGTGAAAATCTGATGATGTTTTAGGTCACATTTATGCAGAAATATAAAAAATTCTAAAGGGTTCACAAACTTTCAAGCACAACTGTATACTGAAGTTAATCTATTTTTTAAATTGTTACAATTTAAAACGGTTTATTGGTCATAAACCATTTTTATGCTATTAGAAATATTATGAACATAACACATTCCAATGCTGTACTTTGCACATTTATTTAAAAACGTAGTGCAAATACACAAGCATTTTGCAGTGTAAATCTTAAATATACAACAAAAAATTATTAAACGTTTCTACAGCTTTTTTGAAAGTATGTTATATCTATCTATCTATCTATCTATCTATCTATCTATCTATCTATCTATCTATCTATCTATCTATCTATCTATTATTATATAGTGCCTTTCATATTATCTATCTGTCTATCTATCTATCTATTACGAGTTCTTATACTTAAAATTAACAGTTGAGAAACAGGGTTACTTAGCAGAAATCCTCCGTTATAAAAGTCTGCCTCTGAAAATGACCAGACCTGCATAGCCACGTCCACTCCACTTGGGAAAGCATTCTTCTTTTTTGGCAGTTGGTAAGCCATCACGCTGGAAAGTTCAACCGGAAGAAAATACAAACAGCCCCTCCCATATAGCACAAGAACAACTTAAAATATTGGGTTAACTGAAATAGGATTTTTACGTTTATTCCCTCCACTATAACTTACTTTGGTACAAACATTTTTTTTTACTTTGATTGAGATCTGAAACCAAATATTTCAAGCTACAACACTAAATGACTAATCTTAAGTTGCTTGAAAGAGAAAATGTACGTTGAATGAACAACATTAATGTTATACTCTTTTCAGTGTATGAACCGGGGACCTCTTGTTAGTTAACAGGCCTCTACTTTTGTTTTTAATGTGGCCTGCTTGCCTTTCACTTGCCTTGTCCTCTATGATCAAGGATGCTGTGTTTTTTAGGGAACTGAGGAAACAAGCTTTCGTTTTGGGACATGGCGGCTCTGCTGGGCCTTTGGGCTGACTAAAGACCATGCAAAATTCCAAAAAGCCTTCAAGACCCTTAAACTTGCATGCTAGCGCCTAAGCGTTTTAAACATATTAACATTTTTTAAATGGCATTTAATTTTATATTTTAAAGCTTATGAATATTCTAGATGATCAAGTTGAAAGCAAGCTACATTGTGTTAGCTAAGATTGAACTATACAGGAGTTTAAGAGTTGAATATCAAAACAGCCATTTGCTTCCAGCTCCAGCAGCTTAGCCCTTATCAGTGAAGCCGTGTGCCGCTCTTACCAGCACTGTTGCCTATGATTTTAGTCTTACTGGATGCTGGTGCAACAAGCAAGTATTAATTGAACAGTTCAGTTTCTCATATGAGGGTCACTCATACCTGGTTCCAACATAATGATGAGGACTGATCAATTAAAAGGCCTCCAATTGTTATTAGCTCAAGATTAGGAATGTGAGAATGTGAGAAATGTAACACGTAATCAGATGATGGTCATCTCCAGGCCAGGCAGCAAGCACAACCTTCAAATCCTAATGATCCTTATGAAAAGATTGATGATAAGTAGGGGAAAGAAGTTTACAAGGCAAGGTAATTGTTATGAAAACGGGTACAGCACGAGGTCATTATTACAAAGATAACAAGTAATGTGGATGACGAGAAGTATGTATAAAATGGGGATATTTTGTGATTAGAACTGAAATAAAAACGAATCGCGCCCAACCCACCGGGCTCACTCCATGAACTGAGACAGCTTTATGTGCTCTGTAATTCTTTCTTATGCTGTGTAATAAAGTCTAAATTCTGACTGCCTTTCTGAAGACTCTGCTCATTTTTTCTCTACAATAGTGTGAGGTTTTTTACAGTGGCTGGGGTGCCAATCCCGCCATCATCCTCCGAGTTCTCCCTGCAAGTTAGAGGACTTGTTTGCAGGGCTGGATACTAGTTAACGTCATACCCAGAACGAAGCAATTGCAGGTTAAGTGCCTTGCTCAATGGCCCAACAGAGTTGAATCATTTCTGGCATTTTATGGGATTCGAACCAACAACCTTCCGATTGCCGGCACAGATCCCTAGCTTCAGAGCCACCACTCCAGCAAAAGAGCATGAGGATAGACTTCAGGCAGGACAAAGACGTGTAGTTAAAGGGATGACTAGGAGGGACAAAATATCTTGCATATTAGAGGACACTGATTTTGCAACTGGAAGTGACTTTAATCCAATCAGAAGAAGGTTTAATCTTCCCTTATAATCTAGCTGCACCCTACAAGGTTTTTAGAGAATGGTAAGTTAAGAGACGTTCAGGAATTCTCTCAGGACCCACTTGGTATTCTGAGAGAATTCTGGGATTTTTCTCAGGCGCACACTCCAAAATAGGATTCTAAAATCAGAAACTAACAAGCTGTGAGCCTCGCTTTCCCTGGAGAGCTGGGAAGGTGACCCGTTTATCACTTTTTTAGACATTTTCTGACCTTCAGTATGGGGTGTCCGTAACTTAAGACCAAGTAAGGAAACAACTGAAGAAGCTATTAGACAAGACAAGATTAGGTCAGTCGTCAAGTTCTTAAGACCTGTGCTGACCAACTTTGTGATGTCCTCTCAGAAACTAACAAGCTGTGAGCTGCTCTCTTGCTGGAGAGCTGGAAAGGTGACCCATTCTTACCTTCTGTGGACCATGAAAGCTGAGATTCAGTGTGCCAAGCTAAGTACTGAGCCCTTTCTGCTGAGGAGTAGCCATTCAGACTCTTTACTACAGCAATCTACATTAGGGGCAGATCTACTACGAAACTAATAAAGCTTAAGCTTCAGGGCCCCTAATCCCAGAGGGTCCCAGAAGCGACTTTAGTCCACATTGCCTAAAAATTTTGAGTGTCTACTTTATGAGAAGTAGTGTTTGAATAATAATAATTTTAATAATATAGCATAATTCAACACAAAAATGAAGTTAAAATAAAAACTAAAGGTTATTAAAGTATCATGTAGGCTAACTGTAAATTAAATAATGTTCAAAGATATGTGCAAAGCATTCAATTATTCAACTTAAAATCATCTATCAAGCACATCTGTCTCATTTAAAATTGTCCAAAATGTTTCCAGGGCAAGATGCGGGGTTCCCCTAGAGGTGAAGCCACCTGTCCATCTCTGTCAAAGTACTGCACTAACCTTATAAAGGCTGGGGAAACAATCAGTCCGTTGCGGTTCATTGATGGTGTTGGTGAGCTCTTGTGATTATTATTTTTTGTATTTGCAAATGCATGCACATCCCCCACAAACATCACAATCACTGTGATCATCACAGCGATCATTGCAGTAATATCACAACAATATGATAATTAGATCGATGCAGAATGTAGAAATAGAGGATGAGCTATAGGGAGAGCTTAGCTATTAGCTAAACAAGCAGGCCTGAAGGACTGAATGATATCCTCTCATTTTTCAAACCTCTTATGATCTTATGAAAGAGTCCGTAGCAAAAAAAGACAACAGAAATGAACAAAATAAGTGAATTACGCAAATGGCAAACATCACCAGCCACCAGGTTTACACTAATTTCTAGCAAGTTCAGACTGGGGTTTGGGGGTTGAGCAGCATTCTTGTTTCAATAAAACAAAAACTACTCCATGAAGAAAAAAGTATAAATAGTATTATTTCATTTCTATGTGCGTATGCTTTTCCTATTTTGTTCAATGTATTTTGTGCGGGGTTCCCCTTAGAGGTGAGGTCACATGTCCATATCTGTCAAATTACTGTTCTGACCTTATTAAGGCTGGGGAAACAATCAATCCCTTGCGGTTCATTGAATAGGCTTGGTAGTATGAGTGAGCTCTTGTGATTATTACTTGTTTTTTGTTGATTTTTTTGTATTTGCAAATTCATGCACATGAACAAGAGAAGTCACAAATCTGGCGATCATCACAGCACTACCACTGTCATAAGATAATTAGATCAATATGGAAAGTAGAAGGAAAGGATGTGATATTTGGACAGTATTGCTATTAGCTAAACAAAGGGGCTTGATGGACTGAATGGTCTCCTCTCATATGTCACATTTTTTATATTCTTATGAAAGTTTTTGCAGCAAAAAACTACACTAGGCACGAAAAAAAAATAAATTAAATAGATAAATGGCAAACATCACCAGCTATTAGGATTTCACTAACATCTACCAAGTTCAGACTGGGGTTTGAAGGGAGAGCAGCATCCTTGTTTTAATAAAAAAAAAGTCTGCATTGTAAATTTGGTTTCTTCTCTTTATTTTTCAAGTGTTACAATATTTTAGTGGCTGAAGTGGACCTCCTGGAAGAGAAACAGAGGAGCAGATCTGTGTACTCATAAACAAAATGAAAAAAAATATAGAAGGATAAAACATCTGAATAAAAATATCAGCTTGTTTCAAACCTTAGTCACCCAGAGAATTATGCCACAAAGATGGCACATTTTGTTTAGGCTGAATTACTTTCTAAATTTCATTTTAGCTCTCAGTAATCCTAACACACATAGAAAGCAAAATTCTCTTTCAGTTTCTGTTAACAGACATGTCGCTTTTGCCTGACCTGAAAAAAAAAAAAATCAAGCTTCAAATCAATCTTCAGGTGGCTGCACCTTATAGAAATCCACGTTTCTGTTGTCACGTTGAAATTCTGCCAGCTGGTTTCATTCAGGTTCAGTTCAAGCATTTTGCCGACTTTGTGCTGATGTGGCTTTATTAGGCCTTTGCCCATAGAGAAATAGAACCGATGAATTTCTAGAGTCTCAATTGTACAATTTTTTTGGGATTATCCATTAACCCGGCCTCCCTGAGACAGCAAGCAGACGTGATTTGATTAATAATTTTTAGGTTACCACCTGTATTTTTCAAATGTGATATTAAAATTGGTTCCACATATACTGAAATGTCACAGGTGCTCTCCAAAGCCCAAAGGGGACACTGGCAAACTTGAACAATCTGTCAAATGTGCAGAAGCCAGTTTCCTCTCAGCTTGATTTTTCTACGGGTACTTACCAATATGCATTTTTTTAGATTAAGAATTGTGTTGTTGGTTTGTTAGCTGAGCTTTTCTAGAAGCTTGTCAATTCAGTGTGTTTAAAATATGCGTCAAAGATCTTGGACTTTATGAAATTCACCGAAATTTACCCCAATATCACATGCCGCCTTCAGTCTGTGATACTATGGCAAGAGAACTAAACCACATAGTCCAAATCACCGATTAAATAGCATGTGTCTGGCATCTTCTTCAAACGCAGCCCACCACCCTATGTTTTTTGGAATTCTTTACATCTTTCTCATATACAAAGGCCAAAAATTCAATCTCAGATTTTGATGAATCTTGATGTTTTAGACCTCCCTGTGTCCGAAAATACAATTTTTGGAATTATGTCTGTGTGTAGAAACATGATAACTTGAGTACACTTTTAGTTAGGTCAACCAAATTTTGTATATAAGTATTAGGTAAAAAATGTAGATTCCTATCAACTTTTGAGCTATATCCGCTAACCAGACGTGGAACTTTTTTATTCATGCAGACGACAAAACAACTCGGGATCCCAGTTGGCAAGCCCCCAAGCAGACACACGACAACAATGAGGAATGTTACCAGCTGGATCACCACATAGATAGATAGATAGATAGATAGATAGATAGATAGATAGATAGATAGATAGATAGATAGATAGATAGATAGATAGATAGATAGATAGATACTTTATTAATCCCAAGGGGAAATTCACAAGTAGTAAAAAGTGTCCAGGGAATGAGTCCACATAAAAGAAAGTGGTAGGAGTGATCAGTGAAATACAGAAAAGGGTAGAAAGATAAAGTCGTACACGGAGCTGCTGGAAAGGCTGCCACTCGCGGTGGCGCCTGAGTCACAAAAAAAAAAAAAATGGCCGTAGTGCCATAACAGATGCTCCCTCACATTGCAGGTAATGAGCCTCATTTGGGAACCAGCGGTTCCCAAGGATTTTCCGGAGAGACACAGTACAAGGGAGTCCAGTCTTCATCTCAGGTCACTGGATAGCGTCCATGTCGCACAACCATATAGCAAGACAGGGAGCACCAGGACTCTAAAGACTTGGACCTTCGTCCTTTTGCAAAGATATCAGGAGTGCCACACACCCCTTTCCAGTGACCTCATGACCCCCCATGCTCTCCAAATCCGTCTACTGACTTCATAGGAAGAGTCACCAGAGACGTGAATGTCACTGCCAAGGTAAGTACACCTCTCGATGAAGTCAACGCTCTCTCTGCAAACAGACACACTGCTGATGTTTGTGCCTAAGAGGACTTCCTGGAGAGGTGGAGATATGCACTAGAGAGGAGAGGAATGAAGGTCAATAGGACCACCAAGACAGAATACATGTGTGTGAATGAGAGGGAGGTCAATGGAATGGTGAGGATGAGGAAGTAGAGTTGGCGAAGGTGGAGGAGTTTAAATACTTGGGATCAACAGTACAGTGTAGCGGGGATTGTGGAAGAGAGATGAACAAGAGAGTGCAGGCAGGGTGGAGTGGGTGGAGAAGAGTGTCAGGAGTGATTTGTGACAGACGGGTATCAGCAAGAGTGAAAGGGGAGGTCTACAGGACGGTAGTGAGACCAGCTATGTTATATGGGCTGGAGACGGTGGCACAGGAGTCAGGGCAGGAGGTGGCAGAGTTAAAGGTGTTAAGACTGGCATTGGGTGTGACGAGAATGAATAGGACTAGAAATGAGGACATTAGAGGGTCAGCTCAGGTTGGACGGTTTGGAGACAAAGTCAGAGAGGCGAGATTGCGTTGGTTTGGACATGTGCAGAGGAGAGATGCTGGGTATAATGGGTAAAGGATGTTAAGGATAGAGCTGCCAGGGAAGAGGAAAAGGGGAAGGCCTAAGAGAAGGTTTATGGATGTGGTGAGAAAGGACATGCAGGTGATGGGTGACAAAAATATATGGAAAAAGATGATTTGCTGGGCCGAACCCTAATGGGAGCAGCTGAAAGAAAAAGAAGATCCCAGTTAATATTCGGTTAGTTAAAGTCCTCCTTGATTATAATATCCCCCTGTAAACCTTCCTTTTTAATGTTACTAAAAAGATGTGCATTGATATTACTGTCTGCTTTGGGTGGCTTATAACACACTCCTAAGATAAGGCCTCTTTCCCTAATGCTTTCCTGGCAAAGAGCCACATGTCCTCTCTAAGAACCCTGGCCTGGTCAGGGAATTGACAGAGAACCCACTGTTCACTCTATTCTCACTTCACAAGTCATCTGCTGCGTTGGGAATACCTGTCAGAAGGATGATAATTTCAGCAGCTGTTAGAGTGTGTTAGAGTGGCTAACTCCTCCATGGAGTTTCCCAAAGTATATTTAAAGGATCCTTAGAGCATGAAGAAAAAGATTCTCTGGACTAATAAGACAAAAAGTGAATTCTTTGGGTAGAACTCCAAACACTATGTCTGGATGAAGACCAGACACTGCTTATCACCTGTATGGTGAAACATGGTGTTGGAAGCTTCATGTTATGGGGTCACAGGGACAGGGAGACTGGTCAGAACTGAGGAAAAGATGAATGCAGCCAAATACTGAGAGGTCTTTGAAGATAACCTGCTGCAGATCACACTCCACCTTTGACTGGGCCAACAGCTCTCCTTTCAGCATAGTAAGGACCCAAAGCGTACAGCCAAGTCAACGGTGGAATGGATTTTTTGACAAGACTCTGAGTGTCCTTGACTGGCCCAGCCTCATACAACAGAGAGATCTCAAGACGACCATTTACAGATGCTTTCTGACCAATCCAGTGAAGCTTGGGAGGATTTACTAGCAAAAATGGGATAGACTGCCCAATCCAGGTGTGCAAAGTCTGTAGACACTTAAGACTTTAGACTGGGGGGCGCCATGGTGGCGCAGTGGGTAGCGCTGCCGCCTCACAGTAAGGACACCTGGGTTTGCTTCCTGGGTCTTCCCTGTGTGGAATTTTCATGTTCTCCCCGTGTCTGTGTGGGTTTCCTCCGGGCACTCCGCTTTCCTCCCACAGTCCAAAGACATGCAGGTTAGGTGCATTGGCGATTCTAAATTGTCCCTAGTGTATGCTTAGTGTGCGTGTGTATGTGTGTGTGTGTGCCCTGCCTGGGGTTTGTTGGACTTTTACCTGGTGTCTGGAGTCTTGGACAGGGGTTCAAGGGAGTGATACAGCCCTAATCTGTCACAAGAGATAAATGAGAGATTTCAGTTTTTTGATTTTGAATACATTTGCAAAGCTTCTCACTTTGTCATGATGGGTTATTGAGTGTAGACTTATGAGTAAAAATGGCAAATGTATCCATTTGAAGTGAAATCTACAACACAGTAAAGTGTGCAGAATGTGATGGAGCCTGAATACTATCTTTTTAACAGTACTTGGGGTCCCCTGGCAATTAATCCTTTAAATATATTACTAGTTTAATTATTATTTAGGCAATTATTAATTATAAATTAAATTATTTTAAAAGACTTTTCCAAGAAGCTTTCAATCAAAACATTCAAATTTCTTTTGAGAAGAGCCATATACAGTATAAGCACCAAAAAAAAAATACTGTCATGTGTAAACACGACAGCTTCCTAGCAGTATTGCAGTAAAAAAATCTCCAAATTAATTATATATAAAACTGATAAGGCCAACTTGGATGGAGAAAAAGAGTAACTGGATTGATTGATTCTCAGTTTAGTCCTCAGGTGGCAGGAGCCCACCGTAAAGGAGATCTAAATTCATTCGGTTGAAATTAGAAATTGAAACTGTTCTCAAATCTGTGACACTCGGGACTTCCTTCTCCATCTCACTTGCCCTTCTATAAATAGGAATATGTTCTTTTTACCTGGGCTTTAATGGTATTTGAGAATAAAAATACAGTTGATGGAAAATGGTTTTAAACCATTAGCCTGTTTAGTAATTCAGATTTCTGTTCATAATACTGTATTTTGTATTTTATGCACAAATATAAGAAAAAAAAGGTAGGATCAAAATATCTTTTTATTGTATTCAGCTGTATTGAGTCAAGTACTGTTTGAAACAAATAGAAAAATGTTGCACTGTGCATATACACTCACCTAAAGGATTATTAGGAACACCTGTTCAATTTCTCATTAATGCAATTATCTAATCAACCAATCACATGGCAGTTGCTTCAATGCATTTAGGGGTGTGGTCCTGGTCAAGACAATCTCCTGAACTCCAAACTGAATGTCAGAATGGGAAAGAAAGGTGATTTAAGCAATTTTGAGCATGGCATGGTTGTTGGTGCCAGACGGGCCGGTCTGAGTATTTCACAATCTGCTCAGTTACTGGGATTTTCATGCACAACCATTTCTAGGGTTTACAAAGAATGGTGTGAAAAGGGAAAAACATCCAGTATGCGGCAGTCCTGTGGGCGAAAATGCCTTGTTGATGCTAGAGGTCAGAGGAGAATGGGCCGACTGATTCAAGCTGATAGAAGAGCAACTTTGACTGAAATAACCACTCGTTACAACCGAGGTATGCAGCAAAGCATTTGTGAAGCCACAACACGCACAACCTTGAGGCGGATGGGCTACAACAGCAGAAGACCCCACCGGGTACCACTCATCTCCACTACAAATAGGAAAAAGAGGCTAAAATTTGCACGAGCTCACCAAAATTGGACAGATGAAGACTGGAAAAATGTTGCCTGGTCTGATGAGTCTCGATTTCTGTTGAGACATTCAAATGGTAGAGTCAGAATTTGGCGTAAACAGAATGAGAACATGGATCCATCATGCCTTGTTACCACTGTGCAGGCTGGTGGTGGTGGTGGTGTAATGGTGTGGGGGATGTTTTCTTGGCACACTTTAGGCCCCTTAGTGCCAATTGGGCATCGTTTAAATGCCACGGGCTACCTGAGCATTGTTTCTGACCATGTCCATCCCTTCATGACCACCATGTACCCATCCTCTGATTGCTACTTCCAGCAGGATAATGCACCATGTCACAAAGCTCGAATCATTTCAAATTGGTTTCTTGAACATGACAATGAGTTCACTGTACTAAAATGGCCCCCACAGTCACCAGATCTCAACCCAATAGAGCATCTTTGGGATGTGGTGGAACGGGAGCTTCGTGCCCTGGATGTGCATCCCACAAATCTCCATCAACTGCAAGATGCTATCCTATCAGTATGGGCCAACATTTCTAAAGAATGCTTTCAGCACCTTGTTGAATCAATGCCACGTAGAATTAAGGCAGTTCTGAAGGCGAAAGGGGGTCAAACACCGTATTATTATGGTGATCCTAATAATCCTTTAGGTGAGTGTATACTGGGATGCTTTTCAGCTTTCAATGCTGTCATCCCTCAGAAGCTAATTGGATCTGCTTAGCTACACCACCTCTCTATGCAACTGGGTCCTGGACATCCTGACAGAGAGACCCCAAGACAGTAAACACCAGTCTCCAGTTACCATCACTTATGGTACCGGTGCCCCCCGAGGGCTGTGTACTTAGCCCACTTCTGTTCACTAAGCTAAATTTTAATCGTACGACTCCAACACCATTACATATGCGGATGACAAATGGGTGGTGGGTCTCATCAGCAATGAGGATGAATCGGCTCACTGAATGGAGATTGGTAGATTGGGGCAAGTGCCACAATTTCTCTCTTAATGTGGACAAAACGAGACAGCAGGAAGGTCCCTGCTTTTGCACACCCCACTACACATCAAGGACCCTGTGGTGGAATTGGTCAAGAGCACCAGATTCCTTGGTGTGCCCCTAGGAGCTGACCTTACTTGGTCAATTAACACCACCTCCATAGACAAGAAGGCACAGAAGCACCCTGAAGATTGAAAAAGGCGAAACTGCCAACCCACTATTCTCACCACATTCTACAGGAGCACCACCGAGAGCATCCTGACCAGCTGGATCACTGTCTGGTCATGGAACTGCAGTGTCTCCGACTATAAGGTCCTACAATGGAGAGTGCACACTGTAATAAAGAACGCTGGGTCCTCTCCATCCTCCATCAAATACATCTTCATAAAGTGTTGTAATCTGCAAAGCTTACAGCATTGTGAAGGACAACTCCAACCCCTTCCACTGTCTCTCTGTCACTTCTATCTGGCAGAAGGTACTATAGCATCCATATCAGTTCTGGAAGGTTCTGTAACAGCTTCTACCCCTGAACTCTGCGCTGCCCCCTGCCCTTAGATCTGCCCCTAGTAGTACATTAGAACGTTGGAACACTCTAGACGAGAACAGGCCATTCAGCCCAACAAAGCTCGCCAGTCCTATCCACTTATTTCCTCCAAGAACACATCAAGTCGAGTTTTGAAAGTCCCTAACGTCTTACTGTCTACCACACTACTTGGTAGCTTATTCCAAGTGTCTATCGTTCTTTGTGGAAAGAAAAACTTCCTAATGTTTGTGCAAAATTTACCCTTAACAAGTTTCCAACTGTGTCCCCGTGTTCTTGATGAACTCATTTTAAAATACAAGTCTCGATCCACTGGACTAATTCACTTCATAATTTTAAACACTTCAATCACGTCACCTCTTAATCTTCTTTTGCTTAAGCTGTAAACACTCAGCTCTGTTAATCTTTCCTCATAATTCAACCCCTGTAGCCCTGGACTCAGCCTAGTCACTCTTCTTTGGGCCTCTTCTTGTGCTTTTATGTCCTTTTTGTAGCCTGGAGACCAAAACTGCACACAGTACTCCAGATGAGGCCTCACCAGTGCATTATAAAGGTTGAGCAGGACCTTCGGTGACTTGTACTGCACACATCAAGGTGCTATATAACTTGACATTCTGTTAGCCTTCTTAATGGCTTCCGAACATTGTCGGGAAGTCAATAGGTTAGAGTCCACTATGACTCCTAAATCCTTCTCATAAGGTGGACTTTCAATTTTCCGACCGGCCATTGTGTATTCAAACCTCACATTTTTACTTCCTATGTGTCATACTTTACATTTACTGACATTAAATTTCATCTGCCACAAATCTGCCCAAGCCTGTCTGCTGTCCAAGTCCTTCTGTAATGATATAACGGATTCCAAATTATCTGCTAATCCACCTATCTTGCTATCATCTCCAAACTTAACCAGCTTGTTACTTATATTCCTATCTAAATCATTTATATATATTAAATAGCAGCGGCCCTAGCACTGCCCCTGCTGGTCACCACTCTTAACATCGGCCAATTCTGATGAAGTTCCTCACACCATCACCCTCTGCTTCCTGTGTCTGAGCCAATTCTGCACCCATCTATAAACATCACCCTGAACTCCCACTTCTTTTAACTTGATGCCCAACCTCTCATGTGGCACCTTATCAAATGCTTTCTGAAAGTCCAGATAAATAATATCATCTGCTCCACTTTGATCGTATCCTTTTGTTGACTCTTCATAGAATTCCAGCATGTTAGTAAAGCACGACCTCCCTCTTCTGAACCCATGCTGACTGGTCAGAATAACTCCTGTCCTTGCCATGTGTTGCTCAATCTTATCCTTAATAATTCCTTCCATTCATTTTCCTGTGATGCATGTTAAGCTTACTGGCCTATAGTTGCTTGGATCTGCCCTGTCACCCTTTTTATATAATGAGATGATATTTGCCATTTTCCAGTCCTTCGGAATCTCTCCAGTGCTCAGTGACCTCGTAAAAATACTGTATGTGTCAAGGATTTATATCTGTACTCACTAGGCTCCTTAAGAACACGAGGATAAATATTATCTGGGCCTGGTGATTTGTTTGATTTCATCTTATTTAATCTGAGCAGCACTTCTCTCTCTACAATTTCCAAATCCCTCAGTACCTCCTTAGTAGTCGCGTTTACCTCTGGGAGGTTATCCACTTGCTCACTCACAGAAAAATGTAAGTTTAGGGTATCCGCCATTTCACTGTCTGTATCTTTTAATTCCCCTTTACTATTCCTGATGAACTTGACCTCCTCCTTGACTGTTCTTTTACTACTAAAATACTGAAAGAATCTCTTGGGGTCTTCTTTTGCCTTATCTGCTATATTTCTCTCCATCTGTCTTTTAGCCTCCCTGATATCCTTCTTAATGGTTGCCCTCATGTTCTCATA
Source organism: Polypterus bichir lapradei (assembly GCA_026402145.1). Classification (NCBI taxonomy): domain Eukaryota; kingdom Metazoa; phylum Chordata; class Cladistia; order Polypteriformes; family Polypteridae; genus Polypterus; species Polypterus bichir. The sequence goes on from JANRMT010062852.1 coordinate 11,751,258, forward strand.
CGCTCTACGATTCACTTTGCAGTCATTAGTCTTATTTGCCTTATAAAGCAGTTTTTTCCTTTGCAACTTCTTTTATAAATCTTTTGTGGCGAGTCGCTGGGGCTGCGACCCGGCCAGGATGCCTGGAAGGACCGAAAGATGGCATGTACGTCCTCCGGGCCACGAGGGGACAACCGTCCTGGCTCAGAGGAGGACCACGGGAGAAGAACAAGGAGGCTTATGCCTATTGGGACCCGTGGCCACCGCCAGGGGGCGCCCTGATTCTCAGAGGGCCTGGGACTGATGTACATCTGCCCCACCAGGGAAGATGGAGGAGGATCCCTCTAGGGACACCCGGAGTGCTTCTGAGTGCTCTTCCGCCAAACCAGGAAGTGACGAATGAGGGAGCACCTGGTGCACATCCGGGTGAGAATAAAAGGGCCCGCCTTCCTACAGTCTGGGAGCTGGAGTCGGGAGCGGAAGCGGGACAAGGCTCCCTTGGAGAGAGGAAAAGGCGGCCCAGGGACAGTGAGAGAAAGGCCCAGGAGAAAGGTGATTGGGGCAAGAAGCACAGTGTGTTGTGCGGGGCTGTGTTGTTGTGGAGAAAATAAAAAGAAGAGTTTTATAAAGATGCGGTCTCTGTCTGATGGTGTACGGGCAAGTGTCACACTTTATTAATCCACCGTGGAGTTTTTTTTTAGTTTCCTATTAATTCCAAATTTAGGTATGTATCTGTCCTGCATTACATGTAAAACATTTTTAACTGTCTCCACACTTAAAAGCTTATCCCAGTGTATCCTCCTTAGACATTGTTGCATTCTTAAAATTAGCCCTACCAAAGATCACCTTAACAATCTTAGTCTTTGCATCTGCACTCTTACAAAATACTGAGAATTGTATCACATTATGGTCACTTGACCGTAGCAGTTCAATCACCTCTACACCCTCAATTCTATCCTGATTATTACAAAATACTAAATCCAGACAGGCTTCACCCCGTGTTGGTACTTTAACATGCTGTGTTAAAAAACAGTCACTGATTACTTCTAAAAACTCCTGCTCTTGTGCTCCTCCATCTGCAAGGTTATCCCAGTTAATATTTGGATAATTGAAGTCCCCCATGACTATCATATCCCCCTGTAAACTTGCCTTTTTGATATTACTAAAAAGATGTGTGTTGAAATTACTGTCTGAATTGGGTGGTCTATTTTCCAGGCGAAGCCACATGTCCTCACTAAGATGGGGCTCATCATCCAACTGAAGATGACTTACATTTAAACCCTGTTTGGCATAAACAGCAACCCCACCTCCTTTTCTGTTCTGTCTATCCTTCCTAAAAAATGTGTATCCCTCTATGTTACACTCATCTCCATCTTTGTTATTTAGCCAGGTTTCTGTTATTGCTATAATATCATAATTATGCTCTGCTACATACAACTGCAACTCACTTACCTTATTTTTGATACTTCTAGCATTAAGGCAAGCTATTTTTAATGTGTTACTCCTTCGACATTTACGTGTTTGCTTAGAATTTACATTACTATGCATTTTTATTTCTACACCATTGTTTAGATCTATAGATCTAAATCTGGCCTGTCCTAAACTCCCTGCCCCCCCATTCCCTAGTTTAAACAATCCTCGACTAGCCTACACATACACCTCCCTAATACATTGGTGCCCCTCCAGTTCAGATGTAACCCGTTACGGCAGAACAGGTCCCATCTGTTCCAAAAGGAGTCCCAATGCCCCCTAAACCTATACCCTTCTACCCTGTGAATTTATATGCAGTACATTTGTTACAATTCACACTTCTAGTATTGTTTATTATTAATTTTACTATTATTTATTATTTTTATTTATTACAATCTATTTGAAATTCTTTTCACTTACCTATTATTTTGAAATTCTTACTATCTGTTCACTTACCTATTATTTATTTTCAATTATTTATCTATCGATTATAATATAGATTAGTTCTTTACCTCTCTTACACTTGTCCCGAGTTAATATTGTGATATTCGCAGACCTTGAGTCAAAAAGAGTGTTGGGGAACCAGCAGATCCCCATTTAATTGAAAGGAAAGGTGGGAAAACTGGCCAAAATAAATAGCATATGAGGTTGCGTAAAACAAGAAAAGAAAGCCGTGCTTCTGAGTGTTCAATCTCAATTGCTGGTTTTCAACAAACTTACCGCCTCCTATCCGTCCCGGTTGGATTTGTAGCACTGATTCCCGCAAGATGCAAATCTAAGAATGACAGGGACCTCGAAGTGACGTCCCTGGCCTTCTGTTCAAAGTTCCCCTGAACTGGGGATTGTTAAGAAGAGCGCCCCCTCTCGGCCCGGAGTGGTAGTGCTCACCAGTGTAGAACCTTGAGGATGCCTCCTAATTGAACGTGCCTGACAATGTATATTTTGCACCGCAGTCCTGTGGATCGTTACTTCATGCCACTGTATGCTGTAATATGGTGTATGGATAACATGACAATAAAGCCACTTGGCTTGACTTGATATCACATATAAGCATAAAAACAAAAGGGTAAAATGTTATTTTCAGGACTAAGTAACAGTCATTAAATTAAACAAAGAACATCCCTATACTAAAATGTTACTGTTCATGGTTAGCACTTTAAAATACAGGCTTTGTAGGTTTTAAAGTTCTTCTGTTTGCCTGTGGTCTTTTCTGCATCTGTTATCACACTCCACTTAGATCAGTTCTACGTACAGTAGGCCTCTTCTTCACGTCACCACTGAGGAGCACGGTGTGCTTTTTGAACATGTGAAGACACACAAAAATACACCATTTTACACATTAATGTGTGTTCTCCAGATGAACAGCTCACCCTGGGGAATAGAGAATTTTTCATTAAATATTTTTAATCAATATGTGATAATTTTTACAATTTAATATCAGCATATACTTAAAAGAAGTTGTAGCAATAGATTATGAAAAGCAAAAGGAAAAGGACTGAAGGTAACTTAAAGCTTGGGCACGTGAGGGTTGCCTCACCTTAAAAGGAACTACCAAAGGAATTACTAAGGTTAAAATGAAGTAAATGAGTAATAAACACCCCCTTAAAAAGTGAGGACAAACTAGTGAGAAAGCCCAAACATCTCTTGTACTATTCTTGTCTATGGTGTTTGAACCAGAAATTAAACAGCGGCCAAACTCTATGTAACAAAAAAATTCATAGAGTCAGGAGATAGCGCCTTGCTCCAATTTTATTTCGATTTTAGGAAGTCACAAAACTGAAAAGAAACAAATTACAAAAAATTGCTGGTGTAAGATGAACAATATAACTTCGCTATATACATATCCAATTAACTTAAAATAATACTTGCAGGCTTTGCTTCAATGGGACTAACAAACACTGACTAATTGTGAAACTTTCTGTCTAACTACTGACCTCCCGTAATTCTATTTCCGCTTCCTTACAGCTACTTATATGATTATTCATAAGGTTATGTTAATATTTCTTTGAACAACAAACAGCTGTTCTGCAAAGCAGAACACCCCTATTATAAAGCAGTGATAAGATCAATGGGAAAACCCATAGGACACCCTTATTAACAAAGCGATGTTTAGAATAATAGAAGAATCGACATATGAAGTTACTGGTGGCTGTAGTTGATTAGATAAGATGATGGAATTCTGCATATTGGTTGTCAGATGACGTGATTTATCAGATAAGGTAATGGTAACAGAAAAATATTAAAGGGAATGAATTGTCTTATTGATGGCTCACTGCACAGACCGAGATATTTGTGCATATCTGTGTGCAAATCAAGAATCGTTCTACCTTTTAGATAGATAGATAGATAGATACTTTATTAATCCTCAAGAGGAACTTCACATACTCAAGCAGCAGCATACTGATAAAAACAATAAAAACAATTTTAATTAAAGAGTGATAAAAATGCAGTGCAAGTTAAAAAATGCAAGGTGGAGAGTGTGAGGCAGGTGTAACAGGCAATAACTTTGTATAATGTTAACGTTTACCCCCCTGGGAGGAACTGAAGATTCACATAGTGTGGTGTCTCCTCAGTCTGTCAGTGAGCAGGACCTTGACAGCAGTCTGTCACTGAAGCTGCTCCTCTGTCTGGAGATGATCCTATTCAGTGGATGCAGTGGATTCTCCATGATTGAGAGGAGCCTGCTCAGCGCCCGTCGCTCTGCCACAGATGTCAAACTGTCCAGTTCTGTGCCTTCCTCACCAGTTTGTCCAGGCGTGAGGTGTCCCTCTTCTTCATGCTGCCTCCCCAGCACACCACCATGTAGAAGATGGCGCTCGCCACAACCATCTGATAGAACATCTGCAGCATCTTATTGCAGATGTTGAAGGACACCAGCCTTCTAAGGAAGTATAGTCAGCTCTGTCCTCTCTTAAATAGAGCATCAGTATTGGCAGTCCAGTCCAATTTATCATCCAGCTGCACTCCTAGGTATTTATAAGTCTGTACCCTCTGCACAGTCACCTCTGATGATCACGGGGTCCATGAGGGGCCTGGGCCTCCTAAAATCCACCACCAGCTCCTTGGTTTTGCTGGTGTTCAGGTGTAGGTGGTTTGAGTCGCACCATTTAACAAAGTCCTTGATTAGGTTCCTATACTCCTCCTCCTGCCCACTCCTGATGCAGCCCACGATAGCAGTGTCGTCAGCGAACTTTTGCAAGTGGCAGGACTCCAAGTTGTATTGGAAGTCTGGTCTCCATGAATGACTTCTTTGAAAACAGAGCAAAGGGAGCGGCTCCACCTCTCCCCATTACTTATCAACCTCCTATTCGCATTTCCTAATTCTTGAAGAAGAGGCTGAGGATATGCACTCTCCATGTTCAGTGGAGATGTAAGTTTCTTTTCTGTCTCTGATACATCTTTAGAATTACGCCAGACAATGTCATGGTTTTACAGTTTTGTGTATTTAATTGTTATTTTTGAATGATGCATTTTATTTTTATGTCTTTTCTGTGTACTATGTATCATCTGTAATGCTCTGTGTGTCTTGTGGGTGGTTCCTGACTATCATTATCAAAAGGGCTGCTCGCAACCTTATACATGTTTGAGAAAACAAGTCCGTTGCGGTTCATTGAATGTGCTGGAGTTGGTGAGTTTCTTTAGTAATTATATTGTGCTTTCATGTGAATTTACTTGTGAATTTGTTGTGAATTTACTGCATTTTTGACTTCACTGTCTGGATTTTTGTTTTTTGTGTCCTGTTGTTTCAAACCACTTGTGTATATTAAAATTAGAATTTTGTTAAACAAATACTTGTTAATTTCCTTAAAAGCCAAAAGTGAAGGCGTTTGGAAGTTGATAGTGATGAATCAACTGTGTCTACATCCTCCTTATAAGGTGGACTTTCATGTTTCAGATCTCCCCTTGTGTATTCAAACCTAGCCTAGCAAGGAATGAGTTATAATGAAGATTAAAAGATTAAAATTATGAAGGGAATTAGTCCAGTGAATCGAAACTGTTTACTTTAAAATGAGTTCAAGGTTTTTAACAGTGAGTGAAAAAGAACACACACGCATAACTAAAAATCGGCGTCTGCAACAACCAGTTTATGGACCAGTACCATTTCTGGGCTGGTTTAACCACCATGCCCTGCAGTATCAGGAGACTAAAAAAAATTCACAAGTCATTTGTGGTGACGGGCTGGCAGAGACTACAACAAGAAAATGGTCAGCTGTGATTTCTCTGAAGCTGCTCAGCACAGCAGTTCATTTCAACAACTTTCATCAAGAAATAAGAAATATTCCAGATATTCATAATCAGCAGACATATTTAGGCCAGGATTAAAAGAAACCCATGCAGACATAGGGAGAACATGCAAACTCCATGCAGCAAGGACCCCAGATGTGAATGCTGTGAGACAGCTGTGCTACCACTGTGCCAACGTGCCACCCATCACAAGCATTCATAGTTATTCAATTACTACAAATATAACTATATAAATATTACTACACAAGTTATTACTACATTACTACAAATGTTTGTGATGTGCCATCTGGTGGAATAACAAATGCAAGGTATATGCCCTGTTTATGTGCCATTTGAGATTCGTAAAAGCAATGTTAATGTTTTTGATGTGCCATCTGTTGGAATGACAAATTAAATGCATTTAATTGCTAAAAATGTTTGCAATGCACCATCTGTTGGAATGATAGAGACATAACAACCGGATGGACACACAGATGTTTATCCTTTCTTTAAGGTGGACAATTCAATTTAAAGTGTGCACAGATGCCAAAGTCTGATATATAGAATTCGAATATTCTCAATGCAGAGATTTAATTTTTTCCAGATTGTTTGTAAATTATACTCCAGAGTTAATAAATAGAGAAAAGTTAAAAAATCAGAGTGAAATCATCATGCTATTCATTCTTTGATTCCCTGGCCTGGCCTAAATAAACACCAGCCACCTAAAGGTACTCTTCATTCCAGCTCAGGAAAGCAGATCATAGACTGGCTTCTATCAAACATACCTTGCGCCACATTTAGCGACACAAAATGGCCGCCTTCTTGGAAAAGCCACAGCCAGGAGCTCAGAGGACTGTAATTTTCGGTGGCTTTTCTCCAGCATTTTTAGTTAATTGCAGGATAGGAAAGTTGTTTGTTTGCTGACTGATGCCGAGAAAATTTGCTGTTGGATAAATACGGTGCCATACAGAATGATGACATTTTCAGTACAAACCCTGCCATTTTATTTCAAGGGTTGATTATGGGTTTTACTTTCTCTGAAGGACTTGGTCTGCTTTGGGTAAAGATAAAAATCCTTTAGCAATGTTATAATCGGGAAATGTAAAGTTAATGTGCCAGTAGTGGTGGAACAGAACATTTACATTTAGCAGACACTTTTAACCAAAATGACATACGAAGAAAATAATAATTAAGTAAACATCAGCCTGGGGACTGTTTGGGAACAAGTGTGACAGGACAAGGTCACAAAACTAATCATCATAAGTGAAGAGGTTGGGAGCAGGTGCTGATTACAACACGTTGCCGCACTCACCACATGATGAACCACCCGGATTGAGATCTGAGTGCAGCTGGGCAACTTGTCACACCTCAGCACCACACTGAACAGGGTGAATTTTTTTTTTTTGCAGTGGCTGGAATGCCAATCTTGCCACCAACCCCTGAGTTTTTTTGGAAGACCTGCTTGCAGGGCTGGATCAAGTGCACAGAGTGTATGAGAACATGAGGGCAACCATTAAGAAGGATATCATGGAGGCTAGAAGACAGTTGGAGAGGAATATAGCAGATAAGGCGAAAGACGACCCTAAGAGATTCTTTTAGTATTTTAGTAGTAAAAGAACAGTCAAGGAGGAGGAGAAGTGCATCAGAAGTGCATAGTAAAAGGGAATTAAAAGATACAGACAGTGAAATAGCGGATGCCCTAAACTTACATTTTTCTGAGTTGTTTACAAGTGAGGAAGTGGATGACCTCCCAGTGGTAACTGGGACTACTAAAGAGGTACTGAGGGATTTAGAAATTGTAGAGGGAGAAGAGCTGCTCAGATTAAATAAGATGAAATCAAAGAAATCACTAGGAGCAGATAATATGTATCCTTGAGTTCTTAAAGAGGCTACCGAGTACAGATATAAACCCTTGACACATATTTTTAGGAAGTCACTGTGCACTGGAGAGATTTTGAAGGACTGGAAAATGGCAAATATCATCTCATGAAATAAAAAGGGTGACTGGGCATATCCAAGCAACTATAGGCCAGTAAGCTTAACATGCATCACAGGAAAATTAATGGAAGGAATTATTAAGGATAAGATTGAGCAACACATGGCAAGGACAGGAATTATTAGGAACATCAGCATGGTTTCAGAAGAGGGAGGTTGTGTTTTACTAATATGCTGGAATTCTACCAGGAAGCAACAAAAGGATATGACCAGAGTGGAGCTTATGATACTATTCATCTGGACTTTCTGAAAGCATTTGATAAGGTGCCAAATGAGAGAGTGGGCATCAAACTAAAAGAAGTGGCAGTTCAGGGTGATGTTTACATGGGTGCAGAATTGGCTCAGACACAGCAAGCAGAGGGTGATGGTGCGAGGAACCTCATCAGAACTGGCCGATGTTAAGAGTGGTGACAAGCAGGGGGCAGTGCTGCTATTTTTAATATATATAAATGATTTAGATAGGAATATAAGTAACAAGCTGGTTATGTTTGCAGATGATACCAAGCTGGTGGATTAGCAGATAATTTGGGATCCGTTATATCATTACAGAAGGACTTGGATAGCAGACAGGCTTGGGCCTGTGGAAGATGAAATTTAATGTCAGTAAATGTAAAGAATTACACATAGGAAGTGAAAATGTGAGGTTTGAATACACAATGGGCGGTCGGAAAATCAAGAGTACACCCAAGAGTACACCTTATGAGAAGGATTTAGGAGTCGTAGTGGACTCTAAGCTATTGACTTCCCAACAGTCTTCAGAAACCATTAAGAAGGCTAACATAATGTAAGGTTATATAGTGCCTTGATGTGTGGAGTACAAGTCACAGGAGGTTCTGCTCAGGCTTTATAACACACTGGTGAGGCCAGGGAAGAGCAACTAGGCTGATTCCAGGGCTACAGGGGATGAGTTATGAAGAAAGATTAAAAGAGCTGAGCCTTTACAGTTTAAAAAAAAAGAAGATGAAGAGGTGACCTGACTGAAGTGTTTAAAATGATGAAGTGAATTAGTCCAGTGGAGCGAGATGGTGGCTTTAAAATGAGTTCATCAAGAACATGGAGACACAGTTGGAAACTTGCTAAGGGTAAATTTCACACAAAGATTAGGAAGTTTTTCTTTACAGCAGTGGTTCTCAATCTGTGGGGTGGGGTGGGCCCCCCCAGGGAGGTGTGAAGTAACAAAAAGCGGGGCCCAAAGATGTGAAAAAAAGAAAACAAGAATCAAAAATATGAAAAATACATCTATTGAAACCAAAGCAAATTAACTTAAACTACATTCTGATACTAGAAAAATAAATATAGAGTTAGATAAATGTCGATAAAAGTTAAGTAGGTATAATAAAATATGCATCTATGATATATCATTAATTAAAAAAGAACAAATTGGTATTAGTCAAAAAAACATTAGGGGGGGCGCGATTAAAATTGTTATGAAAACTTGGGTCGCAAATACTTAAAGGTTGAGAAACGCTGCTTTACAGAAAGAACGATAGTCACTTGGAATAAGCGACCAAGTAGTATGGTAGACAGGAAGACTTTATGGACTTTCAAAACTTGACTTGATGTGTTTTTTGGAAGAAATAACTGGATAGGACTGGCGAGCTTTGGTGGGCTGAATGGCCTGTTCTCGTCCAGATTGTTTTAATGTTCTAAAGTGAAGAGCTCAGAACAAAATGGCAGCTAGCCTTGGCTTTGAGAACCTAACAAAGCCTTTGTCATTGTAGACAGAAATTCACAGAATAAGAAGGTCATCAAACAAATCTTGAACTCGATGATGGAGTCATCAATTAGAAGTGAGGTGGGCAGCTCAGTCCACCAGCCAGGAGCTTCATATGAGAGGAGTCTGGACTGAGATAGAACACAGTTGTGGCATAACCATGTAGCGGTGCTTCATTAGTGGGGACGTCTTATATGTGTTTTGTGCTGAGTCGCGTCTTTTATAGCGTTGTCCCGTTTGTATAGTCTGTTGCGTCTGTTTAAATGTGTTCCCCTGGAAACAAAAGGGGAAGGAGAATGCTGTGGAACCGCCACCCCTCGGGATAGTTTTCCCTTTCAAACACATCAATTCCATTCGGACCATTGCTATTTAAACAAGGGAATGAAAGGAAAAAAGAGGAATCGTTTGCAACACCAACACTTCACCGAAGAGAAAATAGCCAAGAGAAAGCACCGATACGGATCACTTTACACCTTTTTCTGCTTGACGCTTTCAACGCCAGACCTCAATGACTTCACCGTCGCTATGCAAAACCCCGGGGTTCCGGTTATTATACCGACATGCTGAGGACTATACGGTGAGACTGTTTTTTTGTCATTTGGGAGAGGAGCAAGTCAACAATTTCGTTTGGGTATAATAACCATAGGACACATTCCAGCTAGACTAGGTTCACATTCGCTAATAATCTTCTGTTTTAATCTTTTGGACTTTTACTGTATGTGTGTTTTCGGGTTTTCCATGTGTCATACTTGTTTCATGTTCTATGTTGGGACAAGGGAGGGTTTGTACTGAATGTTTATTAATGCACTTTTAATTATTGTATAGTGCCATTCACTTTTGGGGTTGCGTGTTGTGTGGGAGCTTTGGAGGGAGCGAAATGTTTTGTTGTTTGTTTCTTTTCACTATCAATATAAACTGCTCCTAACATCCTAATGAGACGACAGATGGTGTCCTGGGGGATCTCCTCCCAGATCTGGACCAGGGCATCACTGAGCTACTGGTCAGGCTTAGGAGTTGGATGGACCGAAACATAATGTCCCACCCAGAGGTGTTCTATTGGATTGAGGTCAGGCGTGTGAGCGGTGTTTGGGGGCGGGATCTTGGCAGTCAATGGTATCAATTCCTTCATCCTCTCGCAACATGGGGCCGGGCATAAAGTCCAAGGATTTCACACTAATACCTATTGGCAGTCAAGGTGCCATTGTCTAGACTGTAGAGGTCTGTGCATCCCTCCATGGATATGCCATCCCAGACGATCACTGACCCACCACCAAACTGCTCATGTTGAACATTCTCCATGGCTTCTCCAGACCCTTTCATGTCTGTCACATGTGCTCAGGGTGAACCTGCTCTCATCTATGAAAAGCACAGGGCGCCAGCGGGGGACCTGCCAATTCTGGTATTCAATGGCAAATGCCAATCGAGCTCCATGGTGCCGGGCGGGCAGTGAGCACAGGGCCCTCTAGAGGTCATCGGGCTCTCAGGCCACCCTCATGAAGTCTGTTTCTGATTGTTTGGTCACCAGTGATCTGCCAGCTGGAAGTAATTTTGTAAGCTCTGGCAGTGCTCATCCTGTTCCTCTTTGCCCAAAGGAGCAGATAACGGTGGGTCCTGCTGATGGGTTAAGGACCTTCTATGAGGGGCCCTGTCCAGCTCTCCTAGAGGAACTGCCTGTCTCCTGGAATCTCATCCATGTCCTTGAGACTGTGCTCGGAGACACAGCAAACCTTCTGGCAATGACACGTATTGATGTGCCATCCTGGAGAAGTTGGACTACCTGTGCCAGCTCTGCAGGGTCCAGGTATGGCCTCATGCTACCAGTAGTGACACTGACAACAGCCAAAGGCAAAACGAGTGACAAAACAGATGAGGGGGAAAAAATGTCAGTGGCCTCCCTCCACCTGTTAAACCATTCATTCCTGTTTTGGGGGTCATCTCATTGTTGCCCCCCCCCCCTCCCCCAGTGCACCAAAACAGCTGAAACTGATGAACAAGCCCCTCTGCTACTTAACTGAGCAGATCAACAGCCCACAAGTTTCACTGACTTGATACTATAATCAGATTAAAAAGGGTTTGTTTCATTTTTTGAGCAGTATATATACTACACATTATTATTTTATATACTGTTTGCTTTTTGATTATTTAACCGTCAATTGGGGGAAGTTATTTGGAAGAAGTACAGCTTGTCTGGTCTAACGTTTCCTCAGTTTGCCAGGCCACAGGTCTTGGTGGTGTAGCTGCTGTTCTGGATGAATGAGTTGGCCTTTACAACCAGACGTTGTTCAGTTGAAGACCTATCTATCTATCTATCTATCTAT
>JANRMT010062852.1:11763357-11774629 GCA_026402145.1 Polypterus bichir lapradei
CTATCTATCTTATAGTGCATTTCACATATCTATCTATCTATTATATAGTGCCTTTCACATATCTATCTATCTTATAGTGAATTTCACATATCTATCTATCTATCTATCTATCTATCTATTGTGGTCTTTGGCCAACTTGTCATCCCGGCCAATACCCCCAGGCCGCCAGATGGAGCCCTCCCTGCAGTATGGAGGTGCCCTGAAGACCAGCAGGGAATCATGGACAATGTAGTTTTTATACACAGCCCTGCTGGATACAACAGGGACCGCAAGAGGGAGCTGCAGGGAGGACCGAATAGTCATATGTGCCCTATAACCCGGAAGTGCGTCATAGGAAGAGCGACGACAGAAGTGATGTACTTCGGGGTGAAGAAAAGGACTTCTGAAAAGTACCTGACCCGGAAGTGATAAAGAATCACATGGACTGGGGATTGGGAATACTTCCGGGTCAGGGAGTATAAAAGGACTGTGGGAGCTCCCAGACGGTGAGCTGAGCTGGTTGGTAGGAGGACAACGTGTCTGGGAGTGGAGGATTGTTTATTATTGTTATTGTGATTTATGAGTATAGTGGAGGAGAGGGTGCTTTGTGCACTGTGGCATTTAAATAAAGTCAACATTTGGACTTTTTCCTGGTGTCTGGAGTCGTGGACAAGGGTTCAGGGGAGCGATAGCGCCCCCTATCTGTCACACTGTCATGGCCATCTGAGAGATATAAACCTCACAGCAAGCCCTGGGTCATCCCCAGGGTCTCCTCCCAGCTGATCATACGCATAAAACCTTTACAGGGAGGTTTCCAGGAGGCACCCATTCAGATGCCTGCACGACCTCAGTTGGCTCCTTTCGATGCGGTGGGTCAGCAGTTCTACTCCGAGCCGCTCCCGGATGTCTGCACTTCTCACTGTATCTCTAAGGGAGAGCCCAGCCACCCTGAGGAGAAAGCTCATTCCAGCCACCCGTACCCATAATTTCATTCTTTCAGTCATTACCCAAAGCTGAGCCTAGAGACGTACTGTTGATCGACTGGTACATCGTGAGTTTCATCTTCTGGCTGAGCTCCTACTTCACCTCTATGCATCAGAATGTCCACCACCTAACCACCCACCTCCCCAATCTGTCTGTCCATCTCACCATCCCCGTTCCTCTCACTCGTGAATAAGACCCCTCCACTTGAGACAGTAACTGACCTCCCACTCGCTGAAGACACTCCACCTTTTTCCTCCTCATTAAAATCACTCAGCTCCCTGAAACTAGAACACTTCTCTTATTAGCCTTGGCTCTCGTTTTATAGATTTGCACGTGGATTGCCCTTTTAGGCAAGTCCTTTGGCCTTATTTTTTACCTTTTTGAGTGTTATTTTCCCTTTATGTTCTTCTTTTGAAGCCATAACACAACATCAGAATGTGTTTACTTCTAGTCGCAATGGAGTCCAAGAAACACACCATTGAAAGAGCATTAATTAAATGAGAGCCATGGCAGCACTTCTGTAACCTCGATGCCACGCGGCTCTCTTTTTCTTTTTTTTTTGTTCCGAGGTTTAGTTCCACAGCTGAAGCAGCGTCTCTACAATGGAATCCCTTTGGTCTCTCTTTGGCATCGGCTTCTAATAAGCTCTTTGGCGAAACAAATCCTTCACTGCTGGGAATTCATTTCCAGCTAAATTACTGCCACTCATCTCCTCAGAGAGGAGCTTGAGTGAGACAAAACCACTCTCCGGCAACTCAAGCAGGTGTGAACGCAATAGGCTGTGATGATTTCACTGGCAGTTTGTTAAAAGGCACACACACACACACACACACATACACACAACCACACCGCGGGCCGTCTGTTGGCGGTCAAGGCTGGCAGCTTGTTTCTTGGCCCCTTAAGATTTGCATCCTCTCTTCTTTGTGATCCGTGCTTACATATTTTGTGCAAGCTGAAGTGTTAACAGAAATGGAACAAAATAAGGAAACAAAAATAATAAAAAAAATAAATAAACCGGCTTACCGAAGTTTAAATCTCCAGGTTCCCCGATGCAGTTGTGGACTCAACCACGTCTTATATGGATGAACTGAGGTGATGAGCTGCAGAGCAGACTTGTTCCTGATAAATTGGCTTCATCGTTGCATTGTGTGGGCCCAACAAGGTGCCCTTAAGCGATTTTGTTGTGTTGAGGTACTGAATTGATGACGTCCATTCATCTTTGGGTCACTTTTGAAAGCCAAGGAAGAATAATTATATTGTTGTGTTGCTGTAAACTGAACCAGGCGTGCTTAGTGGGGGGGGTTATTTGTAGCCTTCCTATAAAAGGTGAGTCACCCTGACAGCTTGCTATGAAAAAAACTAAAAGTATCAGTGATGAGTGGAAGTAATAAGAGAAAGAGGCAAAAGAAAAATGGTGAACCAGAGAGGGATAAAGATGAAGTGAGAGAAGCAAAGACGGGCACAAGGAGATGTCGACACGTACGATGTGACCGAGTCTGAAAAAATGATTAGATATAAGGTGTAGGGAGAGGGAAGGAATAGATGGCTGGTAGAATGCATCAAAAAATTATTACACTTGTGTTGTGGCTGTGAAGAAGGAGGAAAACTGTGACCTTAACGGCACACGGAGCTCTTGTTGTTCAGAGGGTCAGTTCCACAGCGGAAGCGGCAGCCGCTCTGCAGCGGCGTCCCCCTACTGATCAAGGAGATGCACTTTAGAATACGTTCTTCGTTAGAATGTCTGGCACAGGGATATTCCTTCATTACATGTGTTGGGCAACATGGTGGAAGCAGCCTCCTAGATCCACCACTTAGGATGACTTCATCGTTGCATTGTGTGGGCCCAACAAAGTGCCCTTAAGCGATTTTGTTGTGTTGAGGTACTGAATTGATGACGTCCATTCATCTTTGGGTCACTTTTGAAAGCCAAGGAAGAATAATTATATTGTTGTGTTGCTGTAAACTGAACCAGGCGTGCTTAGTAGGGGGAGGGGGTTATTATTATTCGTAGCTATGGACTGGGCTATCATTTTTACGCAGATGATACTCAACTCTACTTCAATGTTAAAAATGGAACTTCATCAGAGCTTTCTCAGCTCACAACCTGCCTCAGTAAAATTAAAACCTGGATGGAGCAGAACTCTTTAAAATTAAACTGCAACAAAACTGAACTCCTGCAAATTGGGACTAAAATGCAACTTCATAAAATGAGCTCCGTTCCCAGTCCATCTTGGCGGTGATCTCATCAGACCTGCAAAGAATCTTGGTGTCATTTTTGATTCCTCCCTTTCTTATTCCACCCACATAAATCACATTAAGAAACTTTCTTGCTTTCACCTCCGTAACATATCCCGCGTTCGCTCCTTCCACTCCTTTTCTAATGCTGAGAAACTTGTCCCTGCTTTTATCACATCCCGCATTGATTATTGTAACTTGCTGTTGGCAGGTGTCCCTTCCAATCTTATATCACAGCTGCAGCTTATTCAAAACTCGGCTGCAAGAGTCCTGACTCGAACCAGCAGCACTGGCTCCCCGTCTCTTACAGAATCGAATATAAAATCCTACTAATAACCTACAACGCCTTAAATAACCTCGCGCCAAACTACATCAGTGACCTTCTCCATCACTATGTGCCTGCCTGCTCACTAAGGTCCTCTGATTCTGGTAATCTTGTTGTGCCCCACACTAATCTACACTCCATGGGTGACAGCAGGGCCTTCAGCTGTATAGCGAACGCCCAGACTCTGGAATGACCTACCGAAATTAATCAGGTCAGCTGACTCCATGAATTCTTTAAAAAAACAACTCAAAACTCATCTGTTCAGGAAGGCTTTTAGCTCTCCTTGACTTTATTACCCTTCTCTCAGTTTACCTCCATGTCAAGATGCTCATGTAACCTGTGTGTGTGTGCTGGACCATCAATTATGTTGTCTGTTAGGCTTTCTCTGAATTTACTGTCTTAATCTTCTCTATTTATTTATTTGGTTTGTACAATGCTATATATTGTATACCCTGCCATTCTTTCTTATATTCTGTAAGTGCCTTGAGCATGGGAAAGGCGCTATATAAATAAAATATATTATTATTATTATTATTATTATTATTATTATTATTTGTAGCCTTCCTATAAAAGGTGGGTCACCCTGACAACTTGCTATGTAAAAAAAAAAGTATCAGTGATGAGTGGAAGTAATAAGAGAAAGAGGCAAAATAAAAATGGTGAACAAGAGAGGGATAAAGATGAAGTGAGAGAAGCAAAGACGGGCACAAGGAGACGTCAACACGTACAAAGCGACCGAGTCGGAAAAAATTATTAGATATAAGGTGGAGGGAGAAGGAAGGAAAAGACGGCGAGTAGAATGCATCAAAAAATGATTACGCTTGTGTTGTGGCTGTGAAGCAAGAGCTGTGAAGGTGAGGAAAATTGTGACCTTAATGGCGTCGGGAGATGTTGTTGTTCAGAGGGTCAGTTCCACAGCAGAAGCGGAAGCCACTCGTTAATGGCATCCCCCTAGAGGTTAAGGAGATCCTCTTTAGAATGTGTTCTTCCTTATAATGTCTAGCACAGGGATATCCTTTCATTACACGTGTTGGGCAACATGGTGGAAGCAGCCTCCTAGATCCACCACTTAGGGTGGCTTCATTGTTGCATTGTGTGAGCCCAACAAGGTGCCCTTAAGCGATTTTGTTGAGTTATCACTGATGTGTTGAGGTACTGAATGGATGATGTACATTCATCTTTGGGTCACTTTTGAAAGCCAAGCAAGAATAATTATATTGTTGTGTTGCTGTAAACTGAGCCAGGCTGGTAGAGGGTTTTGGGTTGATAGCCTTCCTATAAAAGGTGGGTTGCTGTGAAAAAAACAAAAAGTATCAGTGATGATTGAAAGTAACAATAAAAAGAGGCAAAAGAAAAATGGTGAACTAGAGAGGGATAACAATGAAGTGAGTGAAGCAAAGACGGGCACAAGGAGACGTTGACGCGTACGAAGTGACCAGGTCAGAAAAAATTATTAGATTTAAAGTGGAGGGAGAGGGAAGGAATAGACGGTGGGTAAAATGTATCAAAAAATGATTATGTTGTGGCTGTGAAGCGGGAGCTGTGCAGTTGAGGAAAACTGTGACCTTAATGGCACATGGAAGTCTTGTTGTTCAGAGGTTTAGTTCCACAGCGGGAACGGCAGCCGCTCTTTAACGCCGCCCCCCTTGTGATCAAGGAGATGCTCTTTAGAATATGTTCTTCCTTAGAATGTCTGACACAGGGATATCCCCTCATTGGGCAACATGCTGGAAGCAACAACAACAACAATATGTATTTCTGTTACACGTTTTCATACAAATGGAGCTCAATGTGTTTACAAGATGAAGAATGAAAAAAGAAAAAATATAAAAATAAAATTAGGCAATGCTAAGTAACTAATAATAAAGTAAAGTCTGATGGCCAGGGAGGACATAAAAAACAAAAAATAAACTGCAGGGCAAAGCCACGAGACCACCCAGCCCCCTTAACATCAATGATCTCAAACATTCCTCATGATTTTCAGGCTTCACATGGAATAATTAGATGATATAAGAACTGCATGGTGCCCTGGTCAGGTGGTGGTGGCGGAGATCCCCAACACAGAAAACCGGAAAAAGAACAGCAGACAAAGTAGGGGTTAGTATGGATTGTGGAGCCATGATAAAAATGATAATTCAATGCATATGCAGAATATCAGGAATACACTAAAATGAAGCTCTGAGAAAGCCATGTTAAAATACTGAGTTTCTGTAATATATAAAAAACTTTTAAAGATCCCAGATTACAGTGGGAAAAGGATCTCTAACATCTCAGAAAAGGAGTGGAAGGCAGCCATGCACATAATTCATTAGAACTCCTTGTGTGCAAAGCATTCAATCATTTAACTTAATATCATCTATCGAGTACATCTGTCTAGTTTACAATTGTCCAAAATGTTTCCAGGGCAAGAGCTAACCTGCGAATGTTGCAATAGAGTTCCAACCTCACATGTTTTGGGCCTGCATGAAATTAACATCATTCTGGAGCAAAATATTTAACACTAGAATTACTAGAGCCTACGAAAAAACTCGCAGATCTGGCCCACCTTAAATCTGTTTGCACCTCTCCGTCAGCGTCTTTTGTCCTGTTCATGCCTTCATTGATTATTTGGGAGTGAAGTGGAGTTTTAGAGTGGAAATAATATATTGTTATTTGGAACACACGCATTTCATGTGTGTTCCGTTTCTACAGTAACCTGTGTAACAGAAACGTTTTTCATATTTTAGTAGTAAATGACAAAATGTAGGCATAAACTATATAATGTATGAAGCCTGAAGTCCAAAGATCAAGTAAACACTTTCACAAAAGGTTCAAGAAAAAGATAACAGCTTCTGTGGCGTAGCAGTAAGATATGCTGACTTATAATCAAGAGACCCCGGTTCGATCTCGACTCATTCCTATATTTGCCCTTTCTTATTCTATTTATTTACTTACTTATTTTTTTTACAATTATAGATTCACTATGTTGGCCTAGCTCTCTTTCTCATGGGTGGGGGGTTAACTTGACTTGAACCCACTCTTGTAAAATTTGACTTGCTTGTATGGTATGTTGTTTGATTTTAATAAATTCAATAAAATGTAAAATAAATAAATAAATAAATAATGGGTTTTAAGCAGTTTTTTAAAGTTCTCCACCATATTAGCCTGATTAATTTCTATCGGTCAGCTATTCCAGATTTGAGGTGCATAACAGCAGAAGGCCGCCTCACCACTTCTTTTAAGTTTAGCTCTTGGAATTCTAAGCAGAGCCTCATTTGAAGATCTAAGGTTACAAGTTGGAGTGCAAGGTGTAAGACATTCCGAAATATAAGATGGTGCAGATTATTGAAGGCTTTGTAAACCATCAGTAGTATTTTAAAGTCAATTCTAAATGGCACAAGTAACCAGTGTAGTGACGCTAAGACTAGTGTGATGTGCTCGGATTTTCTTTTACTAGTTAAGATTCTAGCAGCTCCATTCTGCACTCATTGTTATCGATTGATGTCTTTTTTGGGTGGTCCTGAGAGGAGTGTGTTACAGTAATCTAGTCGACAATAACAAAGACATGAACTCATTTTTCAGCAACTTGCAGAGTTATAAGGGATCTAACTTTGGTTATATTCCTTACGTGAAAAAATGCTGTCCTAGTAATCTGATTAATATGTGATTTAAAATTCAGGTCAGAGTCAATAATTCTCCCTAAATTCTTTACCTCCGTCTTGACTTTTAATCCTAATGCATCAAATTTATTTCTAATACCCTCATTATATCTATTTTTGCCAGTCACTAAGATTTCTGCTTTTGTTTCTCCTTAGATCCACCACTTAGGGAGCAAATCCCATACCCAGTCATATTCTCTCCATGTTTCTGTGGGTTTTTCCACCTGGTCCCCCATTTACTTCTACCACATCTCCAAAGTTGTGCAAGGTTAGGTTAAAGTTGACATCAGAGTGATTGTAGACATGTTTGTGAGTGGACCCTGAGATGGTCTGGAACCCTGTGCTGCCAGGCCCTGTAATCCCTGATTTGGAATAAATGGATCTGAGAAATATTTAAAAAAAAAAATTATTATATTTAAATTGGAATCTCTGTTCTGTTGCACAGCTACACTCGGGTCTCAGTTTGGGTGGTTCGCCACATGGTGGGTGAGGCAACGCACTGTAATCAGTAGCATTAAATACCTGGGCGTCTACATCAGTGAGGACCTCACTTGGACACTTAACACCACACAGCAGGTCAAGAGGGCTCAACAGCGGCTGTACTTTCTGAGGAGGCTGAGGAAGTTTGGTATGTCGACTAAGATCCTTGACAACTTTTACAGCTGCATTATTGAGAGCATCTTGACCAGCTGCATCACCGTATGGTACAGCAACACTACTTATATGGACCGCAAATGCCTGCAGAGAGTGGTAAAGACTGCTGAGAAGATCACCGGGACTCCACTGCCCTCTCTACAGAGCATCTACAACTGCAGAGTCCACAGGAGAACTGCCTCAATCTTCAGGGACCCCACTTACCCCCAACACAAACTATTCACACTTCTACCCTCAGGCAGGAGGTACAGACATATGAAATGCAGGACTTCCAGGCTAAAGAACTCTTTCTTTCCCAAGGCCATTAGACTCCTAAATAACTTACTGGAGTTTATAACCATGGACCACCTCATTCTATCCACCTCACACAACTGTATTTGACTTGTCTATCACACACCTACCTGCACATTACACTTTATACTTCTATTCTGTTTTTATACTTTATGCTGCCTATGTTACTTATTGTCTATTTGCTACTTATTATTTATGTTTATCTTTATAAGTTGGTTTGTTAACCATTGGCATTTGGAGTGGAGAGGAAAGAAAGAATTTCATTGTACAGGTAAACATGTTTCCTTACTATGCACATGGCAATAAACTTTGAACTTGAACTTGTATGCTCCCAACCTCCTCTGTAATAAGCATGGATTTCTGTGGACTTTCCAAAAACTATTTGAGAACATGAGTGTCTGGTGGGTGGTTCCTACCTATCACCGTCAAGAGGCTGCCCTCAGCTCTATATAGGTTTGAGAAAACAAGCAGTCCCTTGCGGTTCATTGAATATGCTGGAGTTGGTGAATTGCTTTTGTGATGATATTGTGCATTCTTGTAAAGTTTCTGGATTTTCGATCTTATGCTCTGTTTGTGACGTCACTTTTCAGACTTTTGTTTTTAGGGATTATTTGGCCTTGGATTGCCTTGTCATTTCAAACAACTTGTGTATATTACAATTTGCTTTTTGTTAAAAAAAATATTTGTTTATTTTCTTATAATCGAAAAGGTAAGACCGTATGTTTTTATTACTCATTGATTTACTACTTTTAACATTAGAACAATCAGGATGAGAACAGGCTATTCAGGCCAACAAAGATTGATAGTCCAATCTATTTAATTCCTCCAAAATAACATCAAGTTGAGTTTTGAAGGTCCCTAAAGTCCTACTGTCCATCACACTACTTGGTCTATTATTCCCTGTGTCTGTGGTTCTCTGTGTGAAGAAAAAGTTCCTAATGTTGGTACGAAATTTGCCCTTCACATGTTTCCAATTGAGTCCCTGTGTTCCTGATGAACTCATTTTAAAGTAACCGTCTCGATTCACTGGACTAATTCCTTTCGTAATTTTAAACACTTCAGTCAGGTCACCTCTTAATCTTCTTTTCCTTAAACTGTAAAGGCTCAGCTCTTGTAATCTTTCCTCCTAACTCATCCCCTGTAACCCTCAATCAGACTAGTTGCTCTTCTCTGGACTTCCTCTAGTGCTTCTTTGTCCTTTTTGTAGCCTGGAGACCAAAACTGCACACATAGCTCTAGATGAGGCCTCACCAGTGTGTTATAAAGCTTGAACAGAACCTCCTGTGACTCGTGCCCCACAACTAAAAGTTATGTAATGTGATATCAGCTTTAGAATATGAGAACAACAAGAAAGCTTGCCAGTCCTATCCACTTAATTCTTCAAAAATAACATCCAGTCAAGTTTTGAAAGTCCTTAAAGTCTTCCTGTCTACCACACTACTTGGTCACTTATTCCAGGTGTCTGTGACTGTGTATTGAAAATCTTCGTAATGTTTGTGTGAAATTTGCCCTTCACAAGTTTCCAACTGTGTCCCCGTGTTCTTGATGAACTCATTTTAAAGTCACCACCTTGATCTACTGGACTAATTCCCTTCATAATTTTAAACACTTCAGTCTGGTCTCCTCTTAATCGTCTTTATCTTAAACTGTAAAGGCTCAGCTCACTTAATCTTTCCTCATAACTCATCCTCTGTAGCCCCTGAATCAGCCTAGTCGCTCTTCTCTGGACCTTTTCTTGTGCTGCTATACTTTTTGTAGCCTAGAGACCAAAACTGCACCCAGTACTCCAGATGAGGCCTCACCAGTGTGTTATAAAGCTTGAGTAGAATCTCCTGTGACTTGTACTCCATACATCAAGGGGCTATATAACCTGACATTCTCCTAGCCTTCTTCATGTCTTCTGAACACTGTCGGGAAGTCGATAGCCTAGAGTCCACTATGACTCCTAAATCCTTCTCATAAGCTGTAGTTTCAACTTTCATACCTCCCATTGTGTATTCAAACCTCTCATTTTTACTTCCTAAGTGTAATCTAATCTAATACTTTACATCTACTGACTTTACCTATCATCTGCCCAAGCCTGTCTGCTATCCAAGTCCTTCTGTGATGATATAACGGATTCCAAATTATCTGCTAATCCACTTATCTTGGAATCATCTGCAAACTTAACCAGCTTGTCATTTATATTCCTATACAAATCATTTATACAGTATATATCTGGACCGTTGTCGCTGCTCTGTTAAACAGTAAAACTATGGCAAAGAAACCCAGCAGCCCTTCAGAAACTCCCTCTTAAGCAGTATTTCAATCAGAAACAAACGCACTCTTACCTGTCCCCTGTGCGGAATCAGCTACAGGCCTGAAGGCTTACCACGCGACATGCTTCTCGCACAAGATTTAGAACATTTAATAGACCGAGCTCCAGCCGACCCAATGGCTCACTCTCCTGTCCTCTCTCCCTCAGACTGCATCTGCTCCAGTCCCTGCTTCCAAGCTATTGAACCCAATTGATGAGGAGGACTTTGTGTTCTGTTGAGATGGACATGGGAGCTGGACCGTCATGTTTCACATCTGCTTCCCGTGTGCTTTGCTGCTTTTGACAAATCCCTTCTGGATAAGTCTTGTGTTTGTACCTGCCAGTTCAGCAATAAAGATATTATTCCTTGGAAACCTGTTCCATTTTCTAGTCTCCTGTGCAACTTAGTGACCCAAGCTTGACATTGTAAACAGGAGCAGCCCCAATATTTATTCTAACCCTTTTCTTAATTAGTGATCTGTTTTTGCTGCTAATTAACTCCTTTTGAATTATTTTTAATTGACTTGCTCTTGAAGACTCTGACCCCTTAATTGTTTCTTTTTCCTTAATTAGCAGCCAAACAATAATGAGATACGAAATGAGCCAAACCATGACCAGTAAACTGTGTCCATCACACAATATCTGAAAATAAAGAAAGATGAAGGTCTCAGGAATGTTGATCTGCTCAGGTCCACAAAACATTTTAAAAGTGTTCTTAGAAAATCGACAAGTTCGGAAATGTCTGCTATTTAATTAAGCGACTGCTTGGAATGAAATTGGTTGGAGTTTGAGGCCCTGACTAAGTTGGTCTTACGTTGGTTCACTCAACTTCATATTTCATTTCTGTTTAAGGAAAGAAATGAAGCAATT
>JANRMT010062852.1:11834785-11837285 GCA_026402145.1 Polypterus bichir lapradei
GTATATATATATATATATATATATATATATATATGTGTGTATATGTATATATGTATGTATATATGTATATATATATATATATATATATATGTTTATATATATGTGTGTGTATATGTATGTATGTGTTTATATATATATATGTATGTGTATGTATATGTATGTGTGTAGATAGGTATATATATGTGGATGTATGTGTGTGTGTATATATATGTATGTGTATATATATATGTGTATATGTATATATATATAGATATGCATGTATATGTATATATGTATATCTATGTGTATATGTATATATATGTTTATATGTGTGTGTGTATGTATATATATATATATATATATATATATATATATAGTAACACTCATAACAGTGACAAAACAATTACATTGACAATCATGTTACGTTATTTTCAAAATGTTTCCTTTACTTTTTCATTGCTTCTTTAACACACTACTTCTCCCCTGCGAAGCACGTGTATTTTGCTAGTGTTCTTGTATAATACACTACCGTGGCTGTCCGTTTGTCTGTCCAGGATTTTAAATCACCTGTAACTCGCAAACCGTTTGACCTGAAATTTGGCACACATATACTACGTGATCTCTACTGTCCGCTTTCAGGTCAACCCAGGAACGTCAAGGTCTAAAATCAAATAACCTGTAGCCTGACATTTGGTACACATATTATACGCTGAAATTCTGCACTACAGCTTTATATTAAAAGGGAAATTATTACTCTTTTTTTTTTATTAATTTTATTACAATCCATACAAATCAATCAAGTTTTTACAAAAAGAAAAATTGAGTTAAGGACAGATCAATCCCCACCCCTGAGAAAGAGAGCAAGCCAAATGGTGTGAAATTTAAGGCTTGTAAACATACCTAAATTAATAAATTCTCTGTGCTTTATGAGCTTATTGTAAAATATTACTAATTAGATCCTGCCATGTTTTGAAAAAAGTCTGTACGGATCCTCTAACTGAGTATTTGATCTTTTCCAATTTCAAATAGTATAACACATCGGTTTCCCACTGACTTAAAAGAGGAGAGTTTGGGTTCTTCCAGTTTATCAGAATAAGTCTGCGTGCCAAAAGTGTAGTGAATGCAATCACAGTTTGTTTGTCTTTCTCCGCTTTAAACCCTTCTGGAAGAACCCCAAACACAGCTGTTAATGGGTTAGGAGGGATTGTGAGTCCAAGGCTGTCTGAAAGGTAATTAAAAATGTTTGTCCAGAATAATGTTAATTTGGTGCAGGCCCAGAACTTGTGACCCAGTGAGGCTGGGACTTGGTTGCAACGTTCACAGGTTGGATCATGCCCTGGAAACATTTTGGAGAGTTTTAGTCGAGACAGATGTGGTCGATATATAATTTTGAGTTGTATAATTGTATGCTTTGCGCATATGGAGCTCGAGTGAATTCTCTGCATTGCTGCTTTCCACTCCTTTTCTGATATATTAATTGAGAGATCTTTTTCCCAGTGTCCTCTTGGATCTTTGAAAGGGAGGGATTGTAAGATGATTTTATATACTCAGCAAAAAAGAAACGTCCCTTTTTCAGGACTGTGTATTTCAACAATAATGTTTTAAAAATCCAAATAACTTTACAGATCTTCATTGTAAATTGTTTAAACAATGTTTTCCATGCATGTTCAATTAACCATAATCAATTAATTAACATGCACCTGTGGAATGGTCGTTAAGACCTTAACAGCTTACAGAAAGTAGGCATTTAAGGTCACAGTTCTAAAAACGCAGGACACTAAAGAGACTTGTCTACCGACTGTGAAAAACACCCAAAGAAAGATGCCCAGGGTCCCAGCTCATCTGCGTGAACGTGCATTAGGTACGCTGCAGGGAGGCATGAGGACTGCTGATGTGGCTAGGGCAATAAATTGCCATGTCCACACTGTGAGTCGCCTAAGACAGCGCTACATGGAGACAGGAAGGACAGCTGATCATTCTCGCAGTGGAAGACCACGTTTAACAACACCTGCACAGGATCGGTACATCCGAATATCACACCTGCGTGATAGGTACAGGATGGCCACAACAGCTGCCCGAGTCACACCAGGAACACACAATCCCTCCATCAGTGCTCAGACTGTCCGCAATAGGCTGAGAGAGGCTGGACTGAGGGCTTGCAGGCCTGTTGTAAGGCAGGTCCTTACCAGACATCACCAGCAACAACGCCACCTATGGGCACAAACCCACCTTCGCTGGACCAGACAGGAGTGGCAAAAAGTGCGTGAGTTTCTGCATGACATCAGTGTCAGTGTTCTGCCATGGCCAGCGAAGAGCCCAGATCTCAATCCCATTGAGCACGTCTGGGACCTGTTGGATCGCAGGGTGAGGGCTAGGGCCATTCCCCCCCAGAAATGTCCAGGAACTTGCAGGTGCCTTGGTGGAAGAGTGGGGTAACATCTCACAGCAAGAACTGACAAATCTGGTCCAGTCCATGAGGAGGAGATGCACTGCAGTACTTCAAGCAGCTGGTGGCCACACC
>JANRMT010062852.1:11839785-11858449 GCA_026402145.1 Polypterus bichir lapradei
ATATATGTATGTGTGTGTGTATATATAATATATGTGTATATATATATAAATAGTTTTACTGTGAAATAATGCAAAGAGTTCTGGGCTCATCTGGGCTCATCAGGCATACACACTTACTGTACCCCCTCTCGGGAATCGAACCTCAGACGTCAGCGCTAGAGGCAAAGCCTCTTGCCTTGCGCCACGGCGTGTGGTTCGTTTATTTGACAGTATGTAGATCGGGGTATATATATATATACCCTGATCTACATACTGTCGGGGTATGTAGCGGAGAAGTAGTGTGTTAAAGAAGTTATGAAAAAGAAAAGGAAACATTTTAAAAATAATGTAATACGATTGTCAATGTAATTGTTTTGTGACTGTTATGAGTGTTGCTGTCATCAAGGATCTGATTATCATTATTTCTTTCAATCAGGTTTGTATTTGGAGGATTTGTTGTGTTCAAGTTACATTCCGTGTTTGTCAACCGTTGTAAAGATATCAGATTCCATTCATCAATTCTTTTCTTACTGCATCAATAAACAGCTCGTCTTCCTCTTTATTTGAGACATCACACACTGCATGCACAGGTTTTTTTTTACACTGTCTTCCTTTAGCTGGACATTGACTTTTTCCACCGTGTGCATTGTTTCCACAGTAGCTGCACTTATGAATATGCTTGTATGTGTCACTCGATTCATATTCTTTTGCTGCCTTCTCAATTGTGTAATGCGTTTTTGTTCAGCGCTCTTTGGAGCTCTTGCTTTTTGTCTGCATACTGCGTTCACAGTCTGTTCATGTGAGCCGCTCGGAGTACATGCATTGAAGGTTCTGAGCTGTGCTTGTGCTATCTCATGCGATCTAGTGATGTCCACAGCTTTATTTAATGTTAGCTAAGACCCAGCACTTAAAAGTTTCTCTCGTAGTTTCGCTGAATTTGTGCCAAACACCACCCTGACCATCTCATCTTCATTTCCATAAGCACAGCCCTAAACCCGTGAATATTTAGCGGTAGAGTGTTTCTATTGGATTGCCACTGACGGACGGCCTTATATGGGCAGGCACTTAATTACGTGGGAAGCGTGACGATGAGAGACGCAACTCCGCCTCACACGGCGACGGAGCAGCAGGCTATGGCCGGTATATATGTACGCAAGTAGATTCCAGTAATGACTGTTACGCGTAGAATTTCGAAATGAAACCTGCCTAACTTTTGCAAGTAAGCTGTAAGGAATGAGCCTGCCAAATTTCAGCCTTCTACCTACACAGGAAGTTGGAGAATTAGTGACATTGGAAACTTCAATATGGCGGCCGACAGTGGCATCATACCACTGAAATAAGTACGTACATCGGTTTTGGTTAGCGCAAGGAAGCCACCTACCAAATTTCGTGAAGATGGGGCCATGAATAAGAAAGTTCAACATGGCGGACGTTGTTGACCGTTATGACCGTTACGTGTAGAATTTTGAAATGAAACCTGCTTAACTTTTGTAAGTAAGCTGTAAGGAATGAGCCTACCAAATTTCAGCCTTCTACCTACACGGGAAGTTGGAGAATTAGTGATGAGTGAGTGAGTGAGTGAGTGAGTGAGTGAGTGAGTCAGTCAGTCAGTCAGTCAGTCAGTCAGTCAGTCAGTCAGTCAGTGAGGGCTTTGC
Source organism: Polypterus bichir lapradei (assembly GCA_026402145.1). NCBI lineage: Eukaryota > Metazoa > Chordata > Cladistia > Polypteriformes > Polypteridae > Polypterus > Polypterus bichir. Next base: position 11,841,420 of record JANRMT010062852.1, read on the forward strand.
CTTTTATTAGTATAGATATATATATACTGTATATATATATATATATATATATATATATATATATATATATATATATACACACACAGGGTGAGTCAAAATTATGTTAACAATTGAATGGTGGAAACAATTTATTCACAAAACATACTTCATGTGTGGAGATGATTTACAGGAATGTCTCAACCTGTTCGCCATCATGTTCAATGCACAAAAACCAACAAGCAAGAGTACCATTTCGTGGGGAACAGATGATACCACAGTCCGTATTCTGTCCTTCAGGTCCTTGATATCACAAACTTTCCTGCTATATACGCGCTCCTTCACCATACCCCATAACCGAAAATAACCGGGTGTCAAATCAGGGGAGTGTGGAGGCCATTCGAGTCGGTCTACCTCTTGCCACGTGTTGGAGCGTACCTTGCCTCTGCTTAGCTAGCCATACCTGTTTGTTTATTGATTTTTAAAGTTTGTCCTGTTTCACTACTATGTGGGCAGAGATGCAGGGAACAGCTAGTATGTACAGGGTGAGTCAAAATTATGTTAACATTAATGGATTATTTTTATGTCGATCACACCTTTCCAGGTCGACGGATAGGTTGTGGTGGACCATTGCCTATACCCATTTGTTCAACAGACATTATCATCTAGAAATTGTTAAGGAGTAACGTTTGACGTTTTTGAGAGATAGATCACAGCTACGCGTGTTTTAGAGGGTAGCTGCTGATTGGCACAGATATCACACACGTGTGCTTTTCTGCAGGGGACGCTTTCCTGTCAGAGCTGAACATAATCAGATACAGGGCCAAAGTCTGATGTTGGAGCGTACCTACCTTCCACTTGGTCAGAATTACTTTTTTTTTATTGATTTTTAAAGTTTGTCCTGTTTCACTACTACGTGGGATGGCTACTTTGAAATAAATAAAATTTGGGTTATAAGCTTTGTAAAATAAATGAGAGAGACAGGCATAAAGGGTTGGGGTTTCCGGCCCCGTATACTGTAAACAAAAAGTCAATTGTACAGGTCAAAATTATACAAACAAAAATCGTTCATATGCGCGACGCCTTCACAGGCGTCGGCGGCCATTTTTATATAGGAGGAGCCGGAAGTGGAGGAATGCTGGGAAGGAGGCGTGAGGGATGACGGTATTGCTGACGTCAGGGAAGATGGCGGAGTAAGGGCGGAAGTGGACGTACTGCGGTCAGGTTATGATGGCGGAGCGTCATTTTTCCTAGAAGAGAGAGCAGAAGGGTTAGTACCCCGCCATTCCCTACCGGCGAACGTCCTTCGAAGCGGTTTCAGGTCCGTCCGCGGCCTCCTACTCGCGCATGCGTGACAGCTTATCAATGTGAGTCTTTCAACAGACTGCCTCCATGTTTATGGGCTCCTGGAAGGACGAGATGGGTCCAGGCAAGTGGACACCGGAAGTGACGTCAGAGATGTTATGGTTGTCACTCTTCTGGACTGCAGAGAGAGGAAGAGAAAAGCTATCAGTCCATAGCACCTTCTGGTGTTCTGGAGCCCTTAAGATGTGCCCCCCAAGTGTGAGATCCTCTACTCAATCAGGTATACACTGTGGCTATATGCAGGAATGACAGGTCGCAAAGCGAAAGAATAGTTGAGACATGCACTAGGTTGACCATTTAATAATGGAAAGTCCAACAAAATTATGATTGTTAGCTTCAATAAGCAGCCCACTTGGGCAAAATAAACAATAAAAATAATTTTTGTCTTTGCTTTAGAAATCAGGGTCACTCACTTTAGCTCCTTCTGGCGTTTGCATTGTTGGCAAATGATGCCTCCTTCCAGTCAGAAGGGATTCTTATACCACGTGGACCAGAAGCGGTGGGGCTAAGTGCCCTCACTGGACGGTTTCTTGGTGCTGCAGGGAGAGAAGTAAAAGAAAATGTTAGCGACAGCACTGCCTATCATCCCAGCAGGTAATCACGTACCTTGATGGAGCCCTTGAGTTTCTGGTTACATTTGATCCAATAAAAACGTACTTTTGATCAGGGTCAGTAGCAGTCATGTATAATTGACGATAGTTATATTAGTCAGCACGAAATTATTAATCAGTGCCATTATAAATACCCTAATGTGACATAAGCTCAACAACAACAATACTTATTTCTCAAGCACGTTTTAATACAAATGATGTAGCTCAAAGTGCTTTACAAGATGAAGAAAAATTATCCATCCATCCATCCATTATCCAACCCGCTATATCCTAACTACAGGGTCACGGGGGTCTGCTGGAGCCAATCCCAGCCAACACAGGGCGCAAGGCAGGAAACAAACCCCGGGCAGGGCACCAGCCCACTGCAGGGCACGCACACACACACAAAGCACACACACTAGGGACAATTTAGAATCGCCAATGCACCTAATCTGCATGTCTTTGGACTATGGAAGGAAACCAGAGTACCCGGAGGAAACCCACACAGACACATGGAGAACATGCAAACTCCACGCAGGGAGGACCCAGGAAGCAAATCCAGGTCTGCTAACTGCGAGGCAGAAGCGCTACCCACTAGGCAACACTAATTAACAATGGATAAAGTAAGGTCCGACGGCCAGGGAGGACAGAAAATAAAAAACAAAAAAAACTCCAGAGGCCTGAAGAAAAAAACAAAATCTGCAGGGGTCCCAAGGCCATGAGACCACCCAGCCTGCACTAGGCATTCTACCTAAAATCAATGATCTCAATCAGTCCTCATTGTTTTCAGGCTCCACGTGGAAGAATGGGATGATGATGATGGTCAGGTGGACCTCTGGCCTTCAATCTATCAATGCTGGGACTGCATGGTGCCCTGATCAGGTGGTGAAGGCCACAAAAAAATGGAAAAAGAACAGCAGAGAATAGAAGGGGTTAGTACGTATTGTGGAGATATGATAAAAATGTATAATTAAATGCATATACAGAATGTCAAGGTTACACTAAAATGAAGCTTTGAGAAAGCCATGTTACAATAATGAGTTTTTAGCAGTTTTTTAAAGTGCTCCACCGTATTAGCCTGGCGAATCTCTGTCGGTCAGCTATTCCAACTTTTAGGTGTATAACAGGAGAAGGCTGCCTCACCACTTCTTCTAAGGTTAGTTCTTGGAATTGTAAGCAGACCCTCATTTGAAGATCTAACGTTACGATTTGGAGTTTAAGGTGAGAAGCATTCTGAGATACAGGATGGAGCAGATTATTGAAGGCTTTGTAAGCCATCAGCAGTATTTTAATGTCAATTCTAAATGGCACAGGTAACCAGTGTAGTGATGCTAAGACTGGGGTGATGTGCTCGGATTTTCTTTTCCCAGTTAAGATTCTGGTAGCTGCATTCTGCACTCGTTGTTACTGATTGATATTTTTTTTGGGTGGTCCTGAGAGGAGTGTGTTTCAGTAATCTATTTGACTAAAATCATTTAATTTTTCAACATCTTGCAAAGTTTTAAGGGGTCTAACTTTTGTTATATTTCTTAAGTGAAAAAATGCTGTCTTAGTAATCTGATTAATATGTGATTTAAAATTCAGGTCAGAGTCAATAATTACCCCTCAATTCTTTACCTCTGTCTTGACTTTTAAGCCCCAATACTAGTATCTGTCAGATCAGGGGAGCATAACCGTGTTTCGTGAACATTGCTGCAGTCTATTAGCCTGCGACAGAGATGTAATGTTAATATTTCCTTTGTGATGGCACCGCAAATATCATTTTAAAACTAAAGAGTCATAGAATTATATTTCTAGGAGTGCATTGTAAAGAGCCTTCGCTGCCATTGTTGTCCTTGACATCTTGTTACGACTAAGAATGCACAATCACTGCAATCTTCTTTTTTTTTCCTGAGGTTAAGTAATTAAGGTAATTCTGCCAGATTTATTCACATTTTCCAGACTGTGAGAGTTCCTTTCATGTTCATTATTATGCTTAAGTACTCAAGACTGGCATTTGCACTCCAAAATAATATCTTAATTAGTGTTTTGCTTCACATGACAGGGAAGCAACATGAATGGTTAAAGAATTTAATAGGAACAGGAATTGTAAATTATGCGCTGGACTCAGACGATGTTTCACTAATTGCATTGCCTAAATGAGCTTTATTGTTATTGTGTGACAAAGAGTAATGAAACACATGTGAGCAATGCCATGTTCATTTGGTTCATTGTGTAGAAAGGTTAACTTTAGAAGGATAATACAGTATTGTCTGCTTGTCTGCTTGTGGGATCACACAGACTTAACAGAAGAAAAAATAAACTCCTTAGTGGGTTAATAAAGATTTGGAAAAGAAGCTGCAAATGAAGAAACAGATGAATGAGGAGTATAAGACTAATGACTCCAATGTGAATCATAGGGCATGTGAGAATATGAGGGCAACCGTTATATTAAGGAGTCTGAAAGGCAGTTAGAGAGGAATATAGCAGATAAGGCGAAAGATGATCCAAAGAGATACTTTTAGGATTTTAGTAGCAAAAGAACTGTCAAGAAGGAGGTGAAGTGCAAGTAAATGGTGATTTAAAAAATAGAGAGAGTGAAATAGCAGATGCCCAAAATGTCCATATTTCTGAGGTCTTCTGAGCAGATTTAAACGGGACAACGCTATAAAAGACGTGACTCGGCACAGAACATATTTAAGACATCCCCAATCATGTAGCACAACTACAGCATATGACTTTTTCAAGGCTTATAGATCAGGTTTCGGGGCACAACATAGCAGTAAATCTGCCCTCCCCAAGGTGTGCAATGACTGTCGATGGTGGATGGTGTATGTTTTGTCTTGGTAGAGTATTATATTACTCTACTTTCCCCTATTATATTATTAATATGTAGTCTCTGTCAGAATGCCTCAAATCTAACAGACTTACCACTGTTTATAAGGTATTGTACCATATAACTTCTCCCCACCTTCCCTTCTACATCTATAACCTCAGGCAATTAGGTATAGTAAAAGACAAGCAGGAGTGAAGTTACAATTTAAACAATGTATTATTGATAATATTCATAAATAATAACAATATGCAAAATACATTTGAATATTGGCAGCCATACAACCTGATAAATGGTAATGTACAGTTTCAGGTGGCACACAGACTTTTTAGTTACTTAAAATGTCTTTAATTAAGGCATCATTTGTGGTCAGCTTTCTTCAGAACAGGCCATATGCCCGTCTCAATATGGCTGCCGAGCTGTGCTCTTCATTGTCTTGTCCTTTTCAGTTCATGGCATGAGCTGCTCCTTCATCAGTTTGGTAAGAGAGAGAGTAAAGTTAAGCAAGCACATTTATAGGCTTTACTGTCCAACCTCTAGAGCCAATAGGGCATCGTGGTACTTAAAAGTTTTTAATACAAGCCAGTTCCAAACAGCCATACTTCAGATCAATGGAGGAATAGAACACCTTCACACCTGCCCTCCAAACCATATGTTAAGGTAAAGCTTGGCAGTTAGGCAGCCTGGCTTTCCTGCAAGGGGGTTAAGAGAGAGACTTTAGCAGGGAAACACTTGCCAAACTTGTTTCAGGAACTTCCCCCAACTCTGTCGTAAACTTCACTTTCCTGACTTAGTTTTGCCTAAGTTACCAATAAAGACATACAAAATATTTATCAACTTGTATGCAAAATATCACATCACAACAGTGTGTTATTTTGATTTTGCTAGGCCTTAATGCAGCCTTTGATACCACCGATCACTCAGCCCTCTTGGATCGTCTTATGAATGTGGTGGATGTTCAAGGTACTGCCTTAGAGATGTTCAGTTCCTACCTCAGAGTTAGGACATTTTCAGTGAAGACTGGTGGTTTTTCTTCTTCCTCAGCACCTATCTCTTGTGGGGTCCCTCAGGGTTTCATTTCGGCCCTTGTCTTATTCTCTTTTCATATTCTTCCTTTAGGTATAATTTTTCAAAAACATAACATTTCTTTTCACTGCTGTAGCACTTAGTTATATCTACCACTAAGATATGATGAATGTCTAAACACCATTATTAGTTGTTTAGAGGATGTTAAGCATTGAATGTCAATAAAATTCCCTCAAACAGATGAAAGCAAAACTTATTATATTTGGTCCACCAAATTCTATCAGCAATAAAAGTAATAATTTAAGATTTTTTCATCAAATGTGAGCACCCATGCTATAAATTTTGGTGTCATCTTTAATCAACCCTTTAAATTTGACAAGCAAATTAACAGTGTGCAGGTAAAAGTAGAATTTCTTTCAGCTTAATAGGATTCCCAAACTGAAACCTGTGCTTTTGTTTGAAAATTTAGAGATAGGTCATCATGCATTTATTTCTTCTCATCTTCACTACTATAATTCTCTCCATTTGGGCTTTCGTGCATGGGTGCCTGCAGCTCACCTACAAGGCTTGGACAAGGTATGCCATAACTCGAGGGAACAGGAGGAGCACAAAGGCTAATCGTATCTTCTCTTTTATCTTCCCTAGCTCAGAAGACCAGCCTATGGAGAGCAACTCAGCCACGCCTGCACTCAAGTAAGCCACGCCCCCTCTTGGTCGGGACAGTATAAAGCTGAGCGTTCACGGAGGATGGTGGCTCAATTAATGAAACATCGACCTGTATGTATTACCTTCCCGAAGCAGAGAGCTGATTATTTAGAAAAGCTGTTGAGGCTAAGTCTTCAATTTTTATTTCAATTAGACCCATTTTAGTCTTTTCTTTTTTTTATGGATGATTGTAGAATGTGGGGTAGTCCAGTTGGCACTCCAAGTTTTTTTTTTTTTTGTTCTCCTGGTCCCAATTTACTGCCTCCATCCTCCACAGGGAATTTGAAGATGGTCCAAAATGCAGCAGCAACAACTCGTCGCCTGACTGGTACAAAGAAGGCAGAACAGTTTTATCCAATGCTGGCCCTCACTTCATTGAATGCCAGTGAAATATTGAACTTTCTTTAACCCCTTATGCCCTTTTACATTTGGCATTATTGTACCTAAATTACATACCCAAAAATAAACGACTGTTGCTCTGTTTGTAATAAAGGAGCTGCAAATGACTGAATAATTTAATACAAATAATAATAATAATAATAATAATGAATAACAATAATAATATGAAGCGCACACTGCACATGCGCGAGTGAGGGAAGAGTCACTTTTGGATTCACCAGAATCACTTTTGATTTCATTGTCTGTTTCAATTCACTACCTGAAGACAGATTCACCTCGACATCACTGCTGATGAGAAGTGTTTCTAACAAGACGTCATTATGAGGCTAGAAGAAGATGCATTTACACCATTGCCCGAGTAACGCTGTTCGCACTTTTACAGCCCAAGTAACCCTCATAGTCTAACACTTACACGAGACACATCTATACTATTGCCCAAGCATCACTCGGGACTAGCGCTTTTAGCACTGCTTTTAAGCACGAGTTACACTCGGGTCTAATGCTAAGGAGGTGAAAATTACAAATCAGACAATTCAGACATGATTAAAGCTCACATTACAAAATTTGATTGAAGAAGATTTGCAGACGTTTTATAAATGGTCTCTCCATTTCAGGGCACCATAATGTTTAGACTGCATTTTATCATTATCTCCAGGTGCTAAGGAAATAGACATAGACATTTGCAGTTCTGACGGCTTCTTCTGGCTCACTTTTAAAGAGGATCCAGAAGCTGCCCAATGGCGATGTACTCTAGGGCTGCTGGGATTTGCAGTCCATTTAAGTTGTGCTGCTGTAATGGCAATGTGTTCAGAAAACAAAACAGATATAACACTACAACAGTAGAGAGTGATACGCGAGATTGGGTGCTGCTACCCATGAGAACATATACAGTATATATACAGTCAAACATTCTCTGAATGGACTGTGATGAACGACACACATGCACTGATGTCTCTGTTAGGATGGGTTCTGATCCTAACACAAAGAGGACACAAAGAGGTGAAAGATGTTCCCTGCCCTTGCCAGAAGACTGATAAAGTGTGACAATTTGCACATCGCATGTTGGCTTCCCAGCAGGGATGGACTAAAGACCCCTACCCAGTTGGGAGGCCAGTAGGAAAGAAGCACTGGGTGAGACAACTTGGCAGGGCTATATACTCGCCCGACATGCTAGGTGGCAGCATCTCAGGGTGGCGCTACCTATGTGGACACCCGCAAGTCATGCTGGGAAGTGGAGTCCCATAGGGTAGCCCTGATGGGTTCTATGGGTGTCACCAGGAGGAGCTGCTGGGAATAATCATCCCTACTTTGTGGAACTTCTGTTTGACCCGGAAGTGCTTCCAATGAGCTATGCCTTGGCACTGGAAGTACTCTCATGTCTAAGATAAAAGTAGCCGGGTGTTTTCCTGGGTGTTTCAGTCGGGTGGAAGAGGAGAAAACTCACCTGGGAGAAGTGGAGGAATAGAAGAAGGTATTGGAATGATGATTGTGTTTATTAAGAAATGTTTGCAAAGGTAATTAATATTAATAAACCTTATATTGCACCTGGAACTTGTGTCTGTGAAGTTGTCTCTTGGGTTTGGGGTGCCGCAATGCCCCCTACTGGTCAGGGAGTCAATCGCAGGCTCAGCATGCTTATTCTAAAATAATATTATTGGAATCTTGCCGTGTTTTAAAAACATTTTGTGCTTATCCTCTAAGAGAGAATTAGATTTTTTTTCTAATTTGAGATAATGTGGAGTTACAGAAGGTGGGTTGAGATTCTCCCTCAGATAATTCTGTGTGCTAGTTGTGTGGTATCGGCTGTTGCAATTGACTTCTCCCTATGCACTTTGAATGTTTGGCACATATTGAACTAGAGTATATTCTATGGATGGCTCAGTTTCACTCCTTTTCTGAGATGCCAATTAAAAGGTCCTTTTCCCACCATTCTCTAGGACCTATGAAGGTTCTTTAAAATATTTTATGTATTGTTGAAATGTTGTCTGACCCTTTGTGAAGACTAACCAACATGGCCTTTGGGATGGATATGGGTGATGGATGTGAGGAGTTGGGTAGGTTGATTTTAATTTTACTTTTAATTTACATACAAGCAAAGAAGTTCATAGCTGTGAAGTTAAATTTGGAGCATCAATGGTCATCAGAGGCAAATACGTTATCTATATAAAGATCTCAAAGTGTCTTAATAATAAGTGGTTTCCATGAGATAAACACTAAGTAGTTCAGAGGAGGCTGAAAAAGATGATTATCATATACAGTATGGGAACAACAGATAAGAGCTCCTCTACCTTGAAATGTGTCCAGCATTAGAACCATACTTCAAGTAACTGGAAGATGACTGGATTACTGGTAAGCGGACTGACTGCAGGACATATAAGGAAGATTTAGAGCAGGCTCTGATTTCTATTGCAAGCCAGGCCACTGTGGATTCATGAATGTCTGCAGATTTCCAAGATGTTATTGCGTGTATATTTGCTGCACAGCACTAAAATGGAAAGTTAGGTAGCGCACACCACCTTCTATTTTAGATCTTTGTAGAACCGCCTCTTTAACTCTTGTGGGGCGGATGTCGACTGATGTTGACACATGGGGTTGAGGGCGAGAAAAGCTACAAATGTTGATAAAACACACTGTCATGTTATAGGTCAGGGGTGTCAAACTCAATTGCACAGGGGGCCAAAATCCAAAACACACTTTAGGTCGCGGGCCGAACAGGATAAACATTTATTGAACACACTAAAACTAAACTTTTAAAACTTTAAAACTTTTAAAACTTAACTTTTTTTAACATGAATATGAATAAAAACAGACAGGAATATTATTCCGGAATAAATCAACTCAAACCTTAAATAACTTATAATATTTTGCGCTCCATAAAAATATATCCTGTCTAAATTATACAAGTTAGAAATAAAGTAAACGTTAAAAGAACAAACTTTCAAATTTGTTTACTCTTATGTCATTTTATATAAAAAATAAACTTAAATTTTAAATATCCCAAAAGATTTTGCTCTCCATAAAAATATATCCTGTCAAAATTATACAAATTCAAAATATGAACATGCTGCATAACAAAACCTGGAAATATAAATAAAATGTGTTCCTTTCAGCAATAACAAATCAAATCATTCAGTTGTCTTTGCTCATATGTCATTTTAGAGCTGGACGCCTGGCATCTTTTTTTGGCCACAAGTTCGTTTATGTTTGGTGTGAGGTTCTGTGTTGTGGAGATTCTCAGGATGGACTGCAGGTGCTCATCAGTGAGGCGACTCCTGTGTGCTGTTTTGTTAGTCTTCATCACTGAGAAGAGCTTCTCACACAGATATGTGCTACCAAACATGCACAAGGTTCGAGCCGCATGTAGACGGAGCTGCAGCATTTCTACGGTAATGGAGTGAATAAACTGTGCGGGCCCTGCAGTATCGTACTTTCCCTTCAGTGTGCCATTACACTGCAGCTCAATCAGCTCCATCTGAATCTGCACAGGTGCAGTTTCCACAATGACGGGGGTTGCGAAACAAGTCAAAATTCTTTTTTTGTTCTTGAAAGTCACCAAAGCGCCGTGCGAACTCAGTGCGCAGTGCGCTCAGTTTATCAGCAAAGTGCTGTGAAAAAGGCGCTATATAGCGCCCGACCCGGCACAGACTACGCAGAGGCACGTGTTCACACTCAAAGGGTTTATTATTTTTTCTTCAGCCATGGGCACACGCCTTCCCCGTGTCCCACAGGCCCAACACAGTCCAAAGCAGAAAAAACCCACACAACCAAATGCTTCCTTCCTCCACCACTCCTCCCAGGCAACCTCGTCCTCTTCCTCCCGATTCTGGCCTCGAGTGGAGGTGGCTGGCCCTTTTTATAGCCCACCCGGAAGAGTTCCAGCTGGTTGACCACCTGGTACTAATTGCCCTTCCGGGTGGGGCTGAGAATTCAAGCAGCCAGGCTGCGGAGTCCATACAGCTCCCCCTAGCGGCCACCCAAGCCCCCAACCAGGCTGTGGAGGACTCCATCTCCCATGGAGCCCTGCGGGTGGTTGGGGAATCACCGTCCGCCATGGAGGCTGCCACCAAGCGTCCCGGGGGAGGTACTGGAGTGTCCATGGTGGCTCCCCCGGAATATACCCAACAGGGGTGTCCCGGCCGGGCATGGTACCCGGCTGTCCGTCACAGTGCGTATTTGGGAACACCGTTGTGCCGACTTGGTTCAACATTACTTGGCAACAGGGAAAGTGGGGCAAGTTGCACTGGTGCATTTGTGTCTCCCATAAAAGCAGCTTCACTTGAAATGCCTTCACTGCGTCATACATGTCAGTGATCATGCGGTCACGTCCCTGGAGCTGGAGGTTTAAGGCGTTGAGATGAGCTGTTATGTCAGCCAGAAATGCCAACTCGCATTTCCACTTTTCATCCCTAAAATTGGTGGAGTCTTTTCCTTTACTGTCCATGAACTGACAGATTTCGTTGCTGAGCTCAAAAACTCTGTTGAGAACTTTTCCCCGACTTAGCCAACGCACCTTTGTATGATAAGGAATGTCAGCAAACTCTGAATCTATCTCCCGCATAAAGGACTGAAATTTGCCGGTGATTTAAACCTTTAGCTCGGATAAAGTTTACGGTTTGTGTTACAGTGCTCATTACATTGTCCATCTTCAGGACTTTGCCACATAGTGCTTCCTGGTGTATGATGCAGTGATATGCCGTTAACTCACCAGTACAGTTCTCCTTCTGCATCTTTACTCGCATCCTTCCCACTAGTCCACTTTTTTCACTACACATAGATGGTGCTCCATCAGTTGTAAGAGCAATAAGTTTGTCCCAGGGCAGTTTCATGTCGGTTATACTTTGACATACATTTTCAAAAATGTCTTTTCCAGTCGTTGTCCCGTGCATCGATTTAATGTCCATTATTTCCTCTGTAACGCGCAAATTTGAGTCCACTCCACGGATGAAGATGGCCAGCTGTGCAGTATCAGTCATGTCAGTACTTTCATCCACAGCAAGAGAATATGCAATAAAGTCTTTGCTTCTTTTACTCAACTGTGTTCTCAAATCAGTGGCCATCTCACAAACTCGATCAGCAATCGCATTTCTACTCAGGCTTACATTTGCCAGCATCTGCTTTTTGTCTGGACATAAGACGTCAAACACCTTGATCATGCAGCTCTTCAGAAATTCTCCCTCGGTAAATGGCCTGGCTGATTTGGCGATCTCCTCTGCCACGATAAAACTTGCTTTCACAGCAGCTTCACTTTGTGATTTTGCACGGGTAAAAAACGTCTGCTGAAGTGTCGGATTCTTCTTTAACTCTTCTGCTTTCTGTATCTTCTGCATTGCATTCAGGTCTTTCAGGTTATCCTGATGTTTTGCCTCATAGTGCCGTCTTAGATTAAATTCTTTAATTACAGCCACATTAGCTCCACAAATGAGACACACGGGTTTACCGGCAATGTCAGTGAACATATACTCAGCCTCCCATCGGTTTTTAAAGGCTCTATTTTCAGAATCAACTTTTCTCTTCAGCATCGTGAGGGCTAGCTTCGCAATAACTTGCTGCATCATAAGCTAGACTTGATTACCGTGGGAAGTGTTCGGCAAGGCAGCTGAAGCGCTGTATTATGGGATCTGTAGTTTATTGTGTTACCAGTGCTTCATATTGCCGGGCCATTAATAACAATAATATATAAAATGATCTCGCGGGCCGGATATAATTACACGCTGGGCCGGATGTGGCCCGCGGGCCTTGAGTTTGACACATATGTTATAGGTAGACCCTCTTTGTAAGACTTGCTGACTTGACATCGAATCCCTGCATATGCATAAGTGGCATAGAGTAAACAACGTCTAGAATGGCATCGATATCGGGTGAGAAAGCGAAGTGAACGTGCAAAGCAAAATACTCATATTATTTATTTATAAAGTATTATTGCTGAATTGGACTCTGACTTATAGAAATCCGATTTTGATGCAAGTGATCTGGGGCCTCATGAATAAACGGTGCGTACGCACAAAATGTTGCATACTCCCATTTCCATGCTCACATTGCGATGTATAAAAATTAAACTTCGCGTAAAGCCGCGCACATTTTCACAGCAGCTAAATCCTTGGCGTATGCAAGGTCTCCGCTTGGTTTTGCAAACTTGAGGCACCCAGCGTCAAAGCTTTTGCTCCAGTGTGGTTTCCCATTCTTTTTTTGATCCACATCCCTGACGTGGCTTTATCAAATACACTGAAATTAACCACATATTGTTTATTAGTTTAAGGCATCTGAATGTAATTAACCTGCAACAATATAACGGTCCATGGAATGGCCAAACTATTCCAAATACCATAGCTGCTTTAAGTGTTGTTACTCTCAATGCACCACTCAGAGTATTTATGTCACTTTATCTGAGTGTGGAATCACAGATCTAAAGCACTCGGGACTAGCACTTTTAGCACTGCTTTTACAGCACGAGTTACATTCTGGTCTAATACAAAGGAGGTGAAAATTACAAATCCAATTTCTAGCTGACGTGGCTGATTGGAAAGAGAATTATTGGTATACAGCATCAAGCACACGCTGTCTTAGCCATACGTAGCCATAAGTAGCACTTTGAGCTACTTTTTGTATGAAAACGTGCTATATAAATAAATGTTGTTGTTTTTGTTGTTACGCTGTTTGAACTGCTCCCATACAGCAAACGCTTTAGAGCCTTTCCTGTATGGACCTCGCGGTCCAAAAACAGTTTTATCCCAAGAACTATAAACGCACTCCATCAGTCCATCAAGTGCTCCTTGAACTCTGTAGAACTGTTTGTACTTATAAGTAAAATCACAGCACTGTTTTCTTGGAAGAAATAAGTGCATAGGATTGGCGAGCTTTGTTGGGCTGAATGGCCTGTTCTTGTCTAGATTGTTCTAATGTTCTAATTTGATTTCCAGTTGTGTTGGCAATGTCTGTTATCACGTTGCAAACTTCCCTGTTTGCAGATTTGCTGAACTGGCATCCGTGGCGGACGGCCGAGGCCCTTGCCCGGCCGAGACGCCTCTCCCTTGTATGGATCAGGGGAGCAAGCCTGGTCATGACAGTACACTAGATAGCAGCCCACCTGGGTTGCAGCAGTGCCTAGGACTCCCGCAGGGCCTAATGGGAGTTGGAGCTTGGTACAGCCCTGTTGGGATCCATGGGTGCCACCATGGAGGGCTGTAGCTGCTGCTGAGCCCTACAGAGCAGCTCTTCCACCACACCCGGAGGTGCTGCCAGCAATAGGTCATCAAGCACCTGGAGCACTTCCAAGTCCATTACAAAAGGAGCGAGCAGTCACTACTCCGGGAGCCAGAGTCAGGAGGGGGGAGACAGTAGAGGAGTGGAGGAGAAAGAAAAAGAAAGAGAAAATGAAGGGATTGTGTTTGTGCTTGGACTGTGTTGTTTGAACAGGGAAGACGTTCTCCACGAGGGAAGAAAATCAAAAGCTTGTGCTTTTAGAAGTGCGTCTGTCTGTGTCGGGTTAAGCGCTGGTAAAGCGGCATTGTCACACATCCTACAGCTTCTTCTCCGTGTTCATAATAATGATGTTGAAATTTTAAAATAAGTATTGTGTTCCCATTGTCAGTCAGGAAGTGATTATATTCTGATTGCAGAACCTGTCTGCATCTTTAGTCAAGTACAATACAAAATACAATTTATTTTTTGTATAGCTCAAAATCACACAAGTGCCGCAATGGGCTTTAACAGGCCCTGCCTCTTGACAGCCCCCCAGCTTTGACTCTCTAAGAAGACAAGGAAAAACTCCCAAAAAAACCCTTGTAGGAAAAAAATGGAAGAAACCTCGGGAAAGGCAGTTCAAAGAGAGACCCCTTTCCAGGTAGGCTGGGCGTGCAGTGGATGTCAAAAAGAAGGGGTTCAATACAATACAATACAATACACAGAACAAATCCTCAATACAGTATAAAAATAAAAATTTTACAAGTACGGAGCAGAATTCAACAGTAGATGATATCACATAATATGATTTGGATTGGGTGGCACGATAGCGCAGTGGTAGCGCTGCTGCCTCGCACTGCTGTCTCTCGTAAGGATGCCTGGGTTTGCTTCCTGGGTTCTCCCCACGTGGAGTTTGCATGTTCTCCCCGTGTCTGTGTGGGTTTCCTCCCACAGTCCAAAGACATGCAGGTTAGGTGCATTGGCGATCCTAAATTGTCCCTAGTGTGTGTGTGCCCTGCAGTGGGCTTGCGCCCTGCCCGGAGTTTGTTCCTGCCTTGCGCCCTGTGCTGGCTGGGATTGGCTCCAACAGACTCCCATAACCCTGTGTTAGGATATAGCAGGTTGAAAAATGACTGACTGATTTGGATTTGGAGTCCTGGAGACAAATCAAGCTGCCTCCCCCTATTGGCCATTCCACAGCTGGGCCAGCCAATCTGATAAAAGGACCCCTCTACCCCACGATTCCTGCGATTCTCCATCAGAGATGACTTTACCTTAGGCAGTTGGTGGGCAGTGGCACCAAGTGACCAAATGACAACTTAGGGGAGAGTAAGCTGTTTGCTATAATGAGCAGGTGAGTCTAATAAAGTGGACACTGAGTGTATTTTTATATATGAGATATAAATTAAGTTTGGGACAGGAAATAGCAGGTCTAGTTTTATTGACTTTTAATACGGGGGAAATGTGAATGTCTTGTATGAGAAAGTAAAGGCAATTATTTGGATAGTGAGACGCTAAAATGGTCCTAAGAGAAAAAAAACTTCAATTACTGGCCTTGATCTCAGGAGATGTTAAATTCCCAAGTTTGCTTTGTGGGAACTGCTGACCATCTGTTCTATCCAATTATGTGTCACTCAAAACGCCCCCTGCTTTCTTACAATTTGCAAAGGACACTCACTCTGCATGATCGAGGCCGGCCCCATAAGGAGCGGCACAAATATTCTCATTAAGCAGATGTGTCAGAATTGAAGTTGCATCTGGAATGTCTGCGCTACGTGAGCACAAGCGATTTCTGTGCTCTTTTGAACAGCAGTGCGCTGACCAACACTTGCTCAGTAAAATGTTTAAATCGGTAATGTCTTAGATGAAATGTTGTACAATGGGTTCAGAAAGTATTCGGACCCCTGCAGTTTCTGCACACTTTATTGTGTTATAAATTTCATTTTAAATGGATAAATTTGCCATGTTTTACCCATCCATCTACACTCAATAACCCATAATGTCAAAGTGAAAACATGTCTTCAGAAAGGTCTGCAAATGTATTACAAATCAAAAACTTTTTTAGTTATCCAATAAAAGGTGTCATTTTGCTTGATTTCTCACTAAATCAAAAACTGAAATCTCTCAATCGTAGAAATATTCAGACACCTAATGCAGTACTTGGTTGAAGCTCCTTTGGCAGCAATTCCAATTCTCATGTGTGTCTCTACACGCTTTGCATACCTGCATTTGGCCAGTTTATCTCATTCTTCCTGGTTGATCCTCTCAAGCTCTGTTAGATTAGATGGGAAGCATCTGTGAGCTGCCGTCTTCAGGTTGGATGGAATTCCTCTGCAAACTGCGACCTCCAGGGCTCTTTATTGATGTTTTATGGGTTTAAGTTTCAAAGGTGGATGAGTTTAAATACTTGGGATCAACAGTACAAAGTAATGGGGATTGTGGTAGAGAGGTGAAAAAGAGAGTGCAGGCAGTGTGGAGTGGGTGGAGGAGAGTGTCAGGAGTGATTTGTGACAGATGGATATCAGCAAGAGTGAAAGGGAAGGTCTACAAGATGGTAGTGAGACCAGCTATGTTATATGGGCTAGAGACGGTGGCACAGGAGACAGAGCTGGAGGTGGCAGAGTTAAAGATGCTAAGATTTGCATTGGGTGTGACGAGGATGGACAGGATTAGAAATGAGGACATTAGAGGGTCAGCTCAGGTGGGACAGTTGGGAGACAAAGTCAGAGAGGTGAGATTGCGGTGGTTTGGACCTGTGCAGAAGAGTGATGGGTATATCGGGAGAAGGGTGCTAAGGATAGAGTGGCCAGGGAAGAGGAAAAGAGGAAGGCCTAAGAGAAGCTTTATGGATGTGGTGAAAGCGGACATGCAGGTGATGGGTGTGACAGAGCAAGATGACGAGGACAGGAAGATATGGAAGAAGATGATCCGCTGTGGCAACCCCTAATGGGAACAGCCGAAAGAAGAAGAAGAAGAAG